>OW285242.1:46794830-47169830 GCA_935421215.2 Melolontha melolontha
GAGTTACATAAGTTTATATCGAATTGCGTATGAAACTTCTTATACCTCTTGAAACTGTATTTTTATTCAATAAATTATTAATGCACTGCGCAAAATTAGTACGTCTAGTTTCCATTGAAAAGCTTTGTCTACAGTTATGCCTATTGCCAGAAAATATTGTTGATTTATGCGTAGAAAGATAGTGAGTCCTTCAAAATTGCGGTAACAAACTCCTCAGGAATAAAGGATTTGAACACTATAAATAGTTGGTTGAAGAACTGCTGCAAAATTACATAGATTTCCGAACAAATATGTCCCCGAACATTCCTCTGTTAACATTTGGAGTATTTTCGAGACAATCTCGGTTATGTTAGCGATAAACATGGTGCGAAATTTCCCCAAGAAATCAGTGAAATTGAATCGAAAAGGAAAAACGGAATGAAAGCATGCTCGTGGACTATTGCTGGGGCCTCAAAAGAGGTGGGTCAACAACGAAATACCAGCGAAAGTTGAATAAAAATATGTTTTGTTAAAAATTGAAAACAGTTATAATTCATGTAACATTAAGAAAGTTTAATTCTGTATATCAGTGTTATTAAAGAGGTAAAGGAGTTGAAAACACAGAATTTATTGTATTAACACGTAACACTAATAAACGCAAAATTGTGCTTCGAAAATGATTTAATTATCTAAAAACAATGTTTGGCAGAGTTCTACCTACCAAAGAAATTTAGTATATCTATGCATAAGCCGCATTAAGCACTTGTGACAAATGATACATATATGCATACACATTCTGTATCTGTATACATGGAAATACACTTCGTATTTTATCAACGTTCACTTCAGCCACAGATACGCGTATTTCTGTCTTATAGACGTCATCAGTCTGGCTAGTGAAATAACGTTTAGCGATTCGCCCTTCGGAACAAATAGAAAATTTTGTTCCGAAGAACAGATGGCACCAGATCAAGACGAACAAAATTTGGCTGAAGTGAACGTTGGTAAAATACGAGGTGTATTTCTATGTGTACAGATACATAATGTGTATGCATATACGAGGCTTGTCCGGAAACTAAGTACCGTTTCGTTCTTCCGCCACAGCAGCACTATTGTCGTAGTTCCGCGCATGCTCAAGTGTCTCTCTGGTTCATAGTCTTTCCGCTGACGCCATTACAACCGGATTGTGTTGTGTTTGTTAATGATCGTTCAAAATGTTTAAGACAATTGCTGAGCCCGCCAACTGTGAAGTGCGTTCTGTAATAAGGCTTTGAACGCAAGAAATATTAAGCTAGCTGAAATTCACCGTCAACTTGTAGAGATTTATAGTGAAAATGTAATGACAGATGGAATGGTGAGAAAGTGGGTTAGACAATTCAATGATGGACGAACCAATGCTCATGACGAAATTTGGAGTGGTCGGCCTTCTATTGTCAATGATGGTTTGGTTGAAAAAATTCGTGAAAACAGACGGTTCACAATAAGAATGCTTAGTGATGAGTTTCCACAAATTTCAAAAAGTGTTTTGCGACGGTGTTCTGCAGTGGCTGTCTACAGTGGGGCATCTTTCTATGAAGAGGGCATAGAAAAATTGGTTTTCCGCTATGACAAATGTTTGAACAATTATGGCAACTATGTTGAAAAATAATTTAAGAAATGCTCTTTCATGTAGAAATAAATTTTATTTTGAATAAAATGTTTTTATGAGTGTTTTCCAAAACGGTACTTACTTTCCGGACAAGCCTCGTATGTATCATTTTTAACAAGAGTTCTACAGTTTCATTCAGGTAATTCACTAGATCGCCGCCAATTTCAAAATTATTTTGCAAAAATTATATTTATTTTTCAACGACTATAGAGCACATAATAGTGTTGTATATTCTTTATAAGTTGATTTAGTTGTTTCTTTCTTCATTGTACTGTGAATTAATGTTATATACTTGTGTATTCTTTCCTTCTTAAATGAAACCTCCAGATTTTTGCCAAAATTAATTTCAATATTACACATTATACAAACATCTCTTTTAAAAATTATGTTTGCTTATTTATCAGGTCGATGTTAAAATTCAGGACGGGGAATCGAACAACACAATATCATCATCAAATGGGCTTGCGACTAACAAAATTTCGTCGGTAAGTTTTCAAGAATTATATATTTACTACTGCCACTATGTATTAATTTTAAAGAAGTTATATATCACGTATTTTCGCGAACATAAAAATTGTCCCGTGTTCCACCTTATATTTTGATTAAATATTATCTAAATTTTAAATATAATCATATATTTTAGAAAAACGAAGCATCAATCACAAAAGAAAAATGGGATAACAGTCTCGAATTTTTAATGTCATGTGTGGCTATGACTGTGGGTCTCGGTAATATTTGGAGATTTCCATTTACGGCGTACCAAAATGGTGGAGGCGCCTTCCTCATTCCATATATAATAATACTGGTGTTAGTGGGCAGACCGCTGTATTATTTGGAAATGAGCTTGGGGCAATTCACCAGCAAGGGCAGCGTAAAAACTTTCGAAACGCTCGCTACCGCCCTTAAAGGTATGAGAATGGCTAATTAATATTTGATTAGGTATTCGAACTGCGATTTCAATGACTGTATTATGGTAAACGAGTAAATTTAAACGCAGAATTACCATGAAATTAATTGCTTTTTAATGAATATTCTTCGACTTATAATTAATTCTAATCAATAATAAGCACGAACAATTTTGAATTACAATTTAGGGATAGGAAACGATTGAAATAAATTTGAAATTGATTATATTGAAATATTTATTTTAATAAATGCGTGTTCAATTTAAATTTTTTTTTGTTATAAAAATAAGATTAGTGGAAAAATTAAATTATGTAGCTATTGAAATAGTTTGTTTATGATTGCGTAATGCAATTTTTGCAAATAAAAGTAACGACTAAAAGTGAAATGCTAGTCAATTGGTGGAATGCTGAATCGAAAGGACATGAATGATAACTTTAAATCTCTATAGATGATTTCCAGTTGACTTCAGTAAGAGTTATTTTTAAAAGATATTTAAATAAATGAAAATGCTATTTTAATGACAGAGAGGACTTTTTCTGAATGTTTATTTCGTTCTAATAATACTTGTGAATATACTTGGCGTTGTATAAAATAATAATGTTGTAAAAGTGTATTCCTCGTTTTATAATATTATTATTTTTTTGTCGTAGAATAAAGTGGTTTCTATTTAGATCATTGGTAAAGTTGTAAATATGAAATATATGTCCATTTAATCAATCAAAATTCCTATATTCCATATAGAGCGGTTAATTGGTCTCAAAAAATATCATAATATTCAGGATATTATATATATATATATATATATATATACACTGCTCAACTTTTGAACTGGTAAACTTACAAGAACATATATAAATAACAATTTACTACTTTTTGAGCAACACTTTCTTGCTTAATTGATAGTAATATGGTTCTGGGAAACACTTTTAAGGCGAAGAATTAAAAGGATAAAATTTAAATAACGAATTTCAGATGTTTTAATAGAAAAATAGCAAAATCTTCATTTTAGTATTACAGAAAAGTTTGCTTTGGAAAGAAAAGATAACCAAACACTTAAAGATTAATAATACGTGGGACCTCCTCTAGCTCTTATGACCTCCTGGCATCGTCTTGGCATGTTGGAAATCAAATTCCGAATGTAATGCTGAGGAATATTTTGCCATTCTTCCATAACGGCAGTTCGGAGCTGATGGTGATTGTTTGGATCCACTCCTCGTGATTTTATCAACCTTTTCAAATAATCCCATACGTCCTCTATGGGATTAAAATCTGGAGAGTTCGCTGGCCAATCCATGTGCGTAATATTGTTCTCTTCAAATAATGCATTGATTTGTCTTGTTCTATGACGACGCGCGTTATCATCAACAAACACAAAACCATCGCCTATTTCATTAGCAAATGGCAACACTACAGGTTGTAATACGTCATTAAGATACCTGACACTATTCATTGTAGCATTTCCAAGCATAACCAATTCAGTACGAGTCGCAAAAATACCTCCCTAAGCAGTAATCGAACCACCTCCATAAGCTTGATGGTAAGTCACGTTGTTCTCAATATAGCGTTCTCCTCTGTTTCTCCAAATTCTAACTCTTCCATCTGAACTATGGAGATGCACTCTGGTCTCGTCACTGAATAAAAAACGACCCCAATCTTCAACATTCCAATTTGCATGTTGATGTGCCCACTCTAGCCTTCTTCTTTTGTGGGCCCTGGTCAACAATGGGCATTTTTTAGAAGATCTGAACCTTAAATTTACCCCATGAAGCCTTCTTCTTACTGTTTGAGTGGATACTTGAGTACTTGTAGCATTCAATAGCTGAATTTGGAGTGTTCTTGCAGTAGAAAATCTATTCCTTCGACAATGAACCGTAATAAAACGGTCCTCCCTGACTGTTGTACTGCGATTTCGCCCTCCGCCGGGTCTATGTTGGACAGATCCAGTATCATTAAAACGCATTCGAACTCTTCTGATCACATTGTGGCTCACATTGAAATGGGCTGCAACAGTTCTTTGCGATGCACCAGTCATAAGCATTCCCATAGCTTGGCTCATCTCTTCAATACTTAAACGCCTTAATGGCATCTCTAAAATGCAATCAACCACTCTGCATTGAAACTTATTCGAGAAATTAGCAAACATTCTCTTAAAACTTGATAAAAGTATAAGAGTCCGCGAGCTCAGTAACTGCACTTATGACATATAATAACAACAAACAACAATGGAGTCGCAAATGTCATTCGATAGACATTTGTTTGCATTCCGAAACACAGCCCTGATCATATAGGAAGTCATGCCTAACGCCTACGAAGGGTTGTTTACTTTTACTGCATGCTAAATAAGTGTACCAGTTCAAAAGTTGAGCAGTATATATATTATATATCCTGAATATTACATGTATATATATATATATATATATATATATATATATATATATATATATATGGAAGGGAATTTTTTTGGGGGGAATCCAGCAAAATTAAACTCTAGTACTTAAGTCAGTTCTTTATTTATTCTCCCAATATTTCGCATAAAGATTGTATGCTTCCTCAAGGGGTCACTTTAAGAATAGATGGAAACAAATTAACTACTTAGTAACTATATAAAGTCGTTAATACTTCCAAATGTGAACTATTTTTTCTATGGAGAAATTACTTGCCTCACTGTACATAACGTTTACAATATTTTAAAAGTAATATCTGACTAATAACAACTAGCGTACACATAATTGATTTTGAAGTTACGGTTTAAAATTTAGGAACAACACATTTAAAAGAACGACCACATGTAATTGTGACGAACAAAAGGAATCTTCGCAAAATCACATGTTATCCATCAAAAGGTCAAACATAAAATTTTAAAGGATGACAGTTGTAAAAGATATCAGTCAATGTTTCTATTGAAATCCAGGTATGTAACCTCGAATTGTAAAAGTCACTATTTATGTTCAAGGTTAACTAGTTCTATACAATGATGTGCGAAAGTGTCCATTCCTAAAAATGTGCTGCTGTTGTGAGGCAGCACATTGCCTGATATCTTTTAAAACTGTCATCCTTTAACATTTTATGTTGATCTTTTGACGGATAACATGTGATTGTGCGAAGATTCCTTTTGTTCGTCACAACTACTACGTGGTCGTTCTTTTAAATGTGTTGTTCCTACATTTTGAACTGTAACTTGAAAATTTAATAATAATAATTCATGGTTCAGAACACTAGACAGCAAAACATCAATTACGATATGATAGATAATTATATAATAACAACATATATACATTATTCTATCATACGTTATTTAAATATCTGTACATTGGCTTATCATGCCGGCAGTTCCGTGTTTAGATCCCTGACTGGGCTATCCGAGCAGGTTTTCCTTCTCGTTCAAGGCGAATGTCGACAGCTTAAAATCATAAGTAGCTCCACGGGCGCAGACGTAATAATAAGTCATGGCTTGCCAATCCCCCGTAATTGACGTTTTGCTGTCTAGTGTTCTGAACCATGAATTATTATTATTAAACTTGAATGTATCTTTGAATATTTTAATTTTATCCATGACAACTACCGATATATAAGTTTGACCTTGATATACTATCATATATATTTTTAATTTCTTCGAAAAAGACACTATGTGCCGAAGCATGTAAGATTGCTTTAAATATATACATAGTAAAGTAAACCAGACCTTGGATCGCCGACTAATTTAATCTACTTAACATACAAAGGTCAAGAAATAGTTATGTATATATATATATATATATATATATATATATATATATATGTATATATGTATATATATGTATATCATATATATATGTATATATATATTTTTACGAATTTTAATAGGGCTCTGCTCTGGGACTTCGGAAATAATAAGGTTTAGTACCCATTTGTTCAACAACGACAGAGATATTTATAGGCTTTAGAACTACTGGGTAGGAGAGATTTTTTAGAATCGATGAGAATCGACGAAAGCTTATAGAGGAAATAATTGAGCGTTCGATGCACGTTGTTGGGATCGCGCTTCAGAAGTCTGTACAAGCCATATTTGAGAAGTGAAAGTATTTTGCTTGAAAGTATGTTAATGCTCCTCACTATTAAGGATTATGGAGGCGTTACTCTTGCCAGTTTTGAGCAAAACAGTTTCAGGGTTTTATAGGCAATGATTTCAGGCTCTGGAAGAATGGGTTTGTAGGTGTGACCCGGAATAGTTGCTGTACAACCCCGCCTCAAGCCAAAAAACTTACAGTTTCAGTATAGCAACAGTAGAAGTAAGCAAAATCCTTTTTGCTTACCTTTAAAACTAAAAAAAAACTACTATTAAAAAGAATATACCATAGAAGTAAAATACATTTTTAATGAAAAAACTTAGTAATCTAATAATTCCAACTTCATTAAACAAAATAATGTCCATATCTACCACTGAAAGAAGAACAAACAGTTACAAATCAAAGAAGGAACCAAAACACACACTAACCAGTCAACAAAATTAACATGCGAACAGAATTCGTCGGGTTTTTCCACACCAACTGAAAAAATATTTTCACCTAAAAAACAAATAAATAAAACAATAATAGGTTTAAATTACTCAAGAGGGGCTCAATTTATAAAAAGAAGAGGAATAACTAAACATAATAAGAATTTATTTCAAATTTTGGAAAAATGACAAAGATTTTTAAAATTAGAAATATAAAGGTATTTTTAATAATATAAAATATTATTAAAAATCTGGTGTGAAGAACACAAATGCAGGTTCACTATTAAAATTTTTTGTGAACGTGTCCGAATATATCCCTCCCCAGAGACGCAGATACGTATTTCGCCATTCTACACGCTCATCAGTACGCCCCTGCTGGAGAAAGGATATCTCCAGACACATTCACAAAAAAGAACCACATCGCCATATCACAGAAATTATTCAGACCGAGTGTAGAAGTAAATTCAGCGCTGCCTGTTGTCAGACAGCCGAAGTACCTCGCCCTGTCCACATAACCAACGTCGTTGGTTCGCATTGGTTATGTGGACAGGGCGAGGTACTTCGGCTGTCTGACAACAGGCAGCGCTGAATTTACTTCTACGCTCGGTCTGGATAATTTCTGTGATATGGCGATGTGGTTCTTTTTTGTGAATGTGTCTGAAGATATCCTTTCTCCGGCAGGGGCGTACTGATGAGCCTGTGGAAAGGCGAAATACGTATCTGCGTCTCTGGGAGGGATATGTTCGGACACGTTCACAAAAATATTAGTAGTGAACCTGTATTTGTGTTCTTCACACCAGATTTTTAATAATATTTTATATTATTAAAAATACCTTTGTATTATACAAAACTGGTGGGGTTTTATCCACTCATGTAAGTTTCAATTATTCTGATAAAGTAAATTATATTAAGATAACATTTGCTGAATGGGCATAGATCATAAATAACAATATTATAACATCAAAAACAACATTAATTCAAGAATTAAATGAAATTTTGGAAAAATATAAAAATTTTAACATATCAATTAAAATATTTAATATAAAAATATTAATTAAAATAAGTACCTGGAAGTTACAAGAAAAATATGGCTAATTTTCAATGTTTATTTTTATAGATTACGTCGAAAAGTAACACCAGTTTCATAGTTTTCGGGTGAGTAGTTAGTTAGAAAAAAAATCGGAGGCCTTAGAACTTGAATGCCTCGAACAGATGCATCTCGCTGTTTTGTAGACTTCTTAAAGCAGTAGTATTAGATACCAGTGTTTATAGGGATATTGACGCCCTTACATATTGCTATGAATAGTGGTTTGTTGCTTTAATATGCCACCATCCACAACTAATCTACCCAACTAGGATACTCAGCCAGTTGATTTCCAAATATGAGACTTCTTACTTCTCAGGGTTCCAATCGGAAAAACGTGGAACTGCAATATTATTTGGACGCCAGTCAATAGTTCATGACAATGTTTTATATTATATAAGTTACTTATTTTTTTTAATTAAACAGTAGTAAAGGCCAGAACACAAAATAAACACAGGATAAAATTTAAACTGAATCTTTAATACAAAAAAAATCAAAAAGAAAAAACTATCTTTATAAAGTATAAAGATATTGTATCTTTCAATGACACAATGAGGTAAAATATATCCACTGTAAATTGACAGCTAAGTGGATTAAAACTTCCTTTAAATGACTTCCGAACAATCTTATCTTAAAAATAATAAAGTTTATTTTTAATTTCTTCCCAGAGAACCACACTCTATAATATTTATTGAAACATCAAATTTAAATGAAAGAAATTTCATTAACTTCTGTTGAATTCGCGTAAGAGACACACTGTCAGTATGTAGAAAGCAACACGCCGTGACGACTACCTTTCTGATTTTTAAGATAATTAAAAATTCCTGAAAAGTCACGTCATTATCACAACAAATCTGTTACACTACGGGGTAATTTTGTATGATTAAAGCTAATTGGAGTATATACTCCATCAAATTTAAATGAAAGAAATTTCATTAACTTCTGTTGAATTCGCGTAAGAGACACACTGTGTCCGATATAAATGGGGTACCAAATGAGGCATGCATATTCCATTTTGCTAATAACGAAGGCAAAATACAATGATTTTAAAAGTGTATGTAAAGGAATGAGAAATTCTAATAATAAAATCCATAGACCTGCAAGCAGACGCGGTTAATGATTCAATATGATTATTAAAAGTAAGCACAGGGTAAAATTTAACTACCAGATCAGTAATTAAGGAATATGTCGATTTTTTTTTATTTTGTATTGAGCAAATATATAAAGTAAAAAGCAACAGTACGTAAGATATACTAATATTTAATATGAAAGTGCTACACCAAGTATATCCAAGTTAGGATGTAAGTTTGCAGTAATATTAGCACTGCTAATTTCAAAGTAAGGTTGTGTTTTGTGTTTGTTGTGAGCAAAGTTGAATATGAATCTGTTCTTTGGTATCTTTTTCGTAATGCTAATGGAAAAATTTAATGTGGTTTTAAAATTCTTTTAGCTTCGAATATTTAAATAAATTAATATTAAATTATAATTTTACAATTACTCACGAAAGTCTACATGCAGGTTAAATCCAATAATGTATAAAACCTAGTCTTTATGATATAGGGAAAGTCCTGATATTTATACAAGTAACAAAATTTGTAAAATATTTTTAGTTGCATCAAGTTATCCTGATTATCGAGATGGAATGCAGAAGGGACCTCTCGAATAATATTAAAGGGTTAATCATTAATTTGAAAAATGAAGGCGAATTATTGGCAGAAATTAGAAACAAAATGTTGGTAGGCCGTGATCATCCGTACAAACAGTTTTACGCAATTATAATAACAGCGTGTATATACCGTATTTGTGTATATGTCGCATTTGTCTAGTGGGTAAGTCAATAGAATCTGAATCGGATCAAACCCTGGTCAAGCAAAGAATAAATATATATGCCATTTTTTTGGTGGGACTCAGGCTGACAAAAATGAGTACCTGGAGGTCAAAGTCAGGGGTAATAATAGGCGGTCGGTACGTAGCGCTAGCCACGTTATCATTCTAGTTGTACCGAACGGCTCAAGTTGTAACAAGGCTACCACGTTACTACCCCGAAGGCCTGCAAGGCGAGTTACTATACTTGGGTATCAAGCGAAAAGTAAGTTGGGACATACAGGCCTAAGGCTTAAATTATGAGGAAGAAGAAGAATAACGATTTTATTATAATCACTCCTGTTCTTTTAAATAATTCTTTAGTGGTGTTATGTCACTGGGTTGTATTAATTTATTAGAGATATACAGTACTAGTTTATTGCAAAATGCCCCGATGGGACAGAAAATAGGTAAATATACTTCATGTGTTTGAGTCTTTATACAAGTAAGAGTAGTGGTCAAGAAGGTGTCAGGCTAATAAAAGTTGTGGGTTCCACATCCCAAAAAATTCTCCAAAAAATCTTATAAATGATGCCAAGAATAGGAGAAAATATACTTTTTCTACAACTGTTAATAAAAAGACTTTTTCGTCACTGTGATAACTTAAGTAGAACACCTATTTTTACACATTCAATATAATACTTGTTTAGCGTAACATGTCCTTCTTAGTTACTATATTTTCAACATCTAGTTCCTGTATCTAGGTTAGTCTGGCATTAAGTAAACCAGGTCACATTAACTAGGCTAATTAAATAGATTGCTATATTTTCTTGTTATTATGATGATAGCCACCCAAATTATCTTTGCAATGATATATGACAATGTGCACTTACAACAGCTAGTTTTGGTTTTATTGCAAATTGTGTTAAAATCTTGACAGATGCAGCGTCTAACATTTTAAGTCTTAGCCTGAAAATGGGTACAGTGCCTCACGTAACTCTTTGTTACCAATTTTTGGACTAACATGTTATATGTTTTGAGGGTGAACAACGTGACAACATATACAGGGTGTTAAATATGTCGTGCCAAAGTTATCGACGTTTAAAGATTATTTTCTCTTTTTTTTAAATTGAACCTATTTTATTTATATTTTTATTAGTCAGCAAATTCCTTGTAAAGTTACCGTTAAAATGGTATCAATAACATACTAATTATTTCTAGTATTTTCGAAGTTATATCCCTTTAATGGGATATACCTATGTTTATAATATTCAATATGCGGTGCATCTAATAGTTGGTTGGCCATGAAATGATATCAAACAAAGTAACTTTTACAAACACCTGTTTTTTAATTCTTTATTATCAGTTTTAGAATTAAGTAATTTTTCCATAATAAAACAAAATTTATTTAAAATGTGTTCAAATATATGTCCATTCTGCTCTACACATGCTCTTAATCGCCTCTGCATCGACAGACTTATATTTTGAGCAATGTTGTTTTCACTTAATTGAAGAAAGCGTTTCTGATTCGTTGCTGCATGTTCTCTGCCGTTGTAGGACGTTTCGTAAACTATATTTTTTACAATAGGCCACAGAAAGAAATCACAAGGGATTAGATCTGGTGATCGCGGCGGCCAGCTTATAAAGCTTTCTCTCCCAATCCACTATTGGTGAATACCCTATCTAAATGTGCTCTTGCAGCAGCACCGTAATGTGCAGGTGCACCATCATGTTGGTACCACAATCTCCTTATGACGTTATCTGGTAGGCCTTCTAACAGCAATGGTAAATTATTTTGTAGGAAATTTGTGTAGATTTCTCAATTTAAAGTAGTATTAAAAAAGAATGGACCTATAATAGTGTTTTCTATGATGCCTCCCCAGGTGTTAGCACTCCATTTTTGTTGGTATAAAATGGGTTGCACAAAATGATGGTTTCTAGTGTCATAATAATGAGAATGTTTTCTATTTGTTATTCCACAAATAGCAAATGATGCTTCATCTGTGAAAAGCACATGATCTAGTAAAATTAGATCTTGTCGTAATTGGAAAAGTAGCCATTCGCAGTAAACAAATCTCCTTTCAAAATCCGTTTGTAATAAGCCTTGATGATTTTGAATTTTGTAAAGGTGAAATTTGTTTTTTTTAATCCTTCTTACAGCAGTGACTTATATCCCGTGTTCTTTCGAAATTATCCTGGTAGATACGTGCGGATTTTCCACAACGGACTGGATGACTATCACTTCATTATCTTCTGTAACCATAGTCTTAGTTCTTTCATGCTTGACGTAATTCACTGAACCAGTCCGAAGAAACCTTGTCAACAAATTTTCAAACGTCTTAATATCTGGTGCCCTTCGGTAAGGATACTCCATAGCATATGTTCTTGATGTTAGAAGTGGATTTCTATTGCTAGCGCCAAGAACAAATACCATGTCTATTAGCTCCTCTTTCGAAAAATTCATCCTAAAGAAATACAACTATAAACTATTACGGCATGTAAATAAAAAATAATGACAAGAAAACGATATAACTGACAACAAGATAACAACTAATAACGAACAAACGGTAATTGATAATTAACTTGCCGAACTTAAATTATAACAATTGAAGACGATTACAGTACAGAAAAACACTTTATACGGAAATTTTAAATAGATATTTGACATTTTGTTACATAGCAATTTTTGTTTAATATCATTTCATGGCCAACCAACCATCTATTAGATGCAGCACCGGATATTGAATATTATAAACATAGGTATATCCCATTAAAGGCTTATAACTTCAAAAATACTAGAAATAAGTACTATGTTATTAGTACCATTTTAACGGAAATTCTACAAGGAATTTGCTTACTAATAAAAAAATTATAGGTTCAATTTAAAAAAAAAGAGAAAATAGCCTTTAAACTTCGATAACTTTGGCATGACATATTCAACACCCTGTATATGTTGTCACGTTGCTCACCCTCAAAACATATAACGTGTTAGTCCACAAATTGGTAACAAAAGAGTTAGGTAATGCGCTGCACCCATTTTCAGGCTAAGACTTAAAATGTTAGACGCTGCAACTGTCAAGATTTTAACAAAATTTGCAATAAAACCAAAACTAACAGTTGTAAGTGCACATTATCATATATCATTGCAAAGATAATTTTGGTGGCTATCATCATAATAACAAGAAAGTATAACAATCTATTAAAAAAAATTGAAAGTGGTTGGGGAAATTTATAACACCCTGTAAATATATAAATAAAAATAGAAAATGCACTGTAGCATACTACATGTCTACGTAAAATTTCATTGTTACTACTTTATTAGCTTTCATGCTAAGCTGCGCCGACACACTATTGCCGCACACGGTATAAACTGAAGACTGAGAAGTCTAGTTAGAAGTCTATTTATTTTATGAAACGTTATTATATCGTTCCCGAATGAGTTATTTATTCCTCCGATAAACCGGCGTCTAATGAGTCCGCCTCCAAACTTAAGCCATAACCAGGACCAGGGGACATTACATGGCGACTCTGTCTCTCATTAGCTGAATCGATCTCACATGGCAATCCTACCAGCTTCTTCTGACATTATACAGCGATTCTGCACTTTCTGGTGTTACATCACCGAATACTGCAGCGAAAATTTGATTTCTGTGACCAGTGAGAGAAAATCCCATAACGTTAAATTTTAAAAAATTACTTACTAATTTTCACCTGCGTCTAGTCGCCTGCTGTTGTTGTATCGCATCAGTTTTAAATCACTTCGGTTTGTGCTGTTCGTAGCTTTATCATGATTTCTGATTCAGAAAGTGGTTTAGATATTCCCAATATTCCACCAGAAATAGTAAATCAAGCTGAGAAAATCTCTGCGGGCCTGTTATCAGAAAAATTAAGAGGTACGAAGAAGTCTATGTAAAATTCATTGAATACAAGGCTGATAATAGCGTAAATTCATATTCGGAAATTGTGCTGCTTGCATATTTTGCAAAATTGTGAAAATTTGAAGCCATCGACCTTATGGTCTACATATCCTATGTATCAATATTTAAATTATAACTAGAGAAATATGGTCGGCGCACTAGAGGCGTGCACTTAATAGTGGGAAAATAAAATAAATAGTTATATCTAATTTATGAAACGTGAAACATTTACCCTTTTATGCAGCGACATACTTCTGTACAACGTATAAAATACTGTAATACAGGTAAAAACGTCCGAACGAAATGCACACTGCATATACAATTGGACTGAAATAACGGTGGAAATTGCGAAGCATATTACACACGCTAGCGCACGCATATTTACACGTACATGTGACTTTAATGACCGTAGGCGTAGTTTAGCTACAATAGTGGGTATACTTTCGTCAGTTTCGGTCCGTACTTAATATGTGTTTAGTACGGCAGAATGCGTTAACATTGAACTGAAACAAAACTCTGTAAAAATTGCAATTAAAATAAAATTATTCTGGTACGACACGGCGTCTTTTACTATGTCGTAAATTAACGCAACCTTCTGTACGAAATTTATTTACAATCTTATGGATAGTTGACATAGAGGGAGGCGGACAGTTTCGTATGCTGCTACAAATAAATTTTTGCATGTCTTTGTATGAATTTTTATGAATATTTTCTTCGAGAGTGAAAGGCATTTTATTTTAGTTTTTCGTGAGAGTTTGCTCAGACACAATATCGCACGCATCGAGATGCGAATAACGAATGTCGTCGCCGCTCTCGGCATACCCCCCTACATGAGTGAAAGGCATCCCTACCAGTATCCTTGAAAATTGTTATACATATACGTATATGTATGTGTGTGAATTTGAAGCTAAATATCTACTTTTAACTACGCCAATCTGCGTACATACATACATACATCTGTACAGCTTATAAAGCACCGACCGAATTTTCACACTCTAGTCATAATTAATTTAAATATGGTCTATAGTTTTGTAATTTTTAAATGAAGTTTAATTTAAGTTTGTTATAACGCCATAGGCGAGATCGTAGAAAAACTAGTGTTTAAGCCATCGAAATCCTTTTTGGAAGCTTGGCTTCGCCTCGTTTGGTAAACTGTTCTTTGGCTTAAAAAAGGTAACTTCTTTCGTCACTCGTTACACAATATACTATTTTTTTGGCACATTTATAAGATTTTCGTGGAATTTTTTGGAGTCTGAAATTCACAACTTTTATCAGCTTGATACCTTATTGTCCACCACTCTTATTTGCTTAAAGACTCAAATACATGAAGTGTATATACCTTTCTTGAGTCCCATCGGGGCATTTTGCAATAAACTACTCCACAATTATTTTAGGGGGATACTTTGCACTTTGACAAAAAAAATTGTTCCTAATTTAAAAGCTCTTAATCTTAGATTCATGCAGACAGATGGTTGAGGAAGGATAAACCCAAAAACTATTCTTGGGTTTAATTTATGGGTTTAGCAAGTTTCAAATAAATTGATAATTAAAACTGATTAATTAATTTTTATCTAACGAAAACTTTGCTGGGGAGCAAAATAAAATTAAAACTCGAAATCTTTGACTTATTCTACATAATAAAACATCAAAACGCAAAATAAAAAATTACGGGTCAATGGGCTTGAACACGGATCACATAGTCTGCAGCCAAACGTGATAACCACTAAACCGCGCATAATTTGAAAACTTTTCTAGTTCCCGAAAATTGTTAATATCTCAGCTTTTAATAAATATTTCTTATAAGGAAAAAAAATGTGTCATCTGCAGCACATAATGTAGATTGCTTTAGCAAATTTTCAGCCATTTATTTAAAATAGCCAGGATTCTCTAGTGAATTTTACCTAAATCCAAAGTTTCTGTGCGATACGTCCAGTGTTGTAGCTACAACGAACTGTCAAACTTGACAAATTAGTCGAAAGATGGAATTAAACCGTGAAAATTTTCGTGCAATAATTTTTTATAATTTTTGAAGATAATTATCTCAACATCAATGCCTCGCCAAATTGGTTTTTGGTTTTGGTAATGGAGCACCATATCAGTCAACAATTTCTCGTTGATATTCAAAAGTGCATGGATTAGTCTTAGCGACGATCCAAGAGCAGGTGCACTAAAAACAGCAGTGACTCAGGTAAACGTTGATGTTGTGCACGACCTCACCAACGAAGGTAGACATATGACATAACGCGAAATTGAGGCATCATTGGGGATTTCAAAGACATCGATTCAAAAACTTTTGCATGAAGAATTGTGTGTAAGAAAATTAATTTCCTGTTGAATACCACATCTGTTGACCGAAGAACAGAAAACAGCTAGGGTGAATTGGTGTCAAAAAACGCTATACCGCTTCAACGCAGGAAACTCTAAAGTGTACAACATCGTGAGTGGTGATGAATCTTGAATTTACTCATGCAAGCAAGAAAACAAGCGTCACTCGTCTGTTTGAGTGTTCCAAGGTGAAGAAAAGTCGACAAAACTTATTCGTTCTCGAAGTGTCTCCAAAAAGATGGTCGCGACATTTATCTCGAAAGCAGATCATGTAGCAACAATTTCTCTACACGATCAAAGAGCTGTTACTGCTGATTGGTATACAACCATTTTTTGCCGCAAGTCAACGCTTGCGCATTCTCTATTAATCGTTGTTCCATATTTTTCGCACTATCCAGATTCTTCTGCTCCATTTGTTCTAGAGTTTTTGCTAAGTTTCCAGATGTTTCCAGGTTCTTCTGCTCCATTTGTTGCATTTGAATTTGCGCATTCTCTATTAATCGTTGTTCCATATTTTTCGCACTGTCCAGATTCTTCTGCTCCATTTGTTCTAGAGTTTTTGCTAAATTTCCAGAAGTTTCCAGGCTTTTCTGCTCCATTTTAGTTTGTGAATCTATTAGACGCTGTTCCAAGGTTTGTGAATTGTCTATCAGTCTTTGTTCCATTTTCATCAACAGCGAATTCACGTTAGCATCTCCGCCTGGAACTTGAAAGACATAATTCTCTGGATCCTCGCCTTCTTGGATCAACACATTGCGAAGCGGTTGCTGGAGGATTGACTTTTTGCCAGTTGTATCCTCATCGCTCTCTTCTAATTCTCGTCTTAACTCAGACACTTTTAATTCCATCAGTTTCATTCTGTTGGCCATCACGATATAAAATAACGTCTTTCCGCACTGTATATTTATTTAAACGAATACTTAATTAACACTTAATTGTCTATTTAGTTTATTATTTATAAAACCACACACCTGCACCACTGTAAAATTTGTCTTTTCGGGTTCTTAAATAAAACTAACAATAACTTTAGACACACACTATATTAATAATAAAACGTATAACAATATAATACTAACTATTTATATTTATGTATCTATATTAGTGTTTACTGCGCGAGGCTCTAGGATTCAATGTCCCATCTCTTCTTCGACGCGGCTTTTATATCGTGGTGAATACTCTTCCAGAGCGTTCTCGTAGGCCTCGAGAAAACACCAGAGGTATGACGCGTGACGCGTTATTGGATGAGTCATCACAATATTACTACTACTAATATTTATTTATACTAATTATTGTTGCGCTTGGAGGCATCTCCGATCGGCTACCGCGTTTCAATAAAACAACTATTAATTAATTCATGATGTTCAAAAGGACTGAACATGTAAAAAAGTAAACAAAAAATTACATTTATTTAAAATTTCATTAAACATAAGCTATTTGAAGCTTCGAGCAGTTTAAAATCTGAGAAACCGACCCACAACCAACCCACAACGACGAATCATCCTTCACCCACACACAACTCGCAGGACAATTGAGTTTTTAACGCAACAAAACATCGAATCGTTAGACCATCCTCCGTACAGTCCCGATCTAAGTCCCAGCGATTTCTTTACATTTCCGAAAATCAAGGACGGATTGCGTGGTCAAAGGTTCCAGTCGTCAGAAGGTGCAGTCGGTGTCTTCAAAAACGCAATTTTGACTGTATCAACAAACGAGTGGAATAACTGGTTCCAGAGTTGGTTCGAGCGCATGTAAAAGTGCATAAATCTTTGTGGAGAATATGTCGAAAAACGATAAAGTCTTTAAAAGCTATCTACTGTTTTATTCCAGCTCTATATTCAAAATATAAAAGACATCTCTATGCTTATGAAAACTGCAATTTTAGTATTTCTCCTTGAACATAAACGAATGTTTTTATTTTAGTAATTGTTTGAGAAAGACATGTTTTTGTTAAGATGTTAATTGTTCATCTTATTAAAGTGAGTTGCGACTTTGTTCTTACGAGTCACAGTGCTTTCCAAGATAAAAAGAATACTAATTGTTAAAAGTTAATAATGAATATATGGCTTCATTATTTTTGTGCAATATGTTATTCAAGTTCATTCAATATTTAATTTTCGTTTATTTTCTCTGTTATTGAATTTGTTAAAACACACATACACAATTTAAACAAACACTTTACGTTATTTGTAAATGCGACTTCAAACAAAAATAATCTCTGGCATTTAAGTTAAAGTGTCTTATCTTACATTATCAAATTTGCGAAGGATTAAATGTATATATATGTTTTGTATAGAGCGTAATTATTTTATTATTATAGACATGAATTATAGGTATTAATTTTTTATATTATTTTCAACCATTATTATGAGGGCGTTGTAAAAACTTATGCTAAAGGAAAGCAAATTGCTAGACGCGTTGCTGTTACTAATCATAAATATATTTATAACAACGAGATTGGGTGAATGAGTTAAATCAAGCACAAAAGATATATACGAGGTGCTACCGAGAAATTGCAGGAACGTGAACAAAGCACAATAAATTTTTATTACAACTTATTCACTATCACTCCCTTCAAAGTACTCTCCTTTTGCATGAATACACCAATCCTGGCGACTTGTCCATGACTGGTAGCAGTGCTGGAAGTCTTCCCGTGTTAACGTCTTCAGCACTGCTTGAATATTGATTAAACAACAGAACATTAAAGAGTTCAAACGGAAGCGTGTAATGCATTTTTACGTTATAGTAGGTCTAGGACTTCATAATATTTATGCGGATGTCTGTGACACACTACGTTGACTTACTAACTATTAATACGAATAAGCACATGAACTATTTATGGAAAAATAGATTGCTTAAATATTAAAGGTAAAATATACAGTATGATAAAATGTAAAATATGAAGCTCAACTAGATTAAATAGATTGAAATAATGTTGTTTAATCTGTGATTAAACAAAGTGCCAACTTCCAACAAGGGGAGTTGGGTGTTTTCATCGTGATGGAGTCACCTTGTTGATTATCGGCTTGGGTTTCATTAGATTTTTATGGTTTACTTTGACTTCTTAGGGATACTTCGTCGATGGACTCTGTCGGTTCTCCTTTTGGATTTATTGCGTAAATAGGCTTCAATTCTACCATTTCTGTTTGGTAATGAACTGGCCCAATTCTTGTTGTTTCTGCGAAAGTTCATTTAATTCGTCCATGATAAATGTTCAATCGTTATCTGGAGCAGAAAATTATGCAATTATTACTTTTATAATTTGATATACACTGAATTTGAGGAGATGTGTTTAAATTGGATAGTGGGAAGTTTTGTGTTACCGAGAGCAACGTCACGTCCGAAATTATGGCTTGGTCCGTAATTCAACTAAAATGATAAACACTGTTAGAAAGCAGCCTCACTTTCTACTGTGGTCAAAGGGTAGTTTACCGACAAAGTGCTTAATAATGATAATAGGATCTTTATGCGCTACCGAGAGCAGCCTCACTCTCGGTTTTTGTGGGTTGGACCATAGCGCTGGTAATAAGATCAGATGCTACTAGAAAGCAGTCTGACTTTCTACTGTGATCAGGGGTAGCTTAATGGCGTAGTGCTGTTGGTTCGAAGGATCATGAATATTGATTAAAGAACAGAAGATTCCTTAATGATGTATTTAACAAAATTACAGTATACAGGCTGATTCATTTTCGGCCCTCACCATGGGGACCTCTCTTATTATTGGAGATAGAGTATAGGTTTAAATTTGGCAAAGTTGTTAAATTTTGTGTTTGTTATAAATCCGTAAAGAAAATAGACCTGTGACAAATGACCTTCGTTATTAAAAAAAAAAAAACGCGAAAACCCCATTTTCTTCTTTTACCTGTAGCACCGACATTTAGCTTTGTAGAGAAAAAATAAAAACACATCCTTGTCGCCATTTCTAAACCTCTATCCAGTGGTGTACTCTAAATTTTTATACGACGTTTCGTTTCTTTCTGGCCATCATCAACTATATAATTTCTTATAGGCGCCATATTGGATTTAGACATCTTCAGAAAGAGTTTATTTTTCTGATTTCAACCATGTACCACATGCTGACTATAGTTTTTGACATTAGGTTTTACTTGAAAGAATAAATTATAAGATTAAATAAGGTAGCCTTTCGAATTTCAATCTGTCAAATATTTCATTTATTGTTCATTAATAATACAAAAATGTCATACACTAACGAAGAGAAAGGAGATATGATAAGTATTTTTTATTCTTCGAAACGAAATTCAACAGTAGCGAGTACAAGAAAACAAAAACATTAATAAAAATACATAGAAAAGTAAACAATAAACAATTACAAAAAATGTTCAATTATCTGGCCATCTTCGGTAATGCACAATTGGGCACGCCTTTTGGCATTTTGTACTGCCCTTTGTATAGTTCTTCTAGGAACTGCATCGAAGGCATTCTGAAGTCTGTCTCGTGATTCTTCAATGTTTTGTGGCGCATCTAATTTATAAATATTATTTTTAACATATCCCCATAAAAAAAAATCTAGCGGACTTAAATCAGGTCTCGCAGGCCATTCAACAACTCCCCTATTTCCAATCCAACGGTTTGCAAACTCTTGATTTAAGAAATTTCTAACAACAGCTGCATTGTGTGCTGGTGCGCCATCTTGTTGCCACCATAAATATTGTAATTGATTTAATGGGATATTGTCGTCAATATTGTCAGATACGTATGTACGTAAAATGCTTAAATATCTTTCTCCATTTCAATGTTCTTCATACATAACTGGTCCTAAGAGACGATTTGCCAAAATACCAATCCAAACGTTTATTCCAAAACGATGTTGTGGTCTTCTAGCCCTGTTTTGTCGGGGATTTTATACTGCCCAATAGTGCTTCGTATTTCTGTTGAACATTCCAGAATTTGTAAATTTTGTTTCATCTGACCAGATGATTTTGCTTAAAAAATTTTCGTCATTTTCTATCCTTCCCATTAACCAATTACAATATTCTAGCCTTCTCAAATTATCTCCAGGCAGTAAAGAGTGACTAACATGGATCCTGTATGGTTTAAACCTACTTTTATGTAAAGTTCTCCAAACTCTGGACTGGCACAAATTTAACTCTGACGCTAGTTCGCGTGTAGAAATTGATGGATTATTATTTATCTATAAAAATACAAGATTAACATGAAATTTGAAAACACGCTTTTAATTTACCATTTGTAAAATATCTTGTCGATTTTCATTTAAATTCCTGTTGTCTTGACCTACCTTATTTAATCTTATAATTTATTCTTTCAAATAAAACCAAAAAAAACTCTTTCTGAAGATGTCTAAATCCAATATGGCGCCTATAAGAAATTAGATAGTTGATGATGGACAGAAAGAAACGAAACGTCGAATAAAAATTTAGAGTACACCACTGGATAGAGGTTTAGAAATGGCCACAAGGATGTGTTTTATTTTTTATCTACAAGGCCAAATGTCGGTGCTACAGGTAAAAGAAGAAAATAGGGTTTTCGCGTTTTTTTTTTAAATAACGAAGGTCATTTGTCACAGGTCTATTTTCTTTACGGATTTATAACAAACACAAAATTTAACAACTTTGCCAAATTTAAACCCATTTACCTCAAGTAAATGTAGTTAAAATCTAGGACATATAATATTTGTTGCGGATAGTCATTGGTGTATCACGTCGTTTTATTAAAGAGTTCAAACGGAAGCTTATAATGCATTTTTACGTTATAGTAGGTCTAAGATTTTATTATATATAGATTTATATATAATAATAATATATCTAGATAGAATATATATATAATAATATAGATTTATATGTAGATATAGATTATATATAGATATTATATATTTATGCTGATGCCTGTGACACACTTCGTTGACTTACTAATTATTAATACGAATAAGCAGAATAAGCACATGAACTATTTACGGAACAAGAAATTGCTTAAATATAAAAGGTAAAATATACAGTATGATAAAATATAAAATATGAAGCTCAACTAGATTAAATAGATTGAAATAATGTTGTTTAATCTGTGATTTTACACTGCTTGCGATTCGGTCTGGATCGCCTCGATCGTACCAAAATGGCGCATCTTGAACTTTAGTTTCAACTTCTGAAACAGGAAGAAGTCACAAAGAGCAAGATCTGCGGAGCAAGGGGGGTGGAATACTAGTGCCATCCTCGTTGAAGCTAGAAACTGACGCATAACAAGCGATGCGTGGATTGGTGCATTGTCGTGCATTATACTATAACTTACAAAATATGCTCAATCGCGGTACGTATTTTAAACAGGCTTGCGCATAACGTCACTGTGTGACAAAATTCAAATATTCCCTAGATTTAACCATACAATCTGCTATCGTTATTGTTCAGTAATAGTTATTTTAGTACTAATTCGGGAAGTAACCATTAGATAACAAAATATACTATTTTCTTTTCTTGCTTCGTTATTGCAAGTTTTACCCACTAATATTGGGTTGAATAAGTCCGGGTGCAGGCTCCCCTGCGGAAGAAGTTTGCACTAGGTGACGGTTCTCTTGAATAGCTGTGTTTACTTCATTTGTGTTTTTGTGGAGGAGCTTGGAAGTTAGTGCCTGTTTCGAACCGTCAAATTTATTCGAAAATGAAGAGTTCCGAAAAAATTCGTGTTAATGTTCAGTTCTGGGTTAAACTAGGAGATAACTTAGTGGAAACGACACGCAAGCTGAATGCTGCATATGGAAGTGAATGCCCACATCGCAACACTCTCTCCAAATGGTATCATTATATCAAACAAGGTGGTACAGAAACCGCAACGCACGACGAAAGAAGGACGATCTCCAAACCCGGATAATCCGAGATTGCTAAAAGCCATTACCGACTGTTTGGTGAAGAATCCCGAAACATCACTGGCCCTACTTTCTACTGAACTCAGCGAGTCAAAAGGATGCTTGAATGCGATGATTTATTGGACAATCTGCTAACTACGAACCACCACAGACTCGGAATTCAGCTTCTGAATGGCAGCTTCCTGATCAGCCACCGCCAGAAGTCGAGCGTACCGTAATGACATTAAAAAGACTATGACTACTGTGTTTTGGAATAAAGTTTGGATCGTGCATATTGACTATCACAAATCGTGTAAATCCATCAACAAAACATACTACATGAACCTTCTCGATGTGGTTAATGCCAAGATTCCGGCTAGGACGCGTCGTAAAGTCAAATTTCTACAAGGCAATTGTTCAGTCCATAAAGCAAATTTTACACTTGAAAAGATCACTCAGCTGGGTAGGACGCTACTGAAACACCCATCCTACTCGCCCGATTTGGCACTCTCTGATTATTACTTGTTTCGAAATTTTAAGAATGATATGTTAAAACGCTGACGACGTAGAAACACATTTTGCCTATTTTGCCTCAAAAAATGCCGCCTGTTTTTTTAGTGGCTTTGACATGTTCAAGTCACAATTGTCCAATGTAATTGTAAACAATTTTTATATAAAAAAAAATTCGAGAAAATAAAACCGTTGATCCCTGTACACGGATTTGTCATTCAACTTGTATAAACAAAAAAGAAAAGATGTTGCAGCAAATTCATTTCAGTTCAGTGTCTTGTGTTCTCTGAAGTATTCAATGACTGCATCAAAAATAATTTTGTTTTCGATTTCGTTTCAGTGCAATAAAATAAATATTTGATTTACCTTCAAATATTCAGTTCATAACAATACATAATACAAAGCTAATAAGTGAGTCCACATTTTTAAAAATAATATTTAGGATATAGACATAAAATATTTTATGTTTGAACTACAAAATAAACATATTAATGTTAACAGTTAGTTAACATGATTTACCACTTCTTACAAATTATGGCAGGCAAAAATATCTATGTTTGAAATACTTTTTACTCAAATTTTAATTATACTTGTATAAAACAGTGAAAAAAATAAAAAATTCTTTAATAAAACAGATTCTTCATGTGGTAATATTAAAAAAAAACTTTCTCTTTCTAATATTGGACTTCTATGTGATGCTTCGATTTAATAGTCTGATTCTAAAATACATCTTACATCTGATGAACAATGTCTTTACATCTTCGCTGTTTCAAAAATATAATCTAATTCCTTCCATTTCTGTAAAAAATCATTTGTCGATTTCATTAATCCACCTTCAAACACATAATATCCAAGAATACTGAATTATTGCAATCAAGACTGTAGCCATATTTTTTTTTCTTCGAAGTTTATATGCTATAAATACCAAGTTATTAATCTATTTATAAAGCCACATACAAATAAATAATTATTGCAAATTGCCAGCTAATGCCCGACCGCCCGCACAAATTTTATCAAGGAATGACGTCACCTGCTAGAAAAGGACAGGGCTATACCATACGCGTGAGCATATTTGTTCAATTATAGTATCATTGTGGTGTAGGATCCATGAATTGTTGCGCCTCTTGGCAGGCCGCTTGTGTCGAATGTTTACTCGTTAGTCGCAATAAAATCGTCCATTAACTGTTTCACCTGTTCGGAAAAATTCTTTGTGCACTATACCATCAGCGTCAAAGAAGTAAATCAACATCGACTTGATGTTGCTTTGAACTTACCGTGCTTTTTTCGGTCGTGGTGACGATGGCGTCTTCCACTGGGATGACTGCTACCTTTTTCGAGATCATAGCCGTACACCCAATAATGATTCTGTTACTGAAGCTCGCGTCCCTTTCGGCAGTTTCTTTCAGGTCTGTGCATACGCGTGTTTTCCGTTGATGGACGATCGGAACGCTAATCATCATAAACCGACACATATCCATTTTTAGAAACGCTGTACCATTCTCGCCTGAAGCATCTTCACCAAACGCTTGTTTAAGCATTTTCAAAGTTTCCGCTGTTGTTTTACCAAGTTTGAAGCAGAATTTGATGCACGTTCTTTGTTCTTTGTTCTTTCACATCAGATATCGTAGTGTCACAGAATAAGTCAAACACAACTCAACAAACGTAAACACAAAAACTATTTGTCACCACCTAGCAAAGCACCGTTTGACAGATTGACTTTGTCTAGACGTAGCTCACACAATCTAGCGCTATAAATCTGTACTGCCATCCCTTCACGCGCCATGTTTAAACCCGGGTATATCTGGGTATTTTCCGGGTATTTCTGGGTAGCACCTTGTATTTTCTTTTAAAAGAAGTATATTCTTTAGTAGATAGATAGCTTATGGCAGATCACTGGGTTATTACGCGAGGGTCTCGGGGTGGTATATGACGCGCGAAGATTTTCTTGTTTGAGGTGAATACTGACAAATAAATAACTTAGCACATGAACGCGGGCGTAATAATCACTTTCAGCCTGGCTATGTCCTCTGTAATTGGCGCTTAGTTGTTAGGCAATGTTATTACTATTATAATCGCCGATTTTTCTGGACTTTCGAACTTCTTAACCAGTACTTCTTAACCAGGAGACGATTCTTTCATGAACATAACAAGCGGTGACGAATTTTAGGTTCATGATTATAGCTCCGAAAACAAGCGACAGTCAATATCGTTGTCCTGATTCTCCACGTGTACGACAATTTAAAGGTGTTCCATCAGTGCAGAAAGTCATGATACTCATGATCCTCATTTTCTGGGAGACAAAGGTAGTCATACCGAAGGGATCAATGATTAACTCATTAAGATACTGCAAAATTTTACAATCACTAAAGAATGGTATCCATAGAATAAAGCCGGAAAGAATAATTTTTTTCTTGCACCAGGGCAACGCCAGGCGGCATTGCAGCAACCAAACGACGAAGATAATGATGAGACTGGAATTAACGGTTGTTTCGCACCCTGATTTGACAGCTTCAGATTTCTGGTTGTTCCCACAGTTGAAGGAGGTGTTGAATGGTAAATCTTTTTTATCAGACAATGAAGTTCGGGCTGCTGTTCGCAAATATATGAACATTAAGCAAGATAGTTCTTTCATGGACGGAATGAAGAAATGCATTTAGTGTTTGGAGAAATGTGTTGCGCTAAATGGTGATAATGTAAAAAAAATAGTTATGTACACTGGTTGTACAATAAATTCACTTAATTTTGGTTTCATTATTTTGTCTTTTCTTATTCCTATTTTATAGGGTTGAAAATCTTATATATCAGTCCGCCCTCGTAATTATTTTAAATCACAAATATTGACTTGTTAGTTATTGGTCCGGCATTCTAAAATAATTATTTCTGTTTTGTTTCCTCTTTTGGGCAATTAATAAATAGAAAAATTGAAATAGTATTTATAGGCACTTCTGTGAAAATAAATTTATTTCGGTTTCAGTATGTTGTTTCTGAATTTACAAATTTTATCCATGCGTTTATTGGGGCGATAAATTTTGTCAGATTTAATGTGTTCATAATGCATGTATGATATTTTATTGTAGTTTACGGAAATTTGGTCGATATCGTGTTTGTGTGACAACTGTATGTATGGGTAAATATATATATATATATATATATATATATATATAATGCGGATAATATTTAGAGTACAATTTAATATAAATATAAAATATAAAAAATATATAAATAACAACTCGGCTTGTTTCTGAAGCCAAAAGTATTGTGTATTAAATATTATTGTAATAGCTTTTTGTAACGGGTGATAAAGATAATTTGTAATCGAGTCAATCATAAATTTTAGACCGTATGTCTTTTTCGATTGTAACCGTTGCATAGTTATACAACGCGTTTCAAAAAGACTTACGTCTAGTTCACCAGGAATTTCTCCTATAAATTATGATGTTCTGCATTCTTGAAATGCAGATATATATTAAATGGTAGGAAGGTTATCTACTTGTCACTGTCAAAATTTATCATGGAGCGATATGATGATGAAATAAATAACAAATAATTAGAATTAGATTATTAATATATTCTTTATTAATACGAATACTTTAAAGATGGGATATCGAAGAACCAAAGTAAATAACTAATTTGTAGAAATTTTGATTATTATAGTTTATAATAACAAGTGTTCAAAATTGTCACTATTCTATACAAAAAGGTTTAAGTATATCAATACGTTATGCACGTATTACGCATTTGTTACAAATGAAACAGACATGCAATATACATATTTGTAACTGTACACATGGACAATACACCTCGTATTTTCAGCATTTACTTCGCATTAATATACGTGTTTCTGCCATCTATAGGCGTCATCAGTCAAGCCAGTGAAGCAATGTAATACAAATGATACAAATCTGTAATGTAGCCCGGTCCTGCGGGGGCTACATCGCTGGGTTGGTACGCGGATGCGTTGATGTATCAAATAATATGCAGATAAAGTTGGTTTAACATCGTATAATTAGATAACACTTATAAATAAAGATGTAACATTTACTATATTCATAATTATTAATAGGACAGTAGTCGAAAGGAGAGTTCTATCTCGCACTCGCTATGTCGTACTGTCTATCTAACTATGTCTGATGCATCATTCTCTGATAGAACGTCTTATATACATTAGAGTGCCCTCCTTTTGACTATGTCCTTACTTAACTATCAACAAGAGGTGTAAGTGTGCAACTTGTAATTGAGGACGCTTGAGTCTAATAAAACAGATGGACTGAGGTCATGTTTTTGAATACAATACAAATAAGACCAGGGCCGCACCTTGACTACATCAAGTAATACAAACATTACCCAATCAGGTTATCACAAATCTTTTTAAGAACAGATTTGTATCTGTATATACATTTACGCTGAAATCGCCTACAAGATATAGCAAATTTTGTCATATAAGGTGGCACTATTTAATAAGTGACATCTGACGGACGAAAGAGACTATGCCGAAAAAGGTGACCTTTCGCTTGACCAGCTATGACAGCTATGTATGAGCTTGATAGCTCGTACATAAGCGAAAAAATACGTATAGGTGTAGTTCATTAACACGAGCCAGATGGCGGTAAATATACAAAAAGGTTTAAGTATATCAATACGTTATGCACGTATTACGCATTTGTTACAAATGAAACAGACATGCAATATACATATACGTATTGATATACTTAAACCTTTTTGTATTTTTACCGCCATCTGGCTCGTGCTAATGGACTACACCTATATGTATTTTTTCGTTTATGTACCAGCATAGCTGGTCATGCGAAAGGTCGCCTTTTTCGGCATAGTCTCTTTCGTCCGTCAGATGTCATTTATTAAATAGTGCCACCTTATAGGACGAAATTTGCTATATCTTGTAGGCGATTTCAGCGTAAATGTGTATACAGATACAAATCTGTTCTTAAAAAGATTTGTATCATTTGTATTACATTGCTTCACTAGCTTGACTGATGACGCCTATAGATGGCAGAAACACGTGTCTTAAGCATAAGTAAATGTTGAAAATACGAGGTGTATTGTCCATGTGTACAGTTACAGATATGTATATTGCATGTCTGTTTCATTTGTGTCACTATTCTGTTGAATGGATAATTCAATACGCAATTTCATGTTGTCAAAAATATTCTGCAATACATTTGGTGTTATTTCATTACATTTATCTCCTAAAAACCGTTTTTTTTTATATCACCTTGTTTCTTTATTTTTCTATGCATATACGTATATTTTTACTTTGAATTTTAACGTTAGTTTTTCTTTCTTATCTTTCTGACACCGCGAAAAATGTCAAGGACCTGGTCATTTCATCGGAGACCTTGACCTCTATCAGTATCTGTTACCTTTCTCGAATAGTATTTTTATTTAAAACTCTTGCTATTTACAGCTATCTCACTTTTTTTATGTCTAATTTTACTCTAAACACTTTATCCTAAGCATACACTAACTTTTACTAAATGATTGCTCGTAATCTCCCATTTAATGGGTTTAATTACGGAGTTCACTTTGAACACGTGTATTTATATATAAATAAACGTTATTTATTTAACCATTTAATCTCTTTACCTCACTAGTGCGGTAAAAATTGTCATTACTATACTAACAAAAATTCTGATATTACAGTATGGAAGTAGGTAATAGCTACAGGTCGCAAGGAATGTAAGGACGTATTAGCATTCAAGGTAGGTAAATGCCCGCCAAGAATGTTAATACGTCCGTACATTCCTGTAAGGAATGTGTGTGACTTATTACAGTTTTCCTGCTGCCATCAGAAATTAATCTATATTTTTTAAGAAATCGTTTTGGTTTGTCACCTGTCAGAATTAATTTTGATTTTAAACCCTTTTCGTGAATCGTGTTACCATATCATTCATATAGTTGACATTATAAACAAGCCGAGAAGATTATTGAAAATTGCATGAAACGCTGGAAATCAATTCGAAATGGAGATTGAATTAATTAGAAAAATCCATAAAAACGTAATTTTGTATATACACATTATACACTCATGAGCAAAAGTATTGCATATTTTTAATATTTGGTGCTACTTGAAAAGCTTTGTTTATTTATGACTATTTGTCCGAATATATCCTATCCCCAGAGACGTAGATACGTATTTCGCTTTTCTACAAGCTCATCGGTACGCCCCTGCTGGAGAAAGGATATTTCCAGACACATTCACAGAAAAGAACCACCTCGCCCTATCACCGTAATTATCCAGACCGAGCGCAGAAGTAAATTCGGCGCTACCGGTTGTCAGACAGCCGAAGTACCTCGCATACCGTCCACATAATTAATGTGAAGTAACGACGCCCTTCCAAAGGTTAGCACAGCCAACTCTCTAGAAAACTGCATTTTGTTTGTGCCTTCACTCATACTACGGCTTAACCGCATGTGTAATGTATAGAGCTGAGGATGTTTGCGGTATAACCATGGTTATATCATGTAACCATAGTAATTTACTATGGTTACATGATATAACCATGGTATAACCATGGTTATACCGCAAACATCCTCAGCTCTAGTAATGTATCAGAATAATTGAAACATACATGAGTAGGTAATATTTTATATTATTAAAAATACCTTTGTATTATACAAAACTGGTGGGGTTTACCTACTCATGTATGTTTCAATTATTCTGATACATTACACATGCGGTTAAGCCGTAGTATGAGTGAAGGCACAAACAAAATGCAGTTTTCTAGAGAGTTGGCTGTGCTAACCTTTGGAAGGGCGTCGTTACTTCACATTAATTATGTGGACGGTATGCGAGGTAGTTCGGCTGTCTGACAACAGGTAGCGCCGAATTTACTTCTGCGCTCGGTCTGGATAATTACGGTGATAGGGCGAGGTGGTTCTTTTCTGTGAATGTGTCTGGAAATATCCTTTCTCCAGCAGGGGCGTACCGATGAGCTTGTAGAAAAGCGAAATACGTATCTACGTCTCTGGGGATAGGATGTATTCGGACACGTTCACAGAAAATATTAATAGTGAACCTGCATTTGTGTTCTTCACACCAGATTTTTAGTAATATTTTATATTATTAAAAATACCTTTGTATTATACAATATAATATATACTTTTTTAAATAATAATGTTAAAAAGAACACATTACAGATAAACAACCGGATCCCCGGTTACCAAAAAAAAGTTTGGTATTGTAACATTTTGTTTATTGCTTTACTTCGGAGATAATCTTAGGTTATTGTTCTCTCAGACTGTGTCTACATAAACGTCTATTTAATACTGTTACTGAAATGGAACATACACCTAATTAGAGCGAACCAACAGCTGCTGTTTGTCGTATTCTAAAACGATATAGGAAACTGGAAAAATCAGCAGATGTCCCGTACAAGGCCGACGGAGATGCACGAGTGCAAGACAAAACCGTTTACTGCAGATCAAATCTAAGAAATCGTGCTGCAAGGGCATCTGAGCTTAGTGAACATCTTGCGGAAGCTACCGGAATGAATGTAAGCAGATTTACTGTATTGAGAAGGCTAAAGGAATATGGTTTAAAAGCAAGACGACCTGCAAAAATTCCAAAATTGCTTCCACGGCACAGGATAGAAAGACGAAACTTTGCTCAAGAACATTTACCGCGGACTGCTGAGCAATGGAGTAATCTGCTCTTTTGTGACGAAGCACGGATTCAATTGTATCATCTATATGGGCGTAACTTTGCAATATGTACTTTGGTGAAAAATATTACTTTTGAAGGAGGCTCACTGATGTATTGGACAGGTATAAGTTCAGAAGGACGTACTGAGCTTGTGGAGGTCACTCAAAGAATGACAGGCGTTTGCTACTTGGAACATATTCTTCAGGATCATGTTTACCTATAGGCCGGCTTTATTTGATTTGATAGGTTCAGATTGATCCATGATAACACACGCCCGCACATTGCTGATTATGTATAACAGTATTTTACTGATGTTGAAATTGAGAGAGAGTGATCTGGCCTGCAAAAAGTTCGGATTGTAATCCAATAGAGGAAGTATGGGACTACTTAAAGATAAAAATTAAGAAACGAAATCCGCCTCCAAGAACTCTACAAGACCTACGAATAACATCTGAGGAAGAATGGCAACAAATTCCAGAAGAGTATTTAAGAAATTTGATTTTTGGAATGCAAGCTGTATTAGATGCTACAGGAGACAATACTCGATATTAAATCCAGATTTAAATAGAGCCAACTAATAACAAACTGTTGCATTTAAAGAACTTGTCTTGGTTTATTAATTTCTTATAAAAACACTTGTTTATCAACTTTAGTTTCTACATCAACTTTAATTGCTACATAAAATCAAATAAATAAGTCGTAGATATTATATTTTCTCAACAAAGAATGAAGAAATAAGAAAAGAGTAATAAATTATTTAACATATTCAAAATATGCAATACTTTTGCTCATGAATGTATTTCATAATAAAAATCTTCAGTTTTGATATTCCTAATTTTTACTCCAAATAAACTTTTGAACCAGAATCATGAGTTGTTCATTATTATCTTAGAAATTTTCATAATAGTATTAAGTTCCGTTGTCAAGATTAAACTACAAACGAATGCTATAGTCGACTTACACGCTATGTTACTAGGGTTGTATCACTAATTTAAATGATCGGCAGCAACAAACATTTTAACGTTGTCGCGAAGTAACAGAATGAACTGTCAGGAAATTCACAATTTTGTGTATTGCACGTATGAATAAAGTCAAGGTCACAAAATTCATGAATTTCTTTCACCATGTAAAGCCACCTTAATTCATATCTCCGACTAGCCTAAACTAGTTCCTTGGTTAGCGAAAATAGTTGATTGAATAACTAGGACAAGATAATTTGGGCGAAGACTGCTACTTTTACATCTAACTTTCTGCTTTAAAGAGTGACTACTCGATAAAGTAAATAAGTAAATGTAAATGTAAATGTATTCATCAAGTCATTGAAGTTATTCATTCTTGTTTTATATACTTCATTAAGGAATAAGAGGAATTCGTTGCACTTGAGTTAAAAATGGTGTTAATAGCTGCTCTCAGTATCGTTGGCTATTAATGTTATTGTGAAAAAATATTGGTTCTAACCATACTCCACCTTTAACAAGATATAAAGGAACTTCGATGTGATTGTTTGGATTGTTTATAAACCATGTTCTGTAATTTTGTCTATTTACAAACCCGCTTAAATGAAACCATGCTTCATAAGTAAAAAAAAACTTAGATCAAGAATTTCGTCATTATTTAAATTTTCTTGAAAGAAGTTGCAATAATTAAGCCTACTAGCGTAATCTCTAGGTAAGATTTGTTGAACAATCGTTACTTTGTGTAAACGACGCTTCAAAATTCTATGTTCAGGAGGGGGGGGGGGGGTCGCAAATTATTAATTTTATTTACATTTACTATTTGGGAGGTCGCGGAGCTAAGAAGGTTGAGAGCCACTGGACTAGAGCATTAATAAAAATTTATTTTTTAATATAACTTCCTTACTTTTGATACATGAATTACACCGTTTCAATAACATCTTCAATCCATCGTAGAATTATTATTTTTGTTTGCAAAATGGTCCTCTACAGGTGCCATAAGTTCGTCATCGTCCCTAAATTTTGTTCCCCGAGGGTGTTTTTTTGAGATTAGGAAACAAACATATTGTGTGTTAAATCTGGACTATAAGGTGGGTGTTCAGTATCTTCAAAGCCACAATCAGGAAGAGCAGCTTTTGAAAGTCTTGACTTGTGCAGTGGTGCATTGTTGTGAAGCAACAAAACACCTTGGGTGAGATTTCCGCGCCTTTTCACTTTAGTAGAACTTATAAAACGATGTATCAAGCACATAATACCCTCAATTTACCCTGATACCCTTATTCAGATAATTAATCTGCGAAATTCCTTGATAATCCTAGGCATTATTTTCCATGCAGAAGGGATGACTTAAACTTCTTGGGGTGGATTAAGCTCTTAAAATGCCATTGCATGGACTCTTGCTTTGATTCAGTATAAAGTCTTTCTTTGGAGACTGTGGTTAAGTAAAAACTCGAAAAAGGTATAAAACCTTTTACCACAATTAATAATCGTATCCTAAATATCTATTTCGACAACTAAGTCGTCATCATCAGTAGGTAAAACCACTAATCAAAGTGTCGAACATGGGGCACAGAAATGCTAATACATAGAAACGCGCTCAACTTTACACGGCGTCAACGTATACACTGAATATAAAACGAATACACAAACTAAAATTACTTACCTTCCTTAAGAAATTGGTAACGCAACTTTTTCTACATCTTTTCTAAGAATGAAAAAAGACAATTGTATGGGATAGGACCGTTGTCCGAGTTAAACGTATTAAATTTATTTTTAACGATATGGATGCTTTTATATGCGTCGAGATCTCTGGGGTTGTTGATGTTTTTGACAAGTTTTAACCCTTTTACCGAGAGGTTATGATCCGTGTGCAATTGTTTGTCGAGATATATAAGCCAGGTAACTCGATGAGATCTATCGTTTCAGGTATCAACTCACCGACTTACCTAATTTCCAAATGGTTAGTGAATGAATTCAAAAATTTGTCCGTGAAACCAGAAGGTTTGTCAATTAGTTATTACGTGTTTGTCACAACTTCATTATTTCGTCGCTAATTAGCGTGTTACTTTATTTTATTCTGCTCTATTTGTTGTGCACCTACCTGTATATTCATCCGCTTACGTTCCTACATCTGTAGAAATGATTACGTATTAGTTTTTTTGGTTGCGTTTCCCCACTCTGTCTGCCGATCGCGAAGATTCGATTGAGCGGAGTTTTTGAAGACCGGCACCAATATCGAGAAGTCGTTATCCTGCTCTCGTTCAACACGTGCTTGCTAACTGCAGGGCTTAATTAGTCTCTTTATGTAGAGTATCGCTTGTAGCCACCTGTCTTCAGGGATTTTTTTAGCAGCACGTTATTTTAATTGAAACCATCAATTACCCGCAGGCGATCTTTTTTTAACGAGAAACGAATCGTTTCTCACTAACAAGATATAACTGCGTTACAAAAAACCATCCGTACTAATCTGGTACGTCATTTTGAAATTTATTTCCTTTAATTTTTTATTCGTTTATTTTTTTCTCTGCTTCTCGATAACAGATTTTTTTTGGCATGTGCGATCGTCGTACTCCAGGTCGTTGTAATATCCACATTGAATTTCCCGGCCTACCGCAGGAGTTTTTACCGTGACCTGCTACCAAGGACAAGGTGACAGAGCAATCAAAGTTAATTCTTCCCTACGGAGACGGACACACAAGCTAAGATTTTCTATTGTTTTTGACTTGATTCAGCATTCTCTTATTTAACTTTATCACCGTCAGTTAATTTAAGTTCTTTTTTTTTGTAATTTACACGATCAAAATCATAATTTAGCTAGTAAATAATATTCAATTTAGTTCTACGTATTAAAATATTAAGATTTAGTTTTCTCTATATATATTAAGTTTTTCTTAATTTTTTTTATAGCTACGTAATTCTAAGGATTATATCAATTATCTTTAATTAACTTAATAACATCATTGATTAGTTTTTTTATTTGGTTTGCTATATTTTAAACGATTAAAATTTATTTCAAGAGTACAACGTAATTACACACATGTTACTCTTCAACAAAAAACAACTTTCACTTTAAATATATAAAGAGCTGTCCGTTGAGTTTTTCTTGGTTTTTTTTTGTTGAGCAAAGTGGAAATCGTGTATAGGATGAGTTTCTTATAGCCACACGTTAAAATACGATTTAGTTTTCTAGTTTTTTCTAATTTGTGATTTAAAATTTAAGATTTTCCTGTTCTCAATTATTTGTCAATTATATTACTTATAATCATTCATTCCTTTTTTTTGTAGTATTATAAAACTGCCAACATTAGTTTAATTTATTTCCAATATTCAAATTGGTAAATTTTTACTTAGTTTATTTTTAATATATTATACAAATCTCCAGACATATACCAGGTCTGCCCATTAGAGCTGGCTTACAATTTTGTATGAATCACTCTGAACCAGACAAGTACGTACTTCGATGTGTTTAATAATTTTTTGGGCATAGTATCCAGCTTGTGAATTAGTTTCTCCGTGTCTTTTTTTTTTATTATTTAGACTTCGCTACAGATAAGATATGGAGCTATATTAAATATTTCCTTTTGCTATTCTATTATTTTATTTTTTTGTCTGTTCAGCTTTTATTGTTATTTCAATCTAATAAAGCGTATACTAGTTGAATTCGAAAACTCTCTTTTCGTTTGATTTCGTTTCGGACGGCTTGGTTGCGCCATTTGCACGCTGCGTGGCTTGCCTGCATTTTGTGATCTTATTTTCCGAATTTGCGGCGTTTAACGGTACCAAATTCGGTGACGCTCTTTTCCTCGTCCTTTTGTTTTTTTAGTACCTCTAGATCTCCCACTCCTGGACTGAGGCTGTCTTTGTAGCCGGGTGGGCCGCTAGACGTTGGCAGAAATGAGCAGGTGGGACAATTCACGTCGATCGAAACTTTGTTCTCTTTCCCTCTTTCTTTTTTTATTTTCTTTTTTTATCGTTACGGTATTACCACTGTAGCATAGTAATTCCTTAGAATTTGTTCAATATTAAAGATTGTGAACTGGAAGACGGGGAAATTTTAGTTTCATTCGATGTAACGTCATTGTTTCCTTCGGCACCTATTCCAGAAACTTTGAAATATTTACAGGACTTGGTTTATAAGAATGTTGAACCTTCAAAAATAAAGGAATACATGAGATTGACAACTCTTTGCATGGCGCAAAATTGTTTTCAAGTAGGAGAAAAATTTAATTATTATTAAAAATTATATTTTTTATCGGAGAAAAAGGAGAAATGAGATTTCATGTGAATTCTCAAATCCGCATTTGATTAACGCTGGGTTTATTAACAATAAACCTCGCGTTTCTGGAAATTTTCTGGAATGTATTAATAATTACATTAGTAATACTCCTCAGGACCTAAAAAATACTTTCATACTTCACCCTGTCCACGAGAATGTTGTGTTTCGATTCATCTTAAGTATTAAGAGTACTGCTGTCGGTAGTGATGGCATTGGCATTTACATGCTGATATTGCTCATACAGTATGCGCTTCCATACATAACCCATTTATTAAATTGTTGCATAACAGAAAGCGTTTTTCCTGTGACTTGGAAAAATCACCCTATACCTAAAAATGTGAACGCTGCTACCATCGGTGACCTTCGACCTATTAGTTTATTGCTTGTTCTAAGCAAAGTTTTGGAAAAAATACTAAATATTCAAATTCATGAACATTTCCACGCTTTTGATTTGCTCCCTCACTGTCAATCCGGTTTCCGAAGTAATCACAGTTGTACTACTGCACTTTTGTAGGTCACAGATGACATTCTCAGATCTAGAGATGATAACTCTGTCTCTATTAGTTATGCTAGATTATAGTAAGGCGTTCGATACTGTTAACCATGACATTTTATTGGCTATTCTATATCATCTCAAGTTCAGCAGTGATGCTTTGACTCTGTTACATTCTCTCCGAAAGATATCAGTGCGTGACCACGTATCATCACCATTGCTTGAGACGAATGGTGTTCCACAGGAATCAATCCTTGGTCCTTTATTTTTCTCTATTTATATCTGTCACTGATACAGATGTGTCAAGCACTGCCAGATGCAAATGTATGCTGATGATACGTAGCTCTACGTTGGTTTCACAAAAAACTATGTTCAAGTTGCTATTGATAAGGTTAATCAGGACTTAGAGCGCATACAATCATTTTCGCAGAATCATGCACTAAAGATTAATTCGGAAAAGATCACTGCCGTCTTGTTTGGTAATCCTGCATTAATTCAGAGCATTAAATAACAAATCTTGATCAAAGTTAATAATGCAGAAGTGTCGTTGATTGATTCCGCAAAAATCTAGGTTTAATCATTGATGACACCTTCAGATACAAGAAACATCTTTCAAAAATTATTAAGTCAGCCTATGCCAATTTTAAAACATTGTATTCTTATCGATCAATTTTTGACATCCGAACTAAAACCATGTTATGTGGAAGTCTTGTCTTGTCGCAATTCTGCACCCACAATCTACAGCCCTTGCTTGGATAGTGCTGATCGAGTTCGCGTACAGAAGGTTCAGGATGCGTGTATGTGTTATATTTTTGGTATACGTAAATTTGAACATATTGCGCATAAACTTCGTGAGTTGCAGTGGTTAAACATGGCTAACAAGAAAAAGCTTCAAGCCTTATGTCTATACCATAAAATTATAACTTTCAAAACTCCATCGTACTTAACTGAAAAGATACGTTTTCGGTCTGATGTACATAATATAAATCTTCGCAACACTAACTTGATTAGACCCCCCAAACACAGATTGACGTTTTTTGAAAGATTCTTCACACATAATATTTATCAGCTGTACAATTCTATTCCGGCTTGATACAAATTCTTGGAGACGAAGGCGTTCAGGAAACAAATTATGGATTTTCTTTTTAAGGGTCAATAATGGTTTTTGGCTAGTATATATATATATATATATATATATATATATATATATATATATATATATATACAAATTCTTGGAGACGAAGGCGTTCAGGAAACAAATTATGTATTTTCTTTTTAAGGGTCAATACTAGCCAAAAACCATTATTGACCCTTAAAAAGAAAATACATAATTTGTTTCCTGAACGCCTTCGTCTCCAAGAATTTGTATCAAGCCGGAATAGAATTGTACAGCTGATAAATATTATGTGTGAAGAATCTTTCAAAAAACGTCAATCTGTGTTTGGGGGGTCTAATCAAGTTAGTGTTGCGAAGATTTATATTATGTACATCAGACCGAAAACGTATCTTTTCAGTTAAGTACGATGGAGTTTTGAAAGTTATAATTTTATGGTATAGACATAAGGCTTGAAGCTTTTTCTTGTTAGCCATGTTTAACCACTGCAACTCACGAAGTTTATGCGCAATATGTTCAAATTTACGTATACCAAAAATATAACACATACACGCATCCTGAACCTTCTGTACGCGAACTCGATCAGCACTATCCAAGCAAGGGCTGTAGATTGTGGATGCAAAATTGCGACAAGACAAGACTTCCACATAACATGGTTTTAGTTCGGATGTCAAAAATTGATCGATAAGAATACAATGTTTTAAAATTGGCATAGGCTGACTTAATAATTTTTGAAAGATGTTTCTTGTATCTGAAGGTGTCATCAATGATTAAACCTAGATTTTTGCGGAATCAATCAACGACACTTCTGCATTATTAACTTTGATCAAGATTTGTTATTTAATGCTCTGAATTAATGCAGGATTACCAAACAAGACGGCAGTGATCTTTTCCGAATTAATCTTTAGTGCATGATTCTGCGAAAATGATTGTATGCGCTCTAAGTCCTGATTAACCTTATCAATAGCAACTTGAACATAGTTTTTTGTGAAACCAACGTAGAGCTACGTATCATCAGCATACATTTGCATCTGGCAGTGCTTGACACATCTGTATCAGTGACAGATATAAATAGAGAAAAATAAAGGACCAAGGATTGATTCCTGTGGAACACCATTCGTCTCAAGCAATGGTGATGATACGTGGTCACGCACTGATATCTTTCGGAGAGAATGTAACAGAGTCAAAGCATCACTGCTGAACTTGAGATGATATAGAATAGCCAATAAAATGTCATGGTTAACAGTATCGAACGCCTTACTATAATCTAGCATAACTAATAGAGACAGAGTTATCATCTCTAGATCTGAGAATGTCATCTGTGACCTACAAAAGTGCAGTAGTACAACTGTGATTACTTCGGAAACCGGATTGACAGTGAGGGAGCAAATCAAAAGCGTGGAAATGTTCATGAATTTGAGTATTTAGTATTTTTTCCAAAACTTTGCTTAGAACAAGCAATAAACTAATAGGTCGAAGGTCACCGATGGTAGCAGCGTTCACATTTTTAGGTATAGGGTGATTTTTCCAAGTCACAGGAAAAACGCTTTCTGTTATGCAACAATTTAATAAATGGGTTATGTATGGAAGCGCATACTGTATGAGCAATATCAGCATGTGAATGCCAATGCCATCACTACCGACAGCAGTACTCTTAATACTTAAGATGAATCGAAACACAACATTCTCGTGGACAGGGTGAAGTATGAAAGTATTTTTTAGGTCCTGAGGAGTATTACTAATGTAATTATTAATACATTCCAGAAAATTTCCAGAAACGCGAGGTTTATTGTTAATAAACCCAGCGTTAATCAAATGCGGATTTGAGAATTCACATGAAATCTCGTTTCTCCTTTTTCTCCGATAAAAAATATAATTTTTAATAATAATTAAATTTTTCTCCTACTTGAAAACAATTTTGCGCCATGCAAAGAGTTGTCAATCTCATGTATTCCTTTATTTTTGAAGGTTCAACATTCTTATAAACCAAGTCCTGTAAATATTTCAAAGTTTCTGGAATAGGTGCCGAAGGAAACAATGACGTTACATCGAATGAAACTAAAATTTTCCCGTCTTCCAGTTCACAATCTTTAATATTGAACAAATTCTAAGGAATTACTATGCTACAGTGGTAATACCGTAACGATAAAAAAAGAAAATAAAAAAAGAAAGAGGGAAAGAGAACAAAGTTTCGATCGACGTGAATTGTCCCACCTGCTCATTTCTGCCAACGTCTAGCGGCCCACCCGGCTACAAAGACAGCCTCAGTCCAGGAGTGGGAGATCTAGAGGTACTAAAAAAACAAAAGGACGAGGAAAAGAGCGTCACCGAATTTGGTACCGTTAAACGCCGCAAATTCGGAAAATAAGATCACAAAATGCAGGCAAGCCACGCAGCGTGCAAGTGGCGCAACCAAGCCGTCCGAAACGAAATCAAACGAAAAGAGAGTTTTCGAATTCAACTAGTATAGGCTTTATTAGAGTGAAATAACAATAAAAGCTAAACAAACAAAAAAATAAAATAATAGAATAGCAAAAGGAAATATTTAATACAGCTCCATATCTTATCTGTAGCGAAGTCTAAATAATAAAAAAAAAGACACGGAGAAACTAATTCACAAGCTGGATACTATGCCCAAAAAATTATTAAACACATCGAAGTACGTACTTGTCTGGTTCAGAGTGATTCATACAAAATTGTGAGCCAGCTCTAATGGGCAGACCTGGTATATGTCTGGAGATTTGTATAATATATTAAAAATAAACTAAGTAAAAATTTACCAATTTGAATATTGGAAATAAATTAAACTAATGTTGGCAGTTTTATAATACTACAAAAAAAGGAATGAATGATATATATATATATATATATATATATATATAATATATATGGTAAATTCAATTTGTTGGCGATTTAAGGTCTGGTTTTACTTCAAAATGTATATATTTAAAACAATCCTACATGTTTCGGCAAGTGATGCCTTTTTCAAGGAATATAAAATATAAATGACAGTATATCAATGTATGTCATACATTTGTAGTTGCTATGGTATGACATTAATATACTATCATTTATATTTTATGTTCCTTGAAAAGGGCATCATTTGCCGAAACATGTAGGATTGTTTTAAATATATACATTTTGAAGTTAAACCAGACCTTAAATCGCCAACAAATTGAATTTACCATAACATACAAAGGTCACGAAATAATTATCTATATATACATATATTTATTTTTCTGCTCCTCTGCGTCTGTTCTATCCACTAGATGTACAGGCTTTATTACATATTGCATTATTTGCATATTGTTGTACATATTTATTTCTATGTATTTTTGATATTATTATATAGAATAGCAGAATGTTAGTGTTAAGTTAGACTATGCAAACTTTTTATGTTACTGATTCTGTGTATTAATGTTTTGGTGGAAGAACAGGCGGCGGAAATTCCTTTCCGTTCATCTGAACCACGTCTTAAGGTTTCAGAACTTTTTCTTTTTCTTTCCACTTTCTGATTAGTTGTCTTCATGTATGTAATGAGAAAAAAAAATTGTGTTGAAATAAAGGATATATTATTATTATTATTATTATTATTATTATTATTATTATTATAATTATTATACTGTCGGTTTTTTCTTAATGTATAAAATTAGTGGAATGTGATTATATAATATTAAATAATTTTTTACATTTATAATTACAGTCCAAATTAAATTAGCAATTATTATTTCTTGGGGGTTTCTTGAAATATTAATTTTATTTACATTTACTATTTAGGGGGTCGCGAAGCTAAGAAGGTTGAGAATTGCTGTTTTAAGCTGTCTTAATAACTTTTGTAATGTTGTAAAGCTGTTATTTATGATGAAAGTATCTTTCCAGTAGCATGTACTGATGATTCTATAGTAAGATCAAACACGTGCTTGTATGTTTGGAGAGATACTTTTACACAAATATGAACTTGTATTGTAATCTCCACACCCAATTTTTAATAATATTTTTATATGATTAAAAAGTTTTTGGTTTATTTTATTAAAATCAAGAAACAAGAACCGAAAAGGGTACGGTAACGTACATTCATCTTGTAAACACACATAAGGAATTTCATATTCTGAACGTATTTTACTACATCCATTGTAATTTATCCCTATATTGTTTAAGTGTTTTCTGCGTATGTTTCAGGAGTTGGTTATTGTCAGGTATTAGGTGCCGCGTATATAGCTACGTACTATTGTTCCCTATTGGCCATTACTACGTTTTATTTCCTGAATTCGTTCACGAACGATCTACCGTGGTCTTATTGTCGACCCGAATGGGAGCACGAGGATAGACTGAATAATGTGACGTGTATTCCTTCGAAAGAAACTCGAGCCGCGGATAATAATTCAATAAGTTCATCCGAGTTATATTTCAGGTAGGTACGAGTATATCTAATATTGCCTAATGTACTTTTATTTATCTTTTCGTACGTCTGTTAGTGGTAATATATCTTTTCGAAATTTTATTTAAATCGAAATGGATTACAATTTTGACATTTTTTCGGTTATAAATGTATTTATTTATAAATGGACTTTTATATTATAGAAAAAATGGAAACAAATAAAATATTTCAATTGAATCTTATGTAAAAACTGTATTAAAATAAATTTTACTTAGGTATCAAAAAATACTTTTTATGGGAAAGTTTAACATTATAGCCTTACTAATGAAGAAATTGATTTTGACATTCGGTTTTAAGTTTACGAAGCAGTTATCTTCAATTTATTATTAAGAATACCTTTCCTCAGATTTTAATACTTAGGGTGAAATTGAAAATCATAACATAAAAAGCAAAGACTAGTTAGTGCACTAAATGTAGAAAAATAAAATATTAAAATGGAAATGAATAATGATAAATGTAAATGACGGGAGGTGTACCAGTATCGTGGAAGGGACTTTAGAGTATCTTCTGGGGTACACTTTTCAGGTTCGAAGCGTATGGATTGCCAGCCCAATTTAATTAGATAGAAGATAGGGTCGTTTAAACCATATAAATCCGCAGGACCAGACGGAGTGTTTCCCAAGCTCCTTCAAGAGGGAATTGGGAAAATTATGGGTCCTCTATTGGAGATATTCAGGTCTAGCCATGCCTAGGGCATGGAGAGAAACTAGAGTAATGTTTATTCCAAAACCTGGAAAAGGAACATATATCCACCCTAAATCATTTAGACCAATTAGTCTTACCTCTTTTATGTTGAAGACTATGGAAAAAATGATAAATTTAAATATTAAAGAAGGGGTGCAGGACAGATCTCCTCTACATCCACTGCAATGAGCATACCAGATGGAAAAATCAAGTGAGGCTGCCCTGCATAGCCTGGTGAGAGAACGCAAAAGGAGCCTACACCACAAGGATTCGATGTTTAAGAGAACAAAAAATAAAGAGCACCACATGCAATTTGGTTCATAACATTCTGCGTAGCAGAGTAGTTCATGCCCAAATGCAGAACAAAACGATATCCATGAGGACAACAAGGAGGCGTATTGTCACTGCTACTATGGAGTCTAGTAGTGGATAATCTTATAAGGACATTAAATGACCAGGGAATATGGACGCAGGGGTTTGCCGATGACATTGTCATTGTGTACCAGGGGAAATTCCCACAGTGGCGAGCATCATGCGAAATGCTCTGCGAATTGTAGAAAGATGGTGCCTTGAGGAAGAATAACTGTCAATCCTCAAAAAAAAAACAAGTTGGTAGCCTTTACCAACATGAGAAAATTAAATGATCTGGGCAGCATAAAGCTGGTTGGACAAGAGTTAGAACTAATCAATGAAGTGAAGTATCTAGGCACAACACATGATGCGAAACTGAATTGGAGCATACACCTAGTCAAAGTGGCAGACAGAGCGACGCAGCTCTTTTGGAGATGCAGAAGAGCTGTTGAGAAGACCTGAAGACTAAAGCCAAATGTGGTACACTGGCTGTACACAGCAGTAGTAACACCAACAATTACCTATCGAGCAGTTATCTGGTGTAGGAGGACGGAGTTGACATCATTGGTGGGGCTCCTCACGACTCTCCAGCGACAGGTTTTGTTGGGAATCACGGTAACTATCGTGGGTCTCTCTCCGCTGGAGCTATTTGCAAAGGTGGAGGCAATGGCTGCGATCCTGAGGCTGAAGGCCAATAACGTATTGTGTCCTAATAAGGTTGTAGGGGACCATACAGATATCACAGAAACTATACTGGAAGAGCCAATATTTCAAATGCTGGCGGACAGTATGGCACCTGAGATTATATTTACAGCTAAACTGAACATGTTCAGTAATGTTCGTAAAAAAATAAATATATATATTCGAGACACGGTGAGTAAGAAAGTGTAAAACATAACAATTACGAGATTAACAAACTCGTTAAAATATCGGTAAAGAATTAAAACAGCACCAACCAACTAATTAAATCAAAAATAACCCGAAGTTACTATTAAAAAGATAAAGATTAATCTTTGTATAAACACGACTTTCTTATCTCAGAGTACACTTGTGTCTGAGGTTACAGCAAGCATGCAGGCTCCGTATAAAAAAATACAGTTGTACAATCGTCCACAGCAGAACAAACGGCATGCTCAAACTGCGCAAGTCAAATTAAATCAAGTTAAATTAAAAATAATTGTCCATACATAAAATAATTACATTTTTAAAAATATTTGTGGAGAAAAGTCCATAGCAATATGTAAGCGCGTTAATATCTATATATAAAATAAACATTGATATCTAATACTACATTAAGAAGAGTACAAATGAAAATATACAAGGAACAACATATTAAAAACCTATGCAATAACATAGAGTTTCACACTAACCTTAACTACATTACAACAAATATTATACATCACAGTCATGAACAAACTCCAGGACTGAATAATAGACTTTGGAGATTAATAGGTCCCTAATACTGTATTCAAACAAATCAGGTGGTAGCTGTCTATACTTAAGTGGTAACCTATTGTACAAACTGATTGCCTGGTATTTAGGATTTTTTTCAGTAAATGCTAATTTATGTTTGGGAATTTCCAATACCTGACTATTACGTGTATGATAATGGTGGTTCTCATTTAATTTTGTAAAAATATTAAAATTTTGATTGACATAAATTAATAATTTATAAATATATACACATGGCAATGTCATAATTTTCATTTCCTTGAATAAGTTTTTACAACTTACTCTTACACTGACTTTATTCATTAATCTAATCGCTCTCTTTTGCAGTCTAAAAATTCTTCGTATTTCTATTGAACCGCCCCAAGCAAGTATTCCATATGCGAGTAGGGAATTGAAATGGGCAAAATAGTAAATTCTTATGACACACGTATCTACCCTGTTACGCAACTGACTTATTGCGTAACATATACTAGTCAATTTCTTTGCCAAGGAATCAATGTGCTCATTAAAAGAGAAGTTCTCATCTATATATATATACCCAAAAATTTTGTAGGGTCTACCTGAGCAACAGTAGCACCATTTACTCTAATTAACTGTGAACAATTTTTCTCGCGTTCTTTTGCACTAAATTCGACTCTTTTTGTTTTTGTGTTATTTAAGTACAAAGCATTGTTTTGAAAATACCCGTTCAAGATATTCAATGAGGATTCCACTACATGACTTACATTTTCATATTTATTACACGTTACAAGCAATGACGTGTCATCCGCGTACATCACCATTTTACTGTTTGGTGCATTGTTTACATAAATTATGTAAAGAAGCGGTCCCAATATGCTTCCCTGGGGTACTCCTCTCCCTATTTCACTTAAATTCGACTTAATTCTCTTATTTCCACATAACTTGAACGGTTCTCCAAATAACTCTGAAACCAGTCCAAGGCCAAACCTCTGATGCCATATCGTGCTAATTTTTCTAATAAAATTTTGTGATTTACTAAATCAAATGCTTTGCTTAAGTCTATAAATGCACCCACACATGTCCGTCCTGTCTCTAAATTGTTGTACACATCATTCAAGAATGCTGTTACTGCGGATATAGTTGAACGTGCTTTGCGGAAACCAAACTGTCTTTCATTCAAAATATTATTTTGCTCTAGGAATTTTGTCAATCTAATAGCTACTATTTTTTCTATAATTTTCGAAAATACGCTTAATAAAGAAATAGGTCTATAATTACTTGCAAGGTGTGTGGTAGTGTGTAGTATAACTAGCAAAATTTAATATTACACTTGTCTCTGCAAAAACATTCGTTTCGAAAGGAAAATATTTATTTGTCATTTTAACATTATTGTGTCATGGTTTTGTCAAAGTTTTCTAAAATGAATTACACAAATATTGAGTTATGCAATATGCAAATATTGAGTTATGCAATATGCAAATATTGAGTTATGCAATATGCATTTTGTTTACGGTCTCCGCGATGTCCAGACTAAAGTTCTCTAGATTTTTTTCTCTGGGGTCACCTTAAATCACTAGTTTATATGACTCCCACTGAAAATGTTGATGAACTGAGAAATCTTATTGTTTAAGACAATTCGAAATACCCCCAGTATTCTTGAACGCATTCACCAATCAATGCAACAGAGGATAGAAGCTTGCATTGCAGTTGAAACCAGTCATTTACAACAATTTTTGCAAGTTAAATTTATTGTATTGGTACGTGTTATTGCAGTGTTTTTCAACCCTTTTCATGACACGACCCCCCTAGTATCAAAAAATATTTCCCGACCACCGACCCTTTTTTTTCATGTATGTTAAAAATATTTAATCCATTCAAAAATTTTAGGCGTTTGAGTAGTTAGGATTCGGATATAAATATACAATTAAGTACGTAAAACATATAATTTTAAATCGAATTCGTGGCCAATTAATAACTAACAAACAAATACAAACATATTGTTAGGGCCCAGACTCCCAGCGCCATCTGTTGGTAACACTCGGAACTAGTACAGGTTCCGAGTGTTACCAACGGATGGCGCTGGTAGTCCCCTGCGCGCTCCACGGCCGGCGCTAAAGGTCCACAAGACGTTTCGTTACGCTTCGAGATGATTCTCGCTAGAATGCGCTGGCCTATAAATAGGGCGGTCGACCGCGGCCACGGCAGTTGAGTGCAAGACCGCGAAGCAAGTGGTCGTGTCGTCTGCTGTTTAGTTGTTTGAAGAGCGCGAATCACTTGTTTTACGTATTTATTTGAGTTGTTTGTTATAATTGAAAATGGATAAATTCCTGAAAAGATCATCAGAACCATCAACATCTAAGTCTAGCGGCAGTAGTGGAATAAAGAAAAAACGTCTTTATGACGACAATTATTTGAAATTTGGGTTTACTGTGATTGAGAAGAAACCGCAGTGCGTAATTTGCTTTGAAACTTTGTCAAGAGAAAGCATGAAGCCAACGAAGTTGGTACGCCACCTAAACAGAAAACATCCTAATGAAAAAATAAACCCGTGGAATTTCTTGAGCGAAAATTAAAAGCTATTGAACATAAAAAAACTGCTATAGAACAAATGTCCAACCTAAATGAGAAAGCGTTGCTCGCTAGTTATCGAGTAGCTTTTCGTGTGACTAAAGCAGGAAAACCTCACAGTATTGCCGAAAATTTGATTTTACCAGCGGCAGATATAGCAGAGATTATGTTTGGCAAGCAAGAGGTCGAAAAGCTCAAAAGTATACCTCTCTCTCTGACAATACCAGTCAACGCAGGATAAGCAATATGGCGACTGACGTTCGTGATCAAGTCATAGAAAAAATTAAGAGAAGTTTTTTTGTGTCCTTGCAATTTGATGAATCAACGGATATTGCGGGTTGTGCGCAGTTTGTAGCTTTTGTGCGTTTTGAATCCAATGAAATATTAATGGAAGAAATACTATTTTGCAAGGCACTACCCCAAAATATTACAGGTCAGTGCTTGCATGACACGTTCCGTGAAGCTACGCAAGATATGAATATCGATTGGGCACAAAAATGCATTGCTATTTGTAGTGACGGAGCAGAAGCCATGACTGGTGCGAAGAGTGGATTTATTGCTAGACTGAAAGAACAGATGCCAAACGCTTGTTGGATGCATTGCTTTCTCCATCGCCAAGCTCTTGCAGCCAAAACTTTGCCACAAGAATACAGTCAAGTTCTAAATATTATTATTAACATTGTAAATTCTATTAAAGGAAAAGCGTTGCAGACTCGATTGTTTCTAATCATTTGTGAAGATATGGGGGCACTACACCGCAATTTGCTTTACCATACAGAAGTTAGGTGGTTATCAAAAGGCAAAGTACTGAGTAGAGTTATGGAACTACGCGCTGAACTATTAGTATCTTTACAACAAGCCAAGTCACATTACTCTGAATTCATTTCTGACCCGGAATTCCTTTTGAAATTGGCTTTCTTTTCTGACTTATTTGAGCATTTAAATAACTTGAATAAAAGTCTTCAAGGGCGGGATGAAAATGTCATTACAGCAAAAGACAAACTCCATGGCTTTATAAAAAAAATTTAATTGTGGTCATCATCTATAAATCAAAACAACTTTGATTCATTTTCGTCGACACAGTCTTTCATAGAAGAAGTCGGAAGCGAGATAAACATCAACTCATATATATCTAGCATGAAAATGGTGTTAGATAATTTGAAGAAAGAATTGTGTCATTACTTCTCAGTGCAAGAGATATCGGATAACACTGGGCAATGATGGATCTTAAACCCGTTTTTAAATGCAGCTATAAATGAGGCAAATTTATCAACTAAGCTCAAAGAGAATCTGCCGGAATTATCTGCCGATGGGATGTTACACTTGGAATTCAAGTCTGAAAATTTGGATACCTTTTGGTTAAAAAGAAAAACAGAATACCCGGAATCGAGGCTTTGAAGTGTTTGATTCCATTTTCTATCTCGTACTTGTGCGAGTTGGCATTTTCATCAATGGCCCAAATAAAAAGTAAACTAAGAAATCGCTTAAATTTGGAAAACGATTTAATACTTAAAGTTGCAAAAACGGATCCACGATGGGAGAAATTGATAGAACAAACTCAAGCGCAACCTTCACATTAAAGAGACCGAGTACTCGAAGATTTATTTTTTGTTAATGTGTTTGTATAAATAACATAACGAGTATCATTTTGTTAACTTTTTTTTAATATATCTACCTTTTTAAAATTTATTGTTTTATTGTATGAACTTTTAGTTTACTATTAAACATCCTGTAACTTTAAAACTAAGTCGTTTAAAACATACATTCATATGAACTTTTATGATCATAATAACCCTAGGAAGCGGCTCATATATTATATATTATATATTATATATTATATATTATATATTATATATTATATATTATATATTATATATTATATATTATATATTATATATTATATATTATATATTATATATTATATATTATATATTATATATTATATATTATATATTATATATTATATATTATATATTACATATATATTATTTAATGTTATATGGTTTTAGGAGGATAGTACTTAAAGAGAAAATATCAATAGACGATGGAATAGGTTATCCCGACTGGAGACTAACACTATGTCTCGCCTTTTGCTGGTTAACTTCTGCCATTATTTTGAGAAGAGGAGTAAAATCATCCGGAAAAGCTGCATATTTTCTAGCTCTATTTCCATATGTTATAATTTTGACTCTACTAATACGCGCGGCAACACTTGAAGGTGCTACTAATGGTATGTTTTATTTGGTATATCCAAACTGGTCTAAACTTGTTGAACCGCAGGTATATTGTACTTATTAATATGATTTAAACAAAATTGACTTGTACTTTTAGGTATGGTATTCTGCAGCATCCCAATGCTTCTTTTCTTTGAACGTTGGGTTTGGTAATATAATAGCTTATGCTTCTTATAATAAATTTTCGCATAATATAAGTAGGTATGTGTCTGCATATATACAGTATGCTTGATAAATAATGAAGTCGAAATGTAGTTAAATATATTCCCAATACCTGAATATGTTTCTGGATATACGAGGTGTGGTTATAAAATAACGAGACTGATCCTGTAAAACTATTTATTTTAAATTTATACATATTTAATTATTATCCTTTTCAATATACACCCCTACTCTATCCTTATATAGCTCCATTCTAATTTTGCGCAAAACAATGCTGAAAGTCTTCCTCTATGAGCTCGTGAATGACGCATGCTGCTTTCTTCAAGGGTCTGAAATCTTCTTCCTTTTAATTCAGATTTGACATTCGGGAACAAATAAAAGTTATATTGCGCCAAGTCAGGTGAATAAGGTGGATGGTTTAATACAGGACGTTATACATGGCTAGAAACGTCTTGGTAAACGATGCAGTGTGTAGAATTTACGGCGACACTTTCGCACACATTTTCTGCATGTTTTAATCCTTATGTAAAATTTACCTTACGCATATTTTGTCAATTCCCACACTAATTGACGGCCATATTGGATCGGATTGACGATTTTTTCAAATATTATCCTTAGTTTTTAACGCCGAAGGGTGCGGCCATCTTGGAAACGTTTAAACCACTAAAATATCGGCACACGTCATAAACATTCATTGCTACATACTTCTTTCAATAAAAGATAAGTTTCAGTGGGGGTCTTTCCAAGTTTCATATGAAATTCCATGACAATTCATTGCTCTATTAAAAAACTTACCATTTTTCCCGAAAACAAAGGCAACGGCTAGACTATTATGTCTAAAGACACGAGAGTGGCGGTAATCGAAAGAGAAGGGATCACGATACACAAGCTGCTCGTCGTATGACTTTGGCGCATGCGTCTGTTTTGTTACTTTATAGTGACGCCTCGTATGCCTTACGAGTAGTTTTCTAAAGTTATTGTTCTATCTGCTGGAATGGTTTAGAAGTAATTGTAAATGCTATTTATAGTGTTTAAAATGTGATTTCTATAGTCCCTGCTCTTCTTGTTAAAAAACGCCCTATGGCTGGACGGCGTGCTAACAATAAAGGAAATTATTTCAAACAAATAATTGGTGGTACTGGTGATGCATCAAAGGTCAGGGACGTGTGTAATATGCTGACAGAACTATATTACAACTTATTAACTAACTAAAATACAATAACGTTGTCCTTAAAGTTTTTATTTAATATTTACAAGAAAGAAATTTAGTGATTTAAAATGCGTTAGAGTAATAAAATAAAAGTAGCAATATACATACAAGAAATATCAAATATCGAAGTATCCAAAAATTAACACCCAAAAATTACGCGCTGGAAAGAAAGTTAATTAATTAAATTAATGTCAATAAGAGTAAATAAAATCATCTCTACAGAACAGTATAGAGTTACCTTGAAAACTCGTCGCGGCCGGACATGTTGTGGAAGCAAAGAACGCCGGACGGCGTGTTGTATGCTTGAACAGCACGTGGAGTAAGATGTTTTTCTTACGAACATTTTAACAGAAGAAGGAATTTGTGTAGAAGAGAACACTCGTCTAGAAAAATATTTTTATGACCCAGTTTTGCGAGAGGTTGAGTCGAAGTTGTCGATGTCTTCAATAATGAACTAATTAAAAGTGCGAGCTAAAAGTTGCGATATCGATGACATAAATATCATTAAAATATCCCTTATGAAGAAAGTTTTAAAATGATATGCCACATGATATAATAAATGAAGACGTACGTAATTAAATTAAATAACTTAAGTTTAAAAAATGAAATGTATTTGTAGGAATTGCAACCGAACGTTAGATACTTGGTGACCGTTCTCAATCAGGTAGATGTCCAAGCGTCGGTAGTGCAATAACAAAAGAAAGACTTTCTGTTTGCAAATACGAATATACATAGAAAATGTCTAAGTTGAATTAATATTTTAAATTCAATATATATTTGAAGAAATAAAATTTAAAATAAAATTAAAACAGTTATATACAGGCTGACTGAAGTTTCATTTTGTTTTTTTTTGGGGATATATTCTAAAAAATATAACAAATAAAATATTAAAAATTTTTTCTAATAAAAGTTGTCTAGAAATGCCAAAAAAAAAATTAAAAATTAAAAATAAAAAAATTTTTTTTTGCCGTTTCTAGACAACTTTTATTAGAAAAAATTTTTACTATTTTATTTGTTATATTTTTTAGAATATATCCCCCAAAAAAACAAAATGAAGCTTCAGTCATACTGTATATATATCTACAGTATGACTGAAGTTTCATTTTTTCAGAGTTTCAAGATTCAGAACTCGTTAATATTTTCATAAATTCTAGAATATATCGCTTGTTTAAAAACCTTCGCAAAGTTAGATAGAATGGAAATAGGACGATAGTTTGACAATCATGATTTGTCTTTCTTTTCATGAACGCTACGAACTGCACGCTTCCATAGATCAGGAAAGGTTTCTGTTTTTATGGATAGATTCATAATCTTAACTAAAGGGAAGGCAAATACAAACCACGTACCAAAAAGGTCGTCACCAGCAGTAAACTTTTTGTTAAATTGGACATACATTTAACCAACTCATCCAAAGTAACCGCTGGAAAGTGAATTTTGAATTAGTATATTCATCCACCTGATGAAGCCACAGTGTGGTGAAACATATGTAGTGCATATATATTATTTTGAAACTATACAACTGTGTTTTATTATATCTATATAATGAAGTTTCAACAAGTATCTCCTTCGTCGATTATTAAGGTGAAAAATGAACAATACTTAAAAGATTCAGAATAGTTTGAACTGTAATTTTGTAAATATACATTCGAAAATGTGTAAGTAAATGTATTAATTAAAGATTCGGAAAATTTATTTCATTGTCAAAGAGAGTACCAGGAATTCTAGTGGATTCTATAATTTCTAATTCTTGTGGTAAACATGTTATTCTTAGAAAACTTAAAAATTTAGTAAAATGAACAGATGACACAACACTATATTACTTCTCATTATTTATCAGTCATACTGTATATAATAATAATTTAAAAATACATAGTTCAAAGTGAACATTTATAGATACGCCCTTTTAGAGATTCCATCGTCATAACGATTTTAGATACATTTACGTCCATGTTATCAGGAACCACCATATTCGGTATTTTGGGAAATTTGGCTTTTAAGCTCAACGTAGATGTTAGTGAAGTCATCAATAGTGGTGGTACAGGATTAGCTTTTATTTCTTATCCCGAAGCCATAGCTAAGTTTAATGCTGTGCCATGGGTATGTATGGTATAATTTCTTGGAAGTTTTTTGGTATTGAACAGTCATAATCATAAAGTACTAACTTTCACATAGAAGAAAACTCTTATAAGATATACGGGGACTGTGTCAGAAGTAATGAGAATGAATTTTCTACGCTGAATGTAGCGACACTGCATCAGGCTGGAGACGACTATATGTGAGTGGAAGGAGTAGGTATGCAACCACAAAAGGTGCAGTTCAGTGTTAGCGGTGGGATCGCTAGCTGTTTATAGTTGTGTTCCATACCGCGCCACACGAAAAATGCAGGCAAACATCAATTTTGGGTTAAACTGGAAAGAACTGGTTTAAAGACACCTAAAATGTTAAGAACAGCATATGGAGATGCTGCTTTGTCTTCAAGACAATTTCCGATGGTACAAGGCTTTCGAAATAGGCGGAGAAAACATTGGAGGTGAACATCGCTCAGACGACCTCCATATCGAAAATCGATGAAAGCGTGTCGAAAGTACGTTCTGTGCACAAGACAGAAGGTTAACAGTCAGGATGATTGCACATGAGGTAAGCATGGGTAAGGATATTGTTTATAAAATTTTGACAGAGGAACTAAGCATAAGAAGAATTTGTGCAAAGTTGGTGCCCAAGAACTTGTCTGATGAACAAAAAGAAAATCGGTTATCCATAAGCCAAGAAGTGTTGGATCGCTTGATAACCGAACCCAACTTCATGCACAGAGTAATAACAAGTGTATTGGAATACAATCCTGTAATAAAAGTACAGAACGCGGAGTGGCCCACACTATCATCATTGCCGCCGAAGAAAGCTTGTATGAGCAAATCCCGAATTAGGTCCATGCGTATCATCTTCTTTGATTGTCGCGGAATTTTCCTCAAAGAATTCGTACCACAGGGCCAGATGATAAATCAAACCGCAAGCAGGGAATAAAGACCCTGGAAGACCTCAAAAGAGATGGCTCGAAGGCTGGGTTTCGGCTTCTACCGAGACACCATAAGATTCGTAAAGAAAAACAGGCTACGGCCTAAAATAGAAGAGGAAGAGGAAGAAGAAGGCCTGGTATTGTAAGCTCTGATCTTGCATCACGATAATGCCCCTCAGCTACGTCTCATTGTCGGTTAGATAATTTTTGGCAGAGAAAAACATTTCAGTATGCCCACACCCACCCCATTTCTTCTTCCAATACTTAATGGAAGTCGAAAGATTATTATTATGGAACAGTATATAACATTCAAAGAGTCACGATGCAGGTCAGAAACAATCTAAAGAAGCAAGACTTCCAGAATTGTTACCAGTAATGGTAAAATAACTGGAGTGCTGAGTGCACTCCCAAGGAGCATACTATCAAGAGGACAATGTTAAATTGCAGACACATTCAATAAATCACTTTATAATATATCATTCTCATTACTTCTATTCATGAAGTATTATCTGTTTCGCCTGATCAGCATTTTGAAAGAATTAAAGATTTTATAAAATATCTGACAATACTATTTAAAACGCACAAATACTTACTGCTAGAATGTCAAAGATTGTTTGTTTTTTCAATTTTCATGAACTGTCCAATGCAGAATTAAATCCATAAGATATAAATTTTCTTATTTACTCATATTATATAGCCTCTGTTCAAAAAGAAACTGAACTTTTGCAGAAAATAAAACACAAGCTGTATATATCGATACAGCGTTTGGTCTTTGATTTTTAAACAATTCTTTAGATTAGATTAGATTCTTGGCTCTTGGAAGTGGCCGTAAAGCCTATTCCACTGCAACCTTTCTAGATTTAATGCCTCATGTCTCGTTACAGTATTTCCTCTAGACCTGCTGTGTGAATTTAGTAGCAGCTGCGAGAGCGGTTCTTTTAAATATAGTTCCGCTTTAGGATATTGATCTCCCATTTGTAGGAACCGCGTTAAACCTTCGCATTGGCATAGTACATCAAACGCGGTTTATTCTTCCTCTTGGCGGAATCTACATACCGTTTCTTCTGTCAAGCCTATATTATTCATTTGTTTGTTGAGCTTGCAATGCTCCGTTAATAGGCCTACTATCATCTCAATAGACTTTCTGCCTTTATTCGGTAGACGAGGCCTATCGGGTTAATTCGTCCGCCTTCCCATACCTATAGCCTTCGGGCCCGGGGATCCAGGCTATTGTGTATTCTCGTGGCCACTGAGCTCCTTTAGAGCATACACATATAATCCCACAAAAAAGTTGATTTAACTTGCCTTTGATATTGCTTAGCTGTCGCAGAAGATGGCTATGGCGCAACAATTCTTTAAGTGAGTTTTTATATGTTTTTGGAGTCCTATTGTGGATTGTGACCATTACTACTTGAACGTATTGTTTTATTTTCATTGGAAAATTAAATTTTTGGAAAGAAGTTATAAATTATTAAATCAGGTAGATATGTGAAGAAACTCAATTTAGTTCTTGATCAAAAACTGATGACAATTTGATGAATTCTTTTGGTAGAAACTCTCGAATAAAATGTCCAGATTGTCATGGACAATTTTGGATTTTTTTTTATGAGATCACTTTTCACATTTTTTGGATGCTAGCTTTGCTCAAATCAGTTCCATATCTAGTATGTAAAAAACATTGATGTATGCTGCTTCAAGTATTTGATGGGTTTCAGTAAAACTAAAAATCTACCTTCATTATTCGCATTATACCTGGACTTACAATGGAATAAATATTATGAATGGCTGGTACAACTCAAGAATGACACATTCCACAAGAAAAATATATACGAGGTGCATTCAAGTTCTAAGGCCTCCGATTTCTTTTCTAACTAACTACTTACCCGAAAACTATGAAACTGGTGTTACTTCTCGACGTAATCTCCTTGCAGACGTACACATTTTTCACAACGTCGACGCCATGATTCCATGGCCGCGGCGAAGGCTTCTTTAGGAGTCTGTTTCGACCACTGGAAAATCGCTGAAGCAATAGCAGCACGGCTGGTGAATGTGCGGCCACGGACAGTGTCTTTCATTGTTGGAAACAGCCAAAAGTCACTAGGAGCCAGGTCAGGTGAGTAGGGAGCATGAGAAATCACTTCAAAGTTGTTTTCACGAAGAAATTGTTGCGTAACGTTAGCCCGATGTGCAGGTGCGTTGTCTTGGTGAAACAGCACACGCGCAGCCTTTCCCGGACGTTTTTGTTGCAGTGCAGGAAGGAACTTGTTCTTCAAAGCATTTTCGTAGGATGCACCTGTTACCGTAGTGCCCTTTGGAACACAATGGGTAAGGATTACGCCCTCACTGTCCCAGAACATGGACACCATCATTTTTTCAGCACTGGCGGTTACCCGAAATTTTTTTGGTGGCAGTGAATCTGTGTGCGTCCATTGAACTGACTGGCGCTTTGTTTCTGGATTGAAAAATGGCATCCACGTCTAATCCATTGTCACAATAGACGAAAAGAAAGTCCCATTCATGCCTTGGTTGCGCGTCAACATTGCTTGGCAACATGCCACACGAGCAGCCTTGTGGTCGTCCGTCAGCATTCGTGGCACCCACCTGGAGGACACTTTTCGCATTTTCAGGTCGTCATGCAGGATTGTGTGCACAGAACCCACGGAAATGCTAACACTGGAGGCGATCTGTTCAACTGTCATTCTGCGATCCCCAAAACAAGTCTCTCCACTTTCTCGATCATGTCGTCAGACCGGCTTGTGCGAGCCTGAGGTTGTTTTGGTTTGTTGTCACACGATGTTCTGCCTTCATTAAACTGTCGCACCCACGAACGTACTTTCGACACATCCATAACTCCATCACCACATGTCTCCTTCAACTGTCGATGAATTTCAATTGGTGTCACACCACACAAATTCAGAAAACGAATGATTGCACGCTGTTCAAGTAAGGAAAACGTAGCCATTTTAAGTATCTAAAACAGTTCTCATTCTCGACGCTGCCGCTACAATTCCATCTGCCGTACAGTGCTGCCATCTCTGTGACGTATTGACAACGAACGCACGCTCATTTTAAAACAATGCACATGCTTCTATCTCTTTCCAGTCTGGAGAAAAAAAATCGAAGGCCTTAGAACTTGAATGCACCTCGTAATATGTGACGTTACTAGTTTCTTCTATTTTAGATAAAGATCAGTTTCTTATTGGGCAGAACTTGTATTTAACATTTACTAACATAACTTGGTTAAAAAATAGCATATCGATGTGTAGATATATCAAATGTCTACAAATTAATACAAATATATTAAAACATATATGTACCTGTATGATCACTTCAACTGCAGACACATGTGTTTTGATCTTACGATCTCAGTTATGAAGTGACATCTTAAGATTCGCTCCCGCAAGAAAAGTACAAATTTATCGTGTCAGCTGACAATTGATATCTTGCAACTTGTTTAACTTGCACAATTATGATGTTTATGCTCATTCTCTATTTTTTTTTATTTCTAGTTATTCGCTTTGTTATTTTTCTTGATGTTATTCATAGTCGGAATGGGCAGTCTAGTAGCAATCGAAGGTTCTGTATACACAATCGTGACAGAAACTTTTCCAAATTTAAAAGGATGGAAGTTGTCCCTCTTAATTGCATCTGGAGGATTTTTAATAAGCTTAATTTATATAACCCCGGTAATACTTTTTTTTTAGATAAATACAGGGGTGATTTGACAGGAGAGTAATTGTTCAATTAAATCCTTATTTTGGGGTAAAAAGATAGACTTTATTTTTCAATGTTTCCTATTTAATTCTATACATTTAGGCTATCGAATATTTTTATGTTTTAATGTAAATTTTTTATTCTTTCGGAAGTTCGTCAAAATAGGCAATCCTTACAACTTTTTTAGATACCTTCATTTGCTTGTCGACAATTAGTTACCTTGATTGGCCCCTAGGTGTATAAAAAAGGTATCTATATTCTGTTTCTGTTTCTTTTGTTTTTTATTCTACAAGAAATTAAAAAAAAAGCAAACAAGAAATGGTCACAAAATGGCATTTGGATGGCAAAACTATAAATAGATTAATATTTCCTCAAATTTGTCTTGTTTCTTCGGAAAAATTTCTTCGGAAAGCGAGACACATTGTGATACAATATGTTTTTTTCTATTTGAGAAAGAAATAATTTTTTAATATTTTGCCTTCCAAATGTCATTTTACATTCATTTCTTGTTCATGTTTTATTGTTTCTGTTTTATTGCAGAATAAATAAACCAAAGAAACAGCAAACGAATATATGGGCAACGTGGACACCTTTTTTTCTGCATCTAGGGACCGATCAAGGTGAGTAATTGACAAACAAATAATGACCGCAGAAAAAGGATTCTGTAAACTATTAATATAGCAACACAAAAATTAGAAAGTAATTTCGATATTCACTATATATCATATTAAATCATAGATTTCCTCATTATTTTTCCCGAATTTCTTTCCATCAAAGAATTTTTTCAAGTTTGGGAACAAGAAAAACTCATTGGGAGGCATAGAAGGGATACCAAACAATAGTTTCATAATACATTTTGCTGACAACAAAAGCGAAATACAACACTTTAAGCAATACAATGTTATCAAAATTGGTAGAAACACGCGTAGTGAAACCTAGAGCTTTGCAAGAGGATGTACACACAGTTTGCAATTGTTGCCTAAAAGACAATTCTGCATCAAATAGTTCACCGAGGTCCTTAATGATAGTTTTGCTTTCCAAATATCTATTATTAATTATATACAGTCTGGTGAGTATGGTGGAAGAGGTAGAAGTTCTGATTCTAATTCGACAAATTTAGCGGTTCTCATAACAGGGCTTATTATCTTGATAGAGAAAAACAATTTTTCTGAATAAATGCGATCGTTTTTTCTTCAGTTCGGTGTCAGTACATCAGCATAATATTGGCCAGTTAATGTACTTTCCTTCTATAAATAGTAAAGATTACGTCTTTGTAATCCCAAATAAGCGTGGCAATAATCTTATTGGGCGAAAGTAAACGATTTTTACCATCTTCGGAACACGTTCACTTGAAATAATCAATTGTTTTGACCCTGTCTTTGTCTTTGGAGTTTAGTTCTGTGTGCAGGTTTCATCTACAGTGACAGATTGTCGAAAAATTATCTTGGATTTCGTATGAACTTAGCCGGAGGATCATTTGAAGTTTTAAACTGAGTTTGAAACAGTAAGCAAACGTGGCAACCATAATGTTGTTAGAGTTTTCATATTTAAATATTGATCCAAAATATTGTGTACCCCTTCAGTTGAGATGTTGACAGCATTAGATATTTCGTACACTTTTGTTCACCGGTCGCTCTTTACAATGGTATGGACTTTGTTAATAGTTTCTGGAGAAGTTACTATAAATGAAGGCTCCAGACGTTCGACATCTTCTTTGCTCAAATGACCTAGTCGGGCAGATCTGAAGAGTGTTCATTGATACTGTGTTGATGATTGGTCAAACAAAATAAAACGGTGTTATCTGGTGATAAAACAATGGGAGTAGTACTTAAGGAAAAACTGGATAGAAATAGACTAAATACAGAGAGATTTTTGGGGAGGGCACTTAAATGGAACCATACTGAGAAAGACGAGGGATGCCTTTTATATTTCGGGAGTAAAGAACAGAAACTAAAATTAATAATCGTACATGATTTTGTTGTTTTTCAAAATATCCTCAATTAAGATAAATACATTTTTGATTGAGGTACCTCCAAAACAAGCATTTTGAAAGCATCGAACGCTTTTTCAGGCGTCGAAAAACGTTGACCTCGTAATTTCTTTTTGATTTGCGCGGGAATAGAAAGGAGTCATTGGGTGCCAAATCAAGGCTGTACGGCGGATGATCCATCAATTCCACTTTTTCAGTTGTCAAAACTCTTTTGTTTGAGCCGATGTGTGAGAGCTCACATTGTCCTGGTGGGCAATGATCCGTCTTCGGCGGTTGGTTTCCCTTATTTTTGCGAATACTTCTGGCAAGCAAATGCTTGTGTATCATTCAGAATTTACTGTCCGATGTAGCACTAATAGTACATTTGCCACATATACGATTTTTCTGAAGAAACAAGCGACCATTTGCTTCGAAGTGCTTAGTGCTCGAATAATTTTTATTGGATTTGACTCATCTTCAAAGACCCATACAGTCGACTGTTGTTTACCTTCGGGCTTCGGGCTCATACACGTAAATCTATGATTCGTCACCTGTTGCGATGTCATAGACGTGTTTCGAAGCACCCCGATTGTATTTTGCTAGCATTTCTTTCGACTAATCGACACGAACCTTTTTTTGAGAGATTGTTAAATTATGTGGGATCCAACGCGAACAAATTTCTTTGACGGCCAATTTTCATGCAAAATGAATGTATGCTGGTCTTGCTAATACCTAGCGATACCTTTATCTCACGATAAGTGACGGATCTTGCAATATCAGTTCACGCATAGCAATGGTTTGCGGAACAACAACCGATTTTGGACGACCTTCACTAAATTCGCCAGTGAGCGAAGCACGGTCCCGATTGACTTCAGTATCCCACCGATACACGCTAGTTTTTAATGGTGATTCATCGCCAAAAGTCGAACTAAGTTCATCGATGCACTGTTGTGATAATCCACGTCGAAAGTTATAAAAAATAAATGTTCACGAGTTAATTCCATTTTTAGACCGAGATTAATGTTTTAAGTCAGTGTAAACAACACAAATACCACCTGTACATCAAAACGCTCTGAGTAAGTATTCTGTTAAAAATGCCGAACTTTTCGATAGAGACATCGGTTGTCACATGGCAGCACCAGGATCGCTCATTCCCGAAATATAAAGGCATCCCTCGTATTTGAGAGTGATGATAGATGTTGGACATACTATCTTGCCACATGCAAGATATGTTAGGGATAAGTTCTGTGAAATTTAGGCGCGTGGTGTTAGGAGAAGGGGATCCGAGAAGCAGCATGGGTAGTATTTACAAGGGTTTGAGTATACATATACTTACTTATTGTGCCGCTGCTTGGGGTCAGAGATGTTTAGCATCTTCTGTATTCAAATATATTTTTTTTTTGAAAGTGTCAACCGTTTATAAATCATTCCATGGGACGGAGCAAATGCATCATAATATTTATGTAACTTTTCTTCAGTGCTTTTACGTAAAAAATAATGTTTAATTAGAATACGAAATTCTTTTTTCTCCGTTTTAACACAAAAGCAATAAATTTTGGCGAAATTTTGACCGTAGGGTAGACTTCTAAAACCTATCTGAAGTCAGAAATATACTCACGATAGCGAAAGTGTTACCAACTGTTAAAAAGTCACTCTTCGGTTACATCACCCTCGTATACTTGCTAAAATAATATTTTCAAGGAGCATTTTCACAGGGTGGACAATTTATTGTAAATTTAATTGATTATTATGGAGCATCTGTAACCTGTTTCGTATCAAATATCGTGGTCATCACTTTGATCTCATGGTTTTACGGTCAGTATTTGTAATGTGTTACAATTTGTTTAAGCACTATACGATTTTATTCGAATAGGACTTGGAAACTTTCTAGACGACATCGAATACATGCTAAAGCGCAAGCAAGGAATTTATTGGAGAATAAGTTGGGGAATTATAACACCCGTTGCTTTGATAATAATACTTTTGTATTTTCTTATTACCATGACGAGATTGCAGCACGAAGGTAGAGACTACCCAGACATGGTCTTAGGTAAAAATATTCATTCTTATGTCTATATTTTTAATTATTGATTTATTAAAATACATCCGAGAATTAAAAAAAATGCATATTAATTATTAATGAGGTAATTAACTGACTCATGTATTTCATGACATGTAGTGTCTATAAATTTCCCTCTCAATTTATTTGTATATACTAGAAATACTGTCTCTGTGTCCTTTCCACTGATATTCTAGCCTTAGTGAGCCTTTGACGATATATTGCTCAGGTAATGATATTTTGTTTGAGGTCGTCTCAACCTCCAGCAAACGACATATCAGCTCTAAGAAAATGATAAGAGCGATATCATTGAAACATCTTTCTCAAGACACAATCTCATAATCGTCCAAGAACCCGAGAAACCTTATATATATATATATATATATATATATATATATATATATAAATATATATATATATATATATATATATATATATATATATATATATTAAAAATAATGGACTTTTTATTGGTTTAGCGACCTTTTATTGAATTATGATGTTTTATTCTACGACGTTTCGACTTTTACTATTTTTCAGTCTTTTTCAAGTATCTAGAAACAAGAATTAATACAATGAGAATATGAGAATTGTGTTTGCTTTTGTGAGATTGAATTAACAATTAAATTAACAATTAAAATTAAAATTAGATTAAAGACTGAATTACCAATTAGATTAACAATTAGAGTTAAAATTTAAAATTAGATTAATAATGAGTAAGGACAATTAAAGTGATTTCATCTGTGTAAATGAATAGAGAAATTTGAATTAAGCTACAATACAGTAAGGTAAATAGAAACAAGAATTACTACACTGAAAACGTGAGAGTTGTGTTTGCTTTTGTGAGATTGAATTAACAATTACATTGACAATTAGAATTAAAATTAGATTAAAGACTGAATTACCGATTAAATTAACAATTAAAGTTAAAATTTAAAATTAGGTTAATAATGAGTAAGGATAAATTACAGTGGTTTAATCTGTATAAATGAATGAGATGTTAAACTTTTGATGTTAAACTACATTACATGAACAATTAATGACAAAACTCACCGTTTCTTTTGGTTTTCAAAATCACGCATTCTGTGTAACATGTGTGTCGGGTACCCGAGACCTTTTTTTGTAACGAACCGATCGCATATATATATCGCATATCGCATATATATATATATGGTAAATTCAATCAGTTGGCGATTTAAGATCTGGCTTTACTTCAAAGTATATACATCCAAAACAACCCTACATATTTCGGCAATGATGCCTTTATCAAGGATATAAAAAATAAATGTAAAAACTTATTTTCTTCAATTATATATATATATATATATATATATATATATATATATATATATATATATATATATATATATAGAGCATTTTTCACGACTGAAACATTTGTTTAAATTTTAGAATGGTGAAAATATTATTATATTGTATTGTTAGATTAAATTTCAACTATGACTAACTGCGTTATACTTATTGTCTAGTTTCTCATTTCAAAATAAAACTAAAGTTCTTGGTGACCGTGTTTGGAACGTCTGTTTATTATCGCTTTTGACGGGTGGAATGTAGGTAGTGTCCCAAATGGATTAGTTTAATATGTTCTCGGACATGTGTTTTTTTAAATTCATTTTTGTGTCTTTATATTGTGAGTATACAGTGTTTATATAATCGGCATATATATTGTCGACAGGTTGTTTATATCTGTTATGTTATTAATAGAATTTTAGTTTTTTTTGCATATGGATGCTTTCTAATATATTTCTTGCCTTGTTATTTTTTTAGAAAAAAATAACAAGGCAACGGTCTTCCACGATATAAATATTGAGGAAGGGAATGCTAAGTACGACAACCCTAGCACGGGAAGTAAATGTGTCTCGAACTACGGCGCGTCAAATTTTTAAAACTTATTTTCTTCATCCTTATCATATCCAACTTAACGGAATTAGATTTTTCCTGCCTAATTACCTACTGTGGGTGGTATAACATAGAGAAATTCATCGACGAGATCTTGCGTTAGTAATTCTCTTTGCCAATGAATCTACGTTTATGGTATTTTGCATTATCATAATATTCACGACTACGAGAATTCCCACGATATACACCCAAGTTAGTTTTATTTAACTATATTTCCAAAGGTTGTTGACATATTCAATGCAAATATTGTTGATATCGATAAAACAAACAAAAGAATAAAAGAACCAAATATTCGGCTGCTTATATTGCATGCTAAACAAACAACAATGTTTACTATTTATAACGTGTAACAGGTGCATGTTTAGAAATGCCATCGATTTTTTTTGTGGAGGTCTATGAACTTGAATTATCAACTGTACTTACCTTAATATAGAACAAACAAAGATATGGATCCACTTTAACTACATTAGCCCCTAAAAATTTGGAAATTTTTGATGAATTACACTTAGAAATGTATACCCAGATTCGCATAGCTGTGGCGCTACATATAAGAACTATGAAAGAACCTGTTTTTTTTTGTAACTGGTATTTACAGTTTAGTACTACAAAAAGACTTATTCTAAATACAGATTATTTTTTATTATTAAAATGTAATTCCGTTACCTGACTTATGCTATATATAAATATAATATATGTTAGGACTTAAAAGGTATTAATCCAGATTTTTTGCATCTAGGTTTCGGATGGATGGCGGTAGCATTTTCAGTAGGTCAAATTCCTCTTTGGATCGTAATTTATTATCTCCGAAATATAAAGCTAGGTCTTAGAAAGGTATGCAAAGTATATTTAATGTTATTTGCTTCAAGTAATGATGAGTTATTGATTAAGTTTATACTAATAGTGTTTAATATAGGTTCTCTGCGACATGTCTTGTAGGCCTATGTAATTGTAACATAGTACTTTCTAAGTATTTCATAATACAACATTCAGTAAAGAAACACCTCAATCGCACAAAATGTTTTAATGTTTAATTGGAACTCTTACTGAATTCCAACACGACGTCAAATGACCATTGTATAATACCTTTTTCTCAACCAATAAAATACATTAATATAGTTAAAATATATTCATTTTCGTAGTAGTTTTCAATTTTCTAATAATTCATAGATTTAATAGTCAAAAATACCGTATCTAATATAGGTTTTTGTTTGAATGTGGGTCATAAAACTCATAAATCACTATAAATCTGTTAATATATGCGCTTCTCCTATTATTAAGCTTCTATGGACTATTTAATCTATCATTTATTGAGGTTACTGGTAAGTTTGTCCTATAATGAACTACATTTTTGTATTGACATTAATTCTTTATACGAGGATTGTTCAATAGGCGCTTAGTGCCTGTAACGCAAATTTTTGTTGGCTGCTTTCTTTGAGGTTGGTCTTAAAGAAAATTCTCAAGCGAAATATTGGAAAGAATAAAGTAAATGGATGAATATTGTAGACAAAAGAACAGTAGAAATAGAGTAGCTATTAAAATTTCGAAAACTGTAAGTCAGCTAAATCGAATAAGGAGGATTAGGACATCCTACTGTTTCATTTAAATCGCGAGGGTAATTATATATTTTTCCTAAGTTGGCGGCACTGTCTTTGATAAGCGTATAATAATTAATATAATTATTCTTGTTAGTAAGTAAACAAACCATTGTTTTTCTGTTAACAAAAATTATGTTTTTCGCGATCTTCGTAACGCCTGATTTTGATGAGCAGAGAATTTGGGTACTTTGAAAATTTTGTACAAAGGCTGCAGTAACAAGCGATAATGTCAAGTACAGGAGTGTTTGAGGGGCACAAAATGTTGAAAGTTATCAGAGAACGCGTTGAGGACGAAGAGAGGTCTAGAGTAGTTTTCATTAGCTATTGTTGAAGGTTGCTTCAACATCAACTGATGAAAACTATGTTAAGGAAATAAAAGATCTTGTTTTCAAACACTGGCGGTTGATAGATAACAGATAACATTCGGAACAATACTATGATTTAATTTAGATTGATCCAGGTGATTTTGGGCTTCGGATGGTGAAAAAGTTTCAGTGTAGCAACAGTAGGAGCAGAATTGAATATGTCCCTATCAACAGTGGATGAAACGGTGGTCAAGAAGGAAGCCAAGGGGGTTCCAACCCGAAATTACAGAAGCCATCACAATGATCGCGGAAGCCTACACACTAGACTTTTGTTTATTAGATATAAATTTTAATCTGTTGTGGTATTTACGTTTACTAAAAAAATGGACAAAACTGAAAAATGATAGCTGATACATCTGCAAAAAGGGACTTAAGAAATTTAATAATGATAATTTTTAGTCCTGGATATTAAGTAGAGAACTAGTCTCGAAGATTTTAATTTGCCATCACAATGATCGCGGAAGCCTACACACTAGACTTTTGTTTATTAGATATAAATTTTAATCTGTTGTGGTATTTACGTTTACTAAAAAAATGGACAAAACTGAAAAATGATAGCTGATACATCTGCAAAAAGGGACTTAAGAAATTTAATAATGATAATTTTTAGTCCTGGATATTAAGTAGAGAACTAGTCTCGAAGATTTTAATTTGGAATAGAGTGTTACGATTATATACTAGATGCGGGATGATCGAAAACAGTAATCATTCTGAAATTGTTGATTTTGATCATGATATGGTGCACAATAATTGAAGCGCGACTAGCAGAAATTTGCAACTTTTCGATGGATTGTGTTGAAAAATTACAAGATAATTGTGCTTTTATAAGCCTCTGGCCATTGTATTTTTAAAATGTTTCAAGAATGCTGACCAAAAACGTGTTTGGCAAATCACAACTGGGACATATTTGATAATAAATAATTATTAGAATCCTTTTAAAAAGATTCATGGTGGATTTTCATGTGTTTGAATGCGAACGTCGAACCTTGTGCCCGCCGTATTTACAATGACTGAATGTAGCGAATAAAGTTTGCATTAAATTTTGCGAAAAACTTGATAATTCGTGTTCGGAAACCATCAGTAAGATTTGTCAAGTATTTGGTAATGAATCTGTGAGTGAAATACAAATTAAGGAGTGGTTTAGCCAATTAAAGAGCACGTTAGAGTCATCGGAGCAATATCTAGGTGACGCTCACTGTTTTTCTTCAACCAGGTTGGTGTTGTTCATCCTGAATAAGTTACAAAATGTCAAACGATGAACAAAGAGTATTATCAAAAAGTTTTGAAACGATTACATAACGTAGTAACAGACAAAAGGCCAAATTTGTGGAAAAGTGGCGACTGGATGCTTCACCACGAAGATGCACGTGCTCATTCATCGCAACTTATCCCGTGAAACAGTCCTAACTTAGCTTCCTGCGATATCTGGCTGCTCCCCAAATTAAAATATCCTATTAAAGGATAGTGGAGGAGATAAAAAGGAATGCGACGAAGCAGCTACGAGGGTTGTATTTTATATTTTGCATATAGAGCTGGAATAAATCAGTAGATAGCTTTTAAAGACTTTATTGTTTTTGGAAGTATTCGCCACGAAGATTAATGCACCCGCTCGAACCAACCCTGGAAGCAGTTATTCTACTCGTTTGCTGGTACAGTCAAGGCATCGACTGCTCCTTCTGACGACTTGAACCTTTGACCACGTTGTCCGTCCTTGATTTTCGGAAAGGTAAAGAAATCGCTGGGATTTAGATCGGGTCTGTACGGAGCATGGTCTTACAATTCGAATATTTGTTGCGTTAAAAATTCAATTGTCTTGCAAGCTGTGTGCGAACTTGCATTACCTAGGTGGAGGATGGTTCGTCTCGGATCTCGGCGTTGACTTGCGGAAAACAAATGGTTGTATACCAATCGGCAGCAACAGTTCTTTGTACAATATTAAATAACTGTTACAAGCGAGAAATTGTTGATACATGACCTGCTTTCGAGACAAATGTCGCGATCATCTCTTTGAAGATACTTCAAGACTTTTATCGGCTTTTCTTCACCTTGGAATACCCAAATAGACGACTGGTATTTATTTTCTGGCTCATATGAGTAAATTCAAGATTCGCCACCACGCACGATGTTGTGCACGTTTTTAGAGTTTCCTGCGTTGAACCGGTATAGAGTTTTTTTAACACCAATTAACCCTAACTGTTTTTTGTTCTTCGACCAACAGATGCGGTATCCAAAGGAAAACTAATTTTTTACACACAATTCTTCATGCAAAAGTTTTTGAATTGAGGTATTTGAAATTCCCAATGATACCTCAATTTTGCGACATGTCACATGCCGATCTTCGTTAATGAGCTTGCTCACAGCATAGACGTCTTCCTGAGTGACTGCCGTTTTTGGCGAACCTGCTCTTGGATCGTCGGTAAGATTAATCCGTCCACGTTTGAATTCTCCATACCAACGAGAAATTGTTGACTGATGTGGTACTTTATTGCCGATAACAGCAACTAACTCGGCTAGGCATTCTTGTTGGGATAATTGTCTTCGAAAATTATAACAAAAATATTGGGCGAGAATTTTCACGGTTTGTTTTCTTGGGATTCTTTGGAAACTTTGGATTTAGGCTAACTAAAGATGGAGGTTAATTTTTAATACTGACATTTTGTTACTGGCGCCCTGTATGCCCCAGCATGCAAAACATAAAAGACATCCCTCGTCTTAGGTATTCCAAATGTTAAATTAAAGGTGGAATTAAATGAAAGTAGGGGGATCGCTGGACGAAAGTAGTAGCTCCCGAATGGGAGTACTTCGAAGTGGACATTATCGTCATTAATCAGATTTAACCTCTTTTCTTGCTACAGAATAAGTTTAGATACTTTCCGGACATACTTCGTAATTGCTGTTGTAAGCAAGGAAATATTTTTTTTTCCGACAGTATAGAAGCCTTTCGTTGTCGATACATTAAATATATTAACCGTTTAGAATATATTGAAAATAAAGATTCAAACATCCCAATTGTTTCCTTCTGTGTTGGAGATAATAATTTCACAGCTTCCCTCACATAACTTTAAAACGTTAATTCTATTCTTATTATACCGGTAGGTCCAGTTCGTAACGGGCCATATCAGCAATGTGGCAACAGCGTATCCCCTCTACGCTGCTTCAACTGCAGCACATTGCAGTTAAGAATTTAGTAAGACTTAAACAGCGCAAGGATATAGTCGTTTGCATATTAGTTCTGTATACGTAATTTGCCCATTTGTTTCAGGCATAATAAGGTCGTTATATCTCCAAGTTATTATTATTATTGTATTCTTAGCTGCTACGGAAAAGTAATTTTAAGTAATAAAAAAACAAAAACGTTTTCTAAAAGATAAAAGTAAAAAAAATCAATAATTCTGCAAAATAAATTTAAATTTTAAGAAAGTCACTCAATATAGGCATCGTACACACGTTGCCACATCGCATTAAGTTCCATACGTATATTGTTGCCTATGGCCCGTTGCGAGTTGGACCTATCGGTAGACAAAATTGTACAGATTGCATAAATTATTTATATTTATGTTTTGTATAATTTCTTTTATAAATCCATTAAAGTTGAACTTTTTAATAATAATAATATTTTTAGGCCACCCAAATGTCTTTGGAATTTTTAAATTGGGGACCAGCTAATCTAGACGATTACAATGGTTGGAAATTGGACAAACAGGAGAAATTATTACTAAAACTGAAACAGAAAGGATTTCTGCGAAGATTATATTACACTTTGACTGGGAAGGTTTGGAGAAGTAAATGATTTTTTCTTTTTGTAAAAGTATTACCTCGAATATAAAAAATAAAATTTTGCTGTGCATAAGATTCCTGTTTATTTAATTTAATAAATCTTACTAATAAATTTTTCATTTTTATTCCAATTATCTATTTCGTGTATAATTCATCTCGTCAGTCGGTATAACGCAATTTTGTAAATCTTGATTTTGGAATGGATCGTTCAGGTTAATTTTGGGGTAAGGCCTTGCCCAATGTCTTGATCAGTCCTTATCGGAAATAAACCCGAAACTAAATTGGCCATTCCTCTTTCTGTTAACTGTTTCCGTGGGTTCGAATAAGTAATTAATTAGATCAGTGAAGGACCTTTGTCAAGAGAGAAGAGAAACTACGGGTTCGTCATTTTATACGCGGGGAGAATAATATTGGATCATTGGAATTTATAAATCAGTTATTTACGAAAAGTATACAGTGCATTTAAAAAAGAACTAATTTGTTCCGAGATAAATTCTAGATTTTATCTGTATTTACTGTTGACTCTAGTATTTTAATAGGGAAAGTGTTTAATATTAAAACTTGATTTAATAAATCCACGGATTTAAGAAACTATTTCAAATTAAATTCCATAAACTTCTTATACATATAAGGTGCTACACAGAAATTCCCGGAATGTGAAAAAAATACACAATAAATTACTTCTATTCGGTTCGTATAAATAAAATTAACGGTAATTACAAAACACACTATCTTAATAAAAGATACACTAAATAACACTTTATTATAATTACGATAATAACAATATTTGTATTTGTTTATATTCACATTTATAATTATGAGATTAGTTATCCTCCCCGGCGATCGCTGGTTCAATAATAATATCTTTCCCTCGAACGCTCATCGCCTACGGGCGTACCATTGAAAATTTGTATTTTTAAAGAGCTTTTAGTTTTAATTATATAATTAGAAAACAAACGGGTGGCGATCTATAAAATACGGAATACATTTTTATTTATTCATTTTGTATTTCAAGTTGAGTGGAGGAGCATTAATATTAACTGGCAATACCTTCTCAAGGTTCTCTTCTGTAAAATTTGTTCTCTTTGAATGAAATACATCCTAGTAGATAGAAAACGTCCTTTCTACATTCCAACTGGTTATAGGTGCATACTGAAAATATTCTTTTATTTCAGCGTATTTAGCAGCTAGGTTTTGAGGCATTGTCTCCACACACAACTGCCGCAATGTTATTAAATCTGAATTTCTATTAAAAACTGCGTCCAAATTTTGCCGAAGGCCACATCCGAAGTCACTAGGAATATTCTTCAAATTATTAATAGTCACATCTAATGTGGTTAATCCATGAATTAATTTGAGATTTTGATTTTCAAAATAAGCGATTAGTTTTGGCAAAACTTCCAAAGTGTTCCTGAAGAAAGTACATTTTTTTTTTAAATTTGGAATTTCTATTAGTTCCTTGCACAATAATTCGAGCAACGTCATTTAAACATGTAACGAAATTTTGTAAACTATTGAAATTCTCTGCATTAAAACTAGTAGCTTCCAACCATGTTCCCCATCTAGTTATTAATTGGAGAGGGAGGCAGTGACAAAGATGGAAGGTGTTCCCTGTAAAGAGCTACTCTAAATACCGCTTTTCTGAAGACTTTTTTAAAAACGGATACAAGTCTATCAACTTTCGGAAAGGTGTCTTTGATATATTCACAGATTCTGTTGAGAGCATGTGCTACACAAGTAATATGCAGCATATTAGGATATGTTTCCTTTAATAGTCTGTCTGTTTTTAACATATATGCAGCACTGTCACTGACAAATAAAAGTATTTTTTCTTTGTACCTGTCGTCCGAATGAAGCATTTGGTGCATATTATCGTAAATGGTTTTAGCTACTGTTTCCTCATCAACTGTATTTATAAATTTTGTAGCTATTACATATACGTTATATGGAATAGCTGGATGTAGAACACCAGCTACAACATTTACCACACAGCGTCTCAATATATCCACAGTTTCGTCGCCACTTATCCATAGGTACTGATTTGAAAGATGGCTTCTAATGCGTTCTACTGCTTTCGTGTAGCACTTAGAAACATAATATTTGCGTAAGGTGGCTTCATCAGGAATATTTCCACCAGTATATTTTTGGAGAAATGTTTTGAAGGTGGGATTGTTAAGTTTATTTAATGAAATATTTGCCGCCATTAAAGTTTCACAGAGTTCTTCGTCTCGTTTCTGTGTATGTGTTTGCCATGCTAAGTGACGTTTTGCGTGCGATTTCTTGGAATTTTTTACCGATATTTTACAGATTTTACACTATATTTCAGTATCACTGGTAATGGATATACAATCAGTTTGACTCTTAATCCAACTCGCCATTTCACGATGCCATTCTCGACGTTCTTGCATATCATATCTGAAAAAGTAACCTAAACAAATGTTCTAGATCTAAATGTATGAAAATTAAAAATGTATGTGTAAGTTATTGAAACTTAACGAAATTCACCGGACACGTTAAAATAATTGGCGAAAGTAGATTCGATGTAACGATATTAAACAGGATCTATTACAAAAATTACGAAGTATGTTAAATTAACAGTTAAAACAAAGAAAAAAGAAACTAACTCACCGTACTTTATTTATCTTACAAAATATAAACTAAGAAATAAAATAAATTATAAAAATTCCTCCCGATTCTATCTACGCCCATGAAGAAAGGAATTTAGCTGTAAAATTGGAATAATTGCGTCACAGTTCAACGACAAAAAGTAGATGTGCGGTTAACCGAATGAATAGTGCTATTCAATAACTGCGTGTTGTACTTAGCGATGTTATAAACTATTTATATGGTTCAGCGTAATTTCGGCCCGATGCGTCCGGTCTCTACTCATGACATGCTGATGTGCGCAGACGTTGACGTCATCGCATGTGTCATATCATGTTGCCCCCTCCTTAGGGAGAAACTTTCGACACGAAACATGCCACCCCCTGGGTTTCATCAAGCCATGACGAAATCTACAGGTAGGGCCTTTATTGCATTGCGACGTCATATGGAAATAGCAGTCTACGGTCTTATTTTCTCTGGGCGGAAGGGAATATTTATGTCAATAACTGCGAGCGAGAATTTACATACCAGTATGTTAGAATAAGACCTCTAGTATACTTCTCACAATTCTCCAATCCAGATGGATTAGAGAATTGTAAAACCACAACCCAATTTTGGTACTGCTAATTTCTTGTTGTAACATTTGTTCACGCAAATGGGCCAGAGCCTCCTATAGGGCACCTCTAGGTTGGCTTCAGGATTGACATTTCTTTCGTGACCAAATAAAAAATAGATTGTTCGTTGTTTATTACTTGCAGACTCTTCCCCATTACCAATCCCTGCTGCCTTAATTCTCCGATTCTGCCAAATCTCTATTTAAATTCTTTGACAATTTCTTTAGATATTCGCAGATCTCGGGCTACGCAATGAGCGAGCGCGTAGTCTGACGGTAGAGTAAATAAATCTTGCTGTTTCTCGATGGTCACCCCGGAATGCTTTGCTATTGCTAGGCAACCTGACAAGAATTATAATTAAAAGACATATCGACCGTACTATATTGGTTAATAATAAATTAAGAACGGGTAAGTGGTCTGTCAATTAAAACTATTTTTTTTTGGTTCTCTATATTTCGCAACAAGTTTGTTGCTTCTTCAGGAGATGCTACAAGATTAATGAACAAGACATTCAATAATTTAATGTATAGAGTAATAGCAAAATACTCACAGAATGTAGAGCTAAAAAATGACGTAAATACACATAATAAAATTGATTAAATTTAAATGTTCCCACATATTCTGTGCCTAGTGCTAGAACTAATATCATGAAATACTTGCTTATTATGCGAGAAATGTTTTGTTTTCTATTTATAAACATATAGAATGCATTTTTTTTTCTTTTCTCACGTTACCAATATGTATCAATTTTGAATTTCAATTTTGTTGCCCTGTAATTGGATAAATATGTTGGGTATAAATATATTATTACGCTAAGAAATAAGTAATTAAACTTCTAGTTTCAAAAATTCTTTTATTGTAAATAACACTACAATATTGTTTCGCCATACAATGGCTTCATCAGGTGGATGAAATACTGAATATGTACAATACAACGTGAATATTTATGTGAAAATTATTGGGGAAATGGTGATGGAAAAATTTTTACAATCTTAAATTTAGTAGAGGGAGAGGGGAGTTGTTTAAATCTAGTTGGTCATTTAAAGCTAATCCTAAACTATTGTATCTATTAATTTCTAAGTTTTCTAACAAGTTAAGGTTTTTACTTTTTTCTTGAATGTGCAAAATTTTGAAATCTATATTAAATCTATGATTGATATCTATACAATGACTTGCGAAAGTTGAATCTGTTTTCTTTTCTTTATGGCTTCTGTCGTGTTCTTTCATCCTAATTTTGAATGTCCTCCCCGTTTGTCCTATGTATACCTTATTACAATCTTCGCATGTTAACTTATATACACCAGAGTTTGATTCTTTGTCTATTTTATCTTTGTTGTTTTTAATAATGTTCTGTATAGTATTTTCTGTTTTAAATTATATATGTTCGTTATTAAGTTTTTTAATGAAAGTACCAATTTTTTCCGAAATTTTTCCTAGGTAAGTGATTGCCAGCTATTTAGCTGGCGTATTATAACGTGGCCCCCTAGAATTACCTAATTTAGCGCCAAATGGCTTTGAGGTTATATCAAATCATTCATTTACAAATTTCCGAATGACCAAGGAAATAATTCAAAGACTATTTAAAAAAATAAATAACAATTAGTTTTTTACAACATTCAAATAGAATGTTTAAGTACAAATCTATTTTCACATCGTTACTTCGTATGATAGTACTCATGTTAACGAGAAATGCTGCGTTCGAAGTATACTCTACCTGAACCTCTAATTGGACTGTGTAACAATCAATGTTAGATTGATGCTTTCGAATGCAGACATACATACTTTACATATCTGCAATACGAACGCTAACACAATTAAGTGAATAAATAGGTTTCAATCATTTGGGAAACCAACAATACAATATTACGGCAACGCCAACGCAAATTTTAGGTGAACAGAGGGTTAACGGTCTCTATCGGTATTCGTCATTATAATCGGTCGCCATTATAATTCATTTTTGTATTGAATATATGCAACCAATTAAAGATAACTTTTCATAATTGCAAAGATATATTTTAGGAAACGAATAGAAAAATCTTTGTTCTAGAAAATATAGATTACAAATATAAGCCCAATATTGGCTAACATTTATATGCATAACTTCGAAATAGGTCTATTTAACAGAAATAACAACCTAATCAAACAAATCCTTTTCTGGGCCAGGTACGTCGATGATATAATTTGCATCTGGACAGGTACAGACAGGCAACTAACAATTCTTGAAATTATTAAACTCATTAAACCCCAAAATACAATTCACAATAGAAAAAGAAGAAAATAACAAATTAATTTTTTTAGATATTACCATATACAGAAACAATAACAATCTATCATATAAAATTTACAGAAAACCAACATTTGCAGATAATATAATATATGCGGAAGCGAAACAAGACACTAAAATAAAAATGTCAACATTCCATAGTTATATACATAGAGCAACTCACATACTATTGAATACTGATGCTTTTAAAGAAGAAATAATATATATTAAAAAAATAGCAGAAAATAATGGATACAATCCCAACATAGTAGACAAAATATTAAATCGAAAAGAACAAAAGAATATTCAGAAAAAATTCTTATATCCGGAAATAAAAGAAAATAAACCCATTTGGCACGCAATTACATATATTCACCAAATCACAGACAAAGTAAACAAAATATTAAGAAAATTAGATATTCAAATCATATGTAGCAATAAAACAAACTTAGGTACAATGTTAAATAATAACAAAGATAAAATAGAACATATAGAAAAATCAGGAGTATACACAATAAAATGTAATGACTGTGAAGCTATATATATAGGGCAAAGTGGAAGATCCACTAAAAAACGCATATCCGAACACGTAAGAGACTTAAAATATAGTATTAAAAACACAGGTTTTTCGACACACTGTATCGAACAAAGCCATTTGCCTGATATTAATAGCTCCACCGTCACATAACGTAATAAAAAGTAGAAGACTAGACTTATTAGAAATACTAGAAATTAAAAAAGCACAAAAACAAAATATAATAATTACGAATACACAGTTAGAATTTATTAACACCCCCATAATAGACACGATTGTAAATATGTCTTAACCATCACCCCAGCACTAAAAAAATAGGTATAAAAGTTACAAGGGCACGTATTGTAAGTTAGTTTTAAGATCCTCTTTGACAATGGCATAACAGCCGAAACATATGTTAGAAATATATCTAATAAAAAATTGTGAAATAGCCAAGTGTGTTTTTTTATACTAAATTTGTTAAATATAATAGCAATAAATAATGAACAATACAATGCAGAACCGGTACTTAAGTACTAAATAAGTTACAGTGTTACAAAATATAAGAATATTGATCGTTTATGCTCTTGTAAAGACTGTAAAAGCTTTTGATGTTAGAATTTTTTAGTATCCTGAACTCCTTGTTTAGTGAAAGTTTCGCATTAAGCTTTTCGATGTTGCCGATTTGTTTCGATAATTTATCTTAATGAACGGGAAATGTTTACTGATTTGCTGGTGTCACCTGACTCACCAGAATAAATTACCCTTTTAATCTTCTAGAGCATGTTGCAAATAGTTTGTAACGTACTCTACTAAGTATCTGATGAAGCTACTGTGCTAGTGAAACAATTTTATGGATCTTCATCAAGTAAAAGCCAAATCAATTCAAAGTGATATATTAACTGTTATTTATTTCGTGCGAGAAGCGAAATATATTAGGGTATAAATCACCCTTTTTTTCATGCGTATAATTTTGATATTTTACTGTTCACAACATTGATGAATATTGAAAGAGTTCATTTCATCCGACTACAGATTTATCATTATTTTTGTATGGCGGAACTGAAAAATACATTTAAATAACATGGGAAAATTGTCTCCCTTTATGTATTCTTCTTGGTATGTATCGTAAATTCATTCTGATGGTTATTGCGCGACTAACCTAAAGCGTCAAACGCCAACATTATCATTAATAAAGAAAATTAAATGTGTATTTGAGACTAACGTAAAAATGATTTACAAAATCTCAGAAATAATCTAATTAAGCGATTGAAAAAAAGTATATAATACAGGGTAGCGAAGGCATATTAATTGCCTCATACACATTCTATTGTCTCGGATAGTGCCTAGGCAGTAAACTGTATGTTCGGCTATAATAAGAGCTTTTACTGCTTCAGAGGGTAACCTGGTATTACTTTGCTCCCGTGTAGCGTACAACATTTTGGCGCCAGCACTATAACTTTTACTCAAAAAATAACATAAAAGTAAAGTATCTACTGAAATTAAATAGTTGCAACATGTAGAAAGCTTTATTAAGCAACTTGGATTTTTCTGAGAGTAACCGCTTTGTTGTGGAGGTAGCGGTTTGTTCACAATCTGGGGGGTGTTCTCGAACATAATATCGTTTTCAGTTTCACTATCACTCATTGTAAATATTAAGAAAAGAAACGAATTCACAACTTTTTAATTTTTTGACAGTGCTTGATGTTGTCAACTGTCAAATTGGATATAAGCGACCGTGATGAATGTATTCGTATACAAAAAGGTTTAAGTATATATTGATATGCGTAATACGTGCATAACGTATTGACGTTATGCACGTATTACGCATTTGTTACAAATGAAACAGACATGCAATATACATATCTGTAACTGTACCCATGGACAATACACCTCGTATTTTCAGCATTTACTTCTGCTTAAGACACGTGTTTCTGCCATCTATAGGCGTCATCAGTCAAGCTAGTGAAGCAATGTAATACAAATGATACAAATCTTTTAAGAACAGATTTGTATCTGTATATACATTTACGCTGAAATCGCCTACAAGATATAGCAAATTTCGTCCTATAAGGTGGCACTATTTAATAAGTGACATCTGACGGACGAAAGATGCCGATATCAGATGTCACTTATTAAATAGTGCCACCTTATAGGACGAAATTTGCTACATCTTGTAGGCGATTTCAGCGTAAATGTATATACAGATACAAATCTGTTCTTAAAAAGATTTGTATCATTTGTATTACATTGCTTCAGTAGCTTGACTGATGACACCTATAGATGGCAGAAACACGTGTCTTAAGCAGAAGTAAATGCTGAAAATACAAGGTGTATTGTCCATGTGTACAGTTACAGATATGTATATTGCATGTCTGTTTCATTTGTAACAAATGCGTAATACGTGCATAACGTATTGATATACTTAAACCTTTTTGTATATTTACCGCCATCTGGCTCGTGTTAATGGACTACACTTATACGTATTTTTTCGCTTATGTACCAACATAGCTGGTCAAGCGAAACGTCGCCTTTTTCGGCATAGTCTCTTTCGTCCGTCAGATGTCACTTATTAAATAGTGCCACCTTATATGACGAAATTTGCTATATCTTGTAGGCGATTTCAGCGTAAATGTATATACAGATACAAATCTGTTCTTAAAAAGATTTGTATCATTTGTATTACATTGCTTCACTAGCTTGACTGATGACGCCTATAGATGTCAGAAACACGTGTCTTAAGCAGAAGTAAATGCTGAAAATACGAGGTGTATTGTCCATGTGTACAGTTACAGATATGTATATTGCATGTCTCTTTCATTTGTAACAAATGCGTAATACGTGCATAACGTATTGATATACTTAAACCTTTTTATATATTTACCGCCATCTGGCTCGTGTTAATGGACTACACTTATACGTATTTTTTCGCTTATGTACCAGCATAGCTGGTCTAGCGAAAGGTCGCCTTTTTCGGCATAGTCTCTTTCGTCCGTCAGATGTCACTTATTAAATAGTGCCACCTTATAGGACGAAATTTGCTACATCTTGTAGGCGATTTCAGCGTAAATGTATATACAGATACAAATCTGTTCTTAAAAATATTTGTATCATTTGTATTACATTGTTCACTAGCTTGACTGATAACGCCTATAGATGGCAGAAACACGTGTCTTAAGCAGAAGTAAATGCTGAAAATACGAGGTGTATTGTCCATGTGTACAGTTACAGGTATGTATATTGCATGTCTGTTCATTTGTAATGTATTCGTAGTTGTGCCAAATATGCAACGCAATAGCACAATACACAATAGATACCACAGCGGTTGCTACTGTTTTTCTTTCTCTACGTAATGAAATTTTGTATCTTTCTATCATTGTTTAGCACGGGGATGTAATGCATTTGATTCCTATAGGACGCTATGACTAAGTTTACGTCTTCGATAGCAACTGTTTTTCCTCCTGGTTTGAAGGAATTTTCGGACTCTTTTTGACCGAAATACGTGTTTTGAATAATACTTTAGTTTGCATTAACACTAATATATTTACAAGATAATTATTAATAAATTGAATCTTGGAGTTACATTTTAATCTAATGTATGAATCCGGCCTTAATAGTAAAGCCCGAGAAACTGGCTAATATATAAATATATTCTTGAAACGAGATCGCTGAGATCTGGGCTGGAACTGATTGTTGTTTTTACTTTTTTTTGCAATGAATATTTATTCCCCGCCAGTTACAAGGGAGGGAGAAAACAACTAAATAATTATAATATAATTGCGATTTATTTTACCCTTCTTTAAGGAAAGGTATATGATGTAGTTTACCAACGTCATAAATGGATTAAAATAAACAATATGCATATGCACTCTTAATTGTAATACTGGCAAATGAAATAAATATTAAATACTAAACAAACAATACAATTGTTACAGATATTGAATGGCAATATACCGAGTACGTATATTACAATAAACAGGAAGTGGGCTAGAGATAACAGTATTCTAAGAATACAGGTAAAATGCAATTAAACCGTAATCTCTAAACCTTATCGTAAAATATGAATACATTGTAACATTCAATATAATAAATGCAATAAATGAAATATAACAATAAAACTTATGCTATTATATAGGTTTACATCTGCAAATGAATGCATTTACAAAAAGGATTATATCTGTATTGACTAACGAGTTTTATGACCGTAGGAAACAAGACAATGCATAAGCAATATAATGCCTGACTTACGATAATTAACAAATTAGATATTTGGGAAACCCCAAGACCTTTCCATACATTTTACATTTACAAATAGTCTAAAATTAAAATCTATGATTTAATACGTAAAATAAATGCAACTAAATCTATTTGATTATATTTAAATAAAACTAAAAATACAAATTAATTCTATATGGACCGAACAGCAACTCAGTTATGTTTTCTTAACATAGTGAAGGGCAGAAAAACTAATTTATACACATTTAAACAGTCGAGAGCTGCAGAAGTTGCCTTGCTGAGCTCGTGGATCGCACCAGAAAAACTTCTTCTGGGGCAGTCGTTTACTATGTGGGCCATAGTTTGTTTCACATATCCGCAGTCGCAGAGGCTAGTATCTACTAGTTTTAATTTATACAACATTGAGTTGCACCTTCCGTGGCCTGTGCTGAATCTATTTAATTGAGACAATTTGTGGAGGGCTATGCAGCAAAAATTCACATTGATGGGATGGTGAACTTCGATATCCAGCCAAATCGATCTCCTAGATTTTAACCGGGTCGCGAGGGTGCTCTCCAAATCATCGTGTATGGGAAGATCAATGTTATTGGAAATCTTAGCCCATTCATTTGTGCTGCAGCCGTAACGTCTGATATCCAGTGGGGAAATATTAGCAAGAATCGGTAACCAGAGACTAGGAGTAGATCTAACAGTACCAGTGACGATCCTCATTGTATCGTTAAGTTGAATATTTACTAGTTTGGGGTGAGCGCTTCGATACCAGATAGCAGCACAGTATTCAGCAGGAGAGTAAGCAATTGCGGTAATGTGTGTAATGTCTAATTGGATGCAATTCAGTAGATTAAAGATTGGTGAAACTATTGCAAATATACTGAGATATACGGAAAGATAAACATACAGAGGGCACTATAAGTCTTTGCAATATAACACAACCAATAGTTGCACGTTGTGTCACGTTCAGGATAGATTGAGACCTGTCATCCTTGCCAAAAACGACGTACCATGCATTTTATGCTACAACTTTGTCCGAGAATATTGAGTATTAATCAGTGTTTGGATGAAATGGCTCTAGAACTAGATGATTACTTTCCACTTCGTACAATATAGTAGTATAAGAAGTTTCAGAGAAAAAATATTGGTTTGGACGAGTACGGGGGTAGGTAAATGTGAACGAGAAGGTGATGCAGCCTTCATACCTATATTTCAAGTCATTAAATAAATTTTACTAATTTAGCATTTAATTTAAAAAGGTATATAACCCCTTACCACAATTATTAGTCGTATCCTAAATACGTATTTCGACAACTAAGTTGTCATCTTCAGTAGGTAAAAACTACTAATTAAAAGTCACACATGGGGCACAGTAAAGTAAAATAAACGCTTCCGCACAACTACTATACACTGCAACCCTGTAAAGACAGTCTTTACAGGGTTGCAGTGTATAGTAGTTGTGCGGAAGCGTTTATTTTACTTTACTGTGCCCCATGTGTCACTTTTAATTAGTAGTTTTTACCTACTGATGATGACAACTTAGTTGTCGAAATACGTATTTAGGATACGACTAATAATTGTGGTAAGGGGTTATATACCTTTTTAAATTATTATTTAACCACAGTCTCCATTGAAAGAATTTAGCATTTGCTAAAATATAATAACTTGCTGGAGTTTAAATATTTATAGTTACCTATTTTATATTGTTAAAAAAACACTCTGTTTCGGTTGTGGCGGCGTGCTAATAATAAATGGAATTATTTAAATTAAATAATTGGTGGTGATGATGAGCATCAAAGATCCAGGACGTGCGTAATGTGTGCTGACATAAATATATTATAACTTATTAACTAAATAAAAGACAACAATGTTGTCCTTAAAGTTTTTATTTAATATTTTTATTAGAAATTCAGCTATTTAAAATGCATTAAAGTAATTAAATAAAAGTAGCAATATATACAAGTGCGATGAACAAGTAATTAAAAATTGATACACAAACGATAGCCTGAAAAGAATTTAAATTATGTTTTAAATTAAACGGGAATTAAATGTGACTAACATAAAATAACCTCTGCATCGAACAATACAGAGTTACCTGTGGAAGCGTATATTGGTCGGTCACGTGGTTCGCGCAAGGTACTTGGACAAGTATGAAGTGCGATGATTTCCCAGGACGACCAAGAAATTAATTAGTTAAATTAATGGGAATGGAACTAAAATAAAATAATCTCTGCATCGAACAATACAGCGTTACCTTAGAAACGTAGCCACGTGGACACGTGCTTCATAGCGGGTATGTACTTGAACAGTATACGACGAAGACGATGTTTACGGCATGGCAGCTGGACTAAGAAGAAGGATGAGTTTGGTGTAAGCGAACACTGGTTTGGAAAAGTGTAGGTTTGTTTTATGGTCCAAAGTTGGAGAGGGATCGATGTTTTGAATTAAGAACTAATCAAAAGCGCGAGCTAAGAGTTGCGATATCGATGACACAAATATCATTAAAATATTCCGCTGTGAGAAAAGCATTAAAATGATGTCCGACATGTCATAATTATAAAGAAGAGTATGTAATTAAATTAAATAACTAAGTTTTATAAACGAAATGTAAAATATTTGTATCTAAGAAATATTCTGTAAAATAAATAGGTTAGAAATGTCAAAGTGATAATCAAACAATTTCGTACTTATTGCCACTAATTGATATTATTATTTATTATCAGTATTGCTCTCAAAAGAACAGATTTTGTAATATTTGATGATAAACTATATATTTAAATTAGAAGAATGCTTAACCAAGAAGTCAGAATACCGGAAACAAAGTCAATAAACAACAGTATTCAAATAATTTGACAGCAAGCCGAATATCATAAGACTATCTCCTGGACAACTTATCCTTTTTATTTAATATAATATTTCAAAGACGTACATCTTAAATTAAAACGACAAACGCGAGGTAGTACAGCGCGTATTCATGTGTGTTAGAAAGAGTTAAAGTACAATTTGCGGTTCGCACTTGGGCAGTACGAACTGGAAACTTTATGAACTGTAATTATAAGCAAGAGTAAGTAATTAAATTAAATAACTAAGTTTTAAAAACAAAATGTAAAATATTTGTAAACAAACGTTAGAGATATGAGTTGACCGTTCTCAGTCAGGTAAATTTCGAAAGGTCAGTTGTAGTATGATAACAAAAGAAAGACTTTCTTTTGCAAATACGAACTGTACACATAAAAGTCTACGTTTGAATTCATATTTTAAATTCGATATATATTTGAAGAAATATAATTTAAAATTAAATTAAAAAATTCTTATATATACGAAATGTAACAATATTCAGTGATTTTTTATGTTTTACGTTTAGCCTATTCCTATACTTTCCTTATTTTTAAGCCAAAACAATATAAACAGAAAAGCTCTCCTGGATTAAATATTTTTTATATTCCCACCTAATAATTAGAAACATCTATATCTACTTGAACATATTCCTGTTGTTACTAGCTTTTGTAAATAAAGATTGCATTTATGATATTTTGAACAATTTTGAATTACTAACACTGATAATTGCTGTATATTAAAAGATAACAATCTAAATGTTTTTAAATGTAAACCGTAGTCTTTAGTCGAATAAAGTTATAACTTTATTATATGGCTTACGTTCGTTGATATAATTTGATATGAATCTCCATGAAATATAAACATCTGTCGCCAAAGATTAGAATTGGCCTCATTTTGAAATAGTATCAAAGGCCACCAGGCACTCCTGCAGAACTTTTTTATCGTTTATAAAAATGACGATAATATTTATATGTCTAATTAAATTACTTTACATGAAATTTACAAGATAAGGTTGTTACGTGTCCGTAACGTTCAACGTTTTATTGCTTCATTTCATGATTTAATTAATAATCTCTTTAATATATTTCGTTTCATTTTCAACGAATCTACCTGTATAGGTATCGTTATTCGCTATTTAAATATATATATTCAATTTGTTTCGAGTTTTTTTCTTTTTTCCTTGACCTTAGTGTTCGCTTTGTTTTTTTCGTTTTTTTAAGAAGTACGGCTCGCTCTAGACACTTGGTTGTTAGTTTTCGATCTTTTTAAACGAAGTTGCGTTCTTCTCCCCAACACAGATACCGATCGTTGTAAGCCGTATTGTAGTATTTTATTTACGGCCCCGTGGGGTTTTTAAAACGATCGAGTTATCCAGTCTAGTCGCTAAATGCGTTTATCTTCCTGGGAGGATTTAGAGAGTGTTCGAAAAGAGGAAAAAACCTGGTAACACGCTAACAATCTTCGCTTTAATTTTTAACCGCCATCAAACGCCATAGTTGGTATGCATAGAGCTATCTCTGTTGAGCCTTTCTTTTACTTATTGTCGTTGTTATCCCTTTATTTAAATGGTGTAGCCGACAGGCAGACAAAAGAAATAAAACAATTAAAACATCCTGAACCATCTTCTGATTGTTCCCGCCAGTGACGATCTTCTTTTCGGAAGGAAAAAGGCCGATCGTGGTTGGATCAACAGATAAGCTTATGTTAACTTAATTTTATTTTGTAAACTATTATTCGTAAATTTCATATTTCGTTCATATATCTCGTCATTATTCTAAAACTAATTTATCGTCATTCAATAACCCAGGTGTTGTCTCTTAACGAAAAACCTGCTTGACCTTCGCTTTTTTTTTTCTTTTGTAGATCATTTTCTCGAACGTCTGCGTTCATTTTTATGAACTTGTTTTTTTTTTGGTAATTTCAATTTAATTTTGCAATTTCTAACATAAATTTATTTTAATACTTAATTGTGAATTTCATATTTTTTATTAATTAATTCGAATACGTTCATCAACCCTTTAATTGTTTGTATTTTTCACATTTTTGCTAAGCACTTAGAATACTTTTTTTCACGTTAATTGCTTGAATTTCACATTTTTGCTAATCCATTAGAATAGTTTATTTTATACGCAAATTACATATTTTGCGGAATCTTATTTGTACTTAAAAAAAAAAGTTAAAGATCGTTTAATTTCAACAAAATTGTTGAACCTTGCAATTAATTGTGAACCTACGATAAAGAAAGAATACGTATTGTTTTCTTTCCAGGGCGTACTAGGCCATCAGCCGCACTGTAAATTTTAATTAGTCGAATTATTTAAATTACATCTCTTTTTTCTGGATTTATCTGTTTCTTTACTTGTGACGGGCCTTCAGCCGCATGTTTCTGTAGAAGTTTTTTTTTCCTAAGTTATATACGGGGCTTGCTTAAATAATTTATATACGGGGGTTATTTACTAATTTATATACGGGGATTGTGTAATTATTTATATACGGAAATTGGTTCAATAATTACAGTTTAGTTGAAACGACGACTTTTTTTCTTTACCTTTCCCTCGTCTCTCGAGCCTCGAGAGTGGGACGAGTCTCGGTCTTGGAACCGGCCCTCCGCCCACCCAACTTGCCTTTCTTTTTTTTTGATAACAGTTTCATCAAGTTTCCGTGTTTGCGACGTCCAGCGGCATAAATTCGGTGGCGCCCTTTTCCACCTTTTTCTTTAGTTTTTACTTCCGTCTGGGTCTCCCCACCTCCTGAGCTGCGGCAGCCTCAGAAGCCGGGTGGACGTTGGCAAGAACGGGTAGGGGCGGTTATAGTCGATCGAGACTGGGTTGCTCCGGGGAGCGTTCTTCTTTTTTTTATATATTCTTTTCTTTTTCTCCACTTCTTAACTACGACTAGTGATCGTAGCAAGGTACAAAGTCAATTGAAAGACAATGCTTATTACTTAGAGGGTGAAACTTTCTTTTAGAGGGAGAGTTTAATTCTAAATATACTGATTTTCAAAAAAATTCGAACATCTAGAAATAGTCAATTGAGCCAATACCAGAACATCCAATAGAAATATGTTATGAAGTTGCTGTACCAGTTAAAATAGTACCAAAATCAAAAGCTGTCTGTAAACCTTGGGAATCACTGAAATATTTGCATTCAAAACTTTGACGTTACCGGCCAAAATTTTAAATTCAGAGAAATCAATATACTGGCAAACAAGTAAATGGTGTACTCAATTTCACACGTTCATTATGATCAATTACACTAACAAATTGCTTATGTTCTAATTGTTGAAACGCATAACCATAGGTATAAAATATTCGAGATTTTGTAAATCTCATAATCACATCTTTCGTACCAATTGACTTTGGAATAGTCAAATGAATAGTCAAATAGTTTTCCATTTTCTTCAGAATATACATATATTATGATTTTAAATACATACTGATTTTCAAAAAAATCCAATCATCCAGAAGAAGTCGACCAACTGCAATGAAATTTTTATACAGCTCTGTTTTGTCTCTGATAAGAAATGATAACTGTATGGACAAAAAAAAATTAACAGTAGTACAATTTTTTAATTTTGTTTTATCAAAACATTGTTTTTAAATTTGCGTTTCCTTCAGATTGAAGCAATATTCCGCGGCGATTTGTTCTGAATTTATTAAATCGTAAAGTCATTATGCCTAGGCGCCGTTTACGGCACAATTACAATCATTTGAGTGAATTTGAAAGGGGGCGCATTGTTGGTGTGTAGGAAGCCGGTTTTTCAATATGAAAAACTTCCGATTGCACGGGATGCAATGTGTCAATAGTAGTACAGTGTTGGTTCGGGTAGTCTGAACAAGGAATCCATAACTGTCGTTATCGATTCGAACGATCTTCCACAACCTGGTCGATTGAAAATGCGCTTGGTTGGGAGTTTTAAAACAATAAGTCTCTATCGCAACGATATATCGCAGAATACACGCTTTTGGGCTTCATTTGTATAGCTCATTTTTGTGTCTTCCATTCAACAATTCGACATCGTGTGGCTCGGATTGAGTGGTGTGACCACCAGATCAAATAGAGATGGTGAATGGAATCGTGTCGTGTTGTCTGACGTGTTCTAATTCTGTCTGTGAGTCCACGTTGGTTGCAGAGTAGTAAGATGATTTCGTGTAGAACGCAAAATTTAGAATTTCCTGTTGAAGGGTATACAGCCCTTACACTGGGGGTTATGATACGGGTGCGATAATATACGGTAGCAGGTCACCTCTAGTTTCTATTGACAGAAAGTTGAATGCAAATGATTACATACGAAACGTACTGTAGCCGGTTGCGTTGCATACCTACGAATGTTAATTCAACCCCTTTTCCAACAATACAACGCCCATCTTCATACAGCATGGGTTACTACAAGGTTCTTACAAGAAAATAACGTGACGCTGCTACTATGGCCTTTTCGCTCCCCAGACTTGTCACCAGTTGAACATGTGTGGGATGATTGGTACTCGATTGGGTAATTTACCTCAACCTCCAAATAACCTACTTGGCCTTCGTCACAGAATTCAGGAAGCCTGGGATGACATTCCCTAGGACACCATAAATCATTTAATTTCAAGCATGCCTCGAAGAGTTATCAAATGCATAACAAACCACGACGGACCCACTTATTATTAAATAACGTTGCATATCTTTTAACATTTTAATTTGAAAATGTAATCCTTTCTCAAGTTTGATTAAACAAACGTTATGTATAAATTTTATTAAAATTGATCAACTCCTACTATGTATTTGGGATTTTTTCGAAAGTCAGTATGTGTGCGTATTTATTTATTTCAAAATTCACATGATATAGTAAAAGTTGAAGTTGCAGATAGCACATTTCAAATGTTACACTTCGCACATATAAGAACGTTTAAATTTAATTTTAAATTATATTTCTTCGCAAATATACCCAGAACATAAAATATTATCTCAAACTTAGCCATTTTGTGTATATTCGTTTGCAAAGAGAAAACTTTTCTTTTGTTATCATACGGGTCATAAATGACAGCCCTTAGAAATCTACCTGATTGGACGTTCAATCCATGTGTCTAACGTTCGCTTACAATTTCTACATTTCGATTTAAACTTAGGTATCAATTATTTACGTACGTCTTCTCTTCTAAGTCATGTCGTATTTGATATCATTTTTAAGCTTTTTTCCCAAGGAATATTTTGCTGATATTTATTTCATCGATATCACAACTTTTTAGCTCGCGTCTTCCAGTAGTTCATTATTCTTAGACATCGTAACTTTGTTTACCCTCTCTCAAAAACTGGGTCGTAAAACAAAGACCTTTTCCAACAAGGAGTGTTCTTTTATATCAAACCCATCCTGCTTCTTAGTCCGTCTGCCATGACGTAAGTATCGTTTCTTTGTACTTGTCCAAGTTCCATGTGCCCAGGTGTCAACATTTCAAAGGTAAATCTTTACCGATGATAGTTTACAGGCCTGACACTAGCTAAATTGTATAATTTATTTGTGCTCCTTTAGAAGAATATATAATGGCTTAGACGTTCTTGTTTTGTGATATGTTTGATCTACATACATCGTAGTCTACTACCGGACTGATATAAACTATTATAGTAGAGTATAATGGTGGTGTCACTATCCTAAAATTTTCCATAATTTTTGTCAGAAGTTTCTAGATCAAATCCTGTTCTGTATTTAATTAGGCACATCTTCAAAAAAAGCCGTAGCGTGCAATTGAACGTTATGTCTAAACGTCGCAACGTTCCTAAGTCAATGACTTTTCATAATTCCTCAAGTCTAAAGGGAATAATTGGGTCTTAATAGAAGTTTTACTAAATTGTTTTTTCTTTCGTAATTGTAATACAAATTCATCGTATTGATGCTTTCGTAAACATTTATTTAACCATCTTAAAAGGTATACATATATATATATATATACATATATATATATATATATATATATATATATACAGGGTTTCCAGAAACTCTCCTGACAAACGAAGACCGGAGATTCCTCTGATAATTTTAGGACAATTAAACCCAAATTCACCTAGTCCGAAAATGCTTCCTAAGGGAGCTAGAGTTCTTTGAAGATGGCGCCTTGTATTTATTTTTTTTTAAATTCCTCCAAAACGCTTCTATTTAGAAAAACAAAAACTGGTATGCTTATTTATCCTCCAGAGATGAATCGATTCCATCAATTGCGAATTTCTAGTACCGGTCATAGGCGTCCGTTTTGGGTAGGTCAACGGTTATTTTAAGGCATAACTTTTTTGTCTTTAACTTTTAAGCATTTGTGACACTAGATTATTAAATCTTCAGGTATTCCAGTACTAAAAGGTACTCTTACTTTAAGTCGGTAGGATACACCGTTTTCTAGAAAAATCGATTTGTAAATTTTTCGTTTTTTCTTCATTAAAGTTCAATTTATTATGTACCTACTTATTTTTAGCGACGAAGTTGGCTTGGACTATCAAGGCATGGATGAAAATTAATTTAATAAATTAAAAACAAATTATTTATTACAATGGAACGAAACTAACAAAAAAAGAACAAGTATCAAAGGTAGATTGTTACAAAAGTTGCTCGATGTGATGACCATTAGTCTCTATGCATAAGTTTACCCTTTTGCTTAGAGAACGCCGAATTCTTGCAAAAATTCCAAAGATATTTCTAAATTCGTTGCAAGCATCTTGTATCCTTAGCCAGAGTTGTGCGCGATTTTGTATCGGAACGGAATAAACAAATGCTTTCATGTATCCCCAAACACAATAATCGCAAGGATTCAAATCCGGCGACCTTGCTGGCCAAGCAACTGGACCGCCTCTTCCAATCCAATGGTCTTCGTAGTTATTATCTAGAAAGTCTCGTACATTCCTGCTAAGGCGGCCGGACAGCCGTCCTGTAGAAACCATAAGTTTTGCCGAATATTTAAACGCACCTCATCTAACAAATCAGTTAAAATATTTTGCAGGAAATGTAAGTAATCAGCACCATTTAAACGAGCAGGTAATTCCACAGGTCCAAGTAGATAATCGTCAACTACTCCTATCCAGACGTTTATGCTAAACCTATGCTGATGCTTAAATTCTTGAACAACGTGGGGATTGTCACCAACGTACGAATAATAATATGCATTATGTACATTAAAAATTCCATTTTTTGAGAATGTAGCTTCGCCACCAAACAAAATGTTCCTGAAGAAATCTTCATCTTGATTTTTCTGATTTTGTAACCATCTAGCGAATTCTACGCGAGCAGGAAAATCTCCTTCTAGCAGTGCTTGCACCTTTGTAAAATGAAAAGGATATAAATTTTCTTTGTGTAAGATATTTCCTACGGAAGATTTTGAAATTGTGGGGTACATGGCAGATAGTCTTCTAACGCTAATTTCTGGATTTTCCTCAACTTCCATTAAAATAACATCTTCATGTTCTGCTGTTACATCATTATGTCTCCCTGTTTCATTATTTTTTGGGACCACTAAACCTGTTTCTCTTAATCGTTGATGAAGAGCTGTAAATGTTGAGTGAGTGGGATGCTGACGATTGGGAAATTTTTCAGCGTATCTACGTTGCGCCGCTCGAGCGTTACACCTCATTTCGCCATAAACTAAATGCATATCGGCGTATTCCTCATTAGTAAAAACCATTTTTTTTTAAATTGAAATCGTTGTGTTTGAATAACATAAAGTAAAAAATGAAAAGATAAACTTCGCGAACTGACAACAATTTGACAATGAAAAACGTAGGTTTTACTTCTGTTGGCAGTTCAGAGCTAACTATTGCAAAAAATAAAAAATTGAACTTTAATGAAGAAAAAACGAAAAATTTACAAATCGATTTTTCTAGAAAACGGTGTATCCTACCGACTTAAAGTAAGAGTACCTTTTAGTACTGGAATACCTGAAAATTTAATAATCTAGTGTCACAAATGCTTAAAAGTTAAAGACAAACAAGTTATGCCTTAAAATAACCGTTGACATACCCAAAACGGACGCCTATGACCGGTACTAGAAATTCGCAATTGATGGAATCGATTCATCTCTGGAGGATAAATAAGCATACCAGTTTTTGTTTTTCTAAATAGAAGCGTTCTGGAGGAATTTTAAAAAAAATAAATACAAGGCGCCATCTTCAAAGAACTCTAGCTCCCTTAGGAAGCATTTTCGGACTAGGTGAATTTGGGTTTAATTGTCTTAAAATTATCTGAGGAAACTCCGGTCTTCGTTTGTCAGGAGAGTTTCTGGACACCCTGTATATATATATATATATATATATATATATTCCTTATTCCTGTAATTTACAACTCTAAATATTTACATATCTAAAATTTGAATTGATTCGGCATTTACTTGATGAAGATCCATAATTTAAAATAGAAATAAAACTACGGTTCTAATCTTCACTTTTAATCTTTAATCGTAACACGACAATTGTTTCGCCAGCACAGTGGCTTCCTCAGGTGTTTACATCTAAAGAGTACGTTACAAACTAAATTAAAAAAAATATATATAAAATCAAGAAGGTTGGTATTATTTTACAATGTTTTTATAGAAATCTATGAATTTACACAAGTATTGTCGGTAGTAAGAAAATGTGGCACATCTGGTCGGCCCTAACTGTATATTATAGGGTACTAAACATGTTTACGCATAAAATTTGTTTAATAAACTACATATAAATTTATATTATCGTCTAAACAGATTTTAAGTAAATCAATTTAATAAAATTTGTGAGTATTTTAATTTATTGATTTTAAATTTACTGGAAAGTTTCGAAATCAATAAATTAACACACAAATTTTATTAAATGACCAATTAGATTTAAATAACTCGCCTTTATTAAATTTATTTACTTAAAATCTGTTTAGACGATAATATAAATGTATATGTAGTTTATTAAACAAATTTTATACGTAAACATGTTCAGTACCCTATAATATACAGTTAGGGCCGACCAGATGTGAAACATTTTCTCACTACCGACAATACTTGTGTAAATTCATAGATTTCTTTAAAAACATTGTAAATAATACCAACCTTCTTGATTTTATATACATATTTTTTAATACAAAGGTATTTTTAATAATATAAAATATTATTGAAAATCTGGTGTGAAGAACACAAATACAGGTTCACTATTAATATTTTTGTGAACGTGTCTGAACATATCTCTCCCCAGAGACGTAGATACATATTTCGCCTTTCTACAGGCTCATCGGTACGCCCCTGCTGGAGAAAGAATATTTCCAGACACATTCACAAAAAAGAACCACATCGCCACATCACAGAAATTATCCAGACCGGGCGTAGAAGTAAATTCAGCGCTGCCTGTTGTCAGACAGCCGAAGTACCTCGCCCCGTCCACATAACCAATGTGAAGTAACGGCGCCTTTCCGAAGGTGGCACAGTCATCCCTCTAGAAACTGCATTTTGTTTGTGTCTTCACTCATACTACGGACTAACCGCATGTGTAATGTATCAGAATAATTGAAACATACATGAGTAGGTAAACCCCACCAGTTTTGTATAATACAAAGGTATTTTTAATAATATAAAATATTATTAAAAATCTGGTGTGAAGAACACAAATAGAGGTTCACTATGTTCAGACACGTTCACAAAAATATTAATAGTGAACCTGTATTTGTGTTTAATAATATTTTATACTATTAAAAATACCTTTGTATTATACAAAACTGGTGGGGTTTACCTACTCATGTATGTTTCACTTATTCTGATATATATTTTTTAATTTAGTTTGTAACGTACTCTTTAGATGTAAACACCTGAGGAAGCCACTGTGCTGGCGAAACAATTGTCGTGTTACGATTAAAGATTAAAAGTGAAGATTAGAACCGTAGTTTTATTTCTATTTTATCTACAATTTGTTTAGTTGTTAGTTGTTTAGATTTTTAGTACCGTTGTCTGGTAGGAATAGCTTTATTTTCAAATGTAAGAGAAACAAACAGATTTATACTTTCTCGTCTTTTGTGTATAACATCATATTAATAACAATCAAAAAGGAAGAATGTAGGCATGTAAATACGAGACATTAAAGGAAATAGTTTAAAATGTAACAGAAGTAACAAGGAAGCCAAAAAAATCGCATTTAATGAATAAAAATGTATGTTCTACATGAGCCAATAAAATACAAGCGAAAGTCGAGAGTCCTCCCTGACTAGTACTATGATTACTACTGAGTTTCGTCTGCGAATGTTTATTGCCTGGCTTGCACTTTTATTTATATTATATCAGATAAAAATTGCAATAGTGAATAAGTATTTTAACGGCCACTTTCCTGCAATATTTTCCAGACGATGATAGATTAGTATCTGGATTAAACTAACAATAAGATAAACATTTTTTAAACGATAAGAATTGATCCTTTACCTATCAATCAAATAGTTCAAGTGCTGTCGCAATTACATGCAATTATAAGATTTAATATCTCAATTTACTTAAGTTTAAAGAGCAATTCAGAAAAATATAAATCCAATTAATATTATTGATATAAGAAGAAAGTAAACGATAGTTTTTAAACAGTTTTATGAACATTTTAATTGCTTGTTAGAGGTATTATTTCTTAACATATTTTTCGAAAACTAAATGAAATCAGCTCTTATTATTTAAACATTAATCATAATGGAAAAATAGCGAAACAAATGTTCAATAGCTTATATAATAAAATAATTTAAAGCATAATACTTCACCAAATTTTGTGTAAAGCAAAATAGTATATTATGCAATGAGCATTTAATAACGGCTATTAAGACACAAGTATGAGGGTTGCGAGCTGAAAGCGAGTGTCGTAAAGAATACCAGTGTAGCAATTAAATGCGAATTGCATACGACCAACTACAATAACGAAAAAAGATTGCATTTTATATTAAAAATCTATTTATTTCAAATGGCAACTATGTTCAATATGGTTATAGAGTAGGTGATTGAATTGTCAAAATTTAGATTTGTTAAATGTTCATGACAATATTGGCCGAATATTGGAATGTCGCATTCCAAGTGAAAGTATCTTTCCAGACATGCAGACACGTGTTTCATCTTACTATAGAACCATCAGTACATGCTTATACTTTCACCATATATGTATATATATATATATATATATATATATATATATATGGTAAATTCAATCAGTTGGCGATTTACCATATCATACGAAGGTCACGAAACTATTATATATATATATATGGCAAATTCAATCAGTTGGCGATTAAAGGTCTGTTTTACTTCAAAGTATATATATTTAAAAAAACCCTACATGTTTCGGCAATGATGCCTTTATCAAGGATATAAAATATAAATGACAGAATACAAATGTCAAATAATTTGAAGTAAAACAGACCTTTAATCGCCAACTGATTGAATTTACCATATCATACCAAGGTCACGAAAATATTATATTTATATATATATATATATATATTATAATGGGATAAACCTCCATTATATTGATGAGCCATTTCTAATATTAAGTCTATAAGATTTTCTATTTCATATTATAAGTATTGTAACTTATAACATATGCAAGAGATGTTTTGATTTATGTGGATTTGTGATAGTTATTATATTTGTTAAAAAGGTGGGATATCTTATTATTAATATGTTAATATTATAAATAACTATTGAGTTCAATCTTGGTATGTATATTTTTAGTTTGTTATATCTGTTAAAATTGTAAATCGTGTAAATTGTAGTTACACTCCAAATCACGAAAGATGATCCCTGCGTCATTGATCTATAATTCTATCAACGACATTCAAAGAATAATCTCCACATCCGAATAACAAACAGTACCTACTTGTATGACAAGGATAGCTTGAACGAAAGTATGTGTTTTCTAGCAAAGACATACGGCTCAAGCAATTTATTTGAGTAAGACAAAGACGGGATTATCACCTACTCCGTGATAAATACACACATTTCCGCTTAGTAGTTCTGTCGTTAGTCGTTGACATTTGACAACATACATTCGTTGATATTTGATGGAATTTATTTTCTTTTTATAAATACATCAATCAACAAACCAGAATTCGGTGTGATTCGATACATATGTGTTCGATTGCAACTTTCCCCTCCTGTTTAAATAAAACATGATTATAAATCCGCTGTAATCCCATTGCCCCTCCGAATCCTTAATAAATGATGTTTTGTATGTTTACAATCATAAAAACTTAACCTCTTAACGTAAATACAAGGCTGTCAAGATACAATTTTGCGACCTGCTGTTAATGAATATAAAAATGAAAAAGGTAATTATCCAACATGAAAGTGGCAATAAATATCAAGTTTTTTTATCGCCTTACGAAATAGAAGAAGCTGAAACGGGTAAGTTAACTTTTAAACATTTGTCAATAACAATTTATTTTTTTATGTCGATTTTTCAGATTCCAACTTCTATAATGAACTAACAAAGTATCATAAATTATACGAACAAAATATAATACATAGGATTGAAGATCACAATGATGAAGTTGCAGGGAATAAAGATCAGCAAACTACAATGTTTTCTGAAGACCTGAATGAAAATTATCATGTTGAAAAAGAATTGGATGAACGGCAAGAAAATAGAAATAGCTTTGATGAATTTTGGACCGAACAAGAAACTTTATTTCTCATTAGTTTGTATGCAGAATACCAAGACGAATTGAAGCATGCAAAAAAGAAGAAATATGTGTGGCAGTTAGTATCTGAACGAACTGTCAGTATCACTAGATGAGCTAGAAGATGATAAATCATCAAATGATTTTAAAGCCATTTCCTGAAATATTTCAATTAAAATATTATTATAAAATATACATAGTCTCCATTTCTCCATTTTATTTATATACATATGTCAATCGGCACTATTATAGAATCAAAGCTCTGAATACGACGTTCTTTTGTGACGTCGGATTAGTTACAAATGATTACTAAACACGGATTATGTTTACGTTAATCATAATCAAAATAAGTGCACAAACGAAAGCAGCTATATTCTTTGAAATTTATTTTTTCAAAACTATAAAGGCAGCAATCACGACAACTTGTTTTAAATTCGTTGCAATATTTTGAACGAGAGAAAAACCATGGTGGTGTTAATACCTATTACATGAGCACATAATATATTTAGATTTTAATAAACCTTTTGTTTAGCGAGTGGCAGATGCATTGTGCTTGGGATTAGTTACAGTAAAACGCATTAAAGCTGTGTAGCAGCAGTTTAAATCGTGTACTTCACAATATTGGATTTAAATATAAAAAGGATAATAATCATAGAGCATTAGTGGAACGATCCAACATTGCAGAGATAAGATTGACATTTCTTAGGAATTACATAAAGAATTTGAGTTCTGTTCAGAGAGAAGTGGTATTGCTTGATGAGACCCGGCAAGATAATAATCTGCAGAGTGAGGGCAAGCGATATGTTGTATTACATTGTGGTTCAAAATTATGTTTTATGTCAAATGCTTCTTTATTGTTTTCAAGCAAATCACAAATAGAAGATTATCGTGGTGAAATGAATGGAGAAATGTTTAAGAAATTTCGTCATTTTGAAGAATGGAGAAAACAGCAAAGTATCACTGGAATTAACGAAGAAGTTATGCTGGCGTATTTCCATATTTATAGAAGGAAAATAGCACCTTCTTCATTGTGGACGAAGTATTCCATGTTAAGAAGTACTTTGAAAGTGTATATGAATAGTGACATATCAAAATACGGAAAACTGATTTCCTATTTGAAGAGTGAGGCAAGAACCCACAAGTCCAAAAAGGCGAAAATCTTGGAGAGGCTACATATAGAGAAGTTTCTGAATGAGGCTCCTAACAATAAATATTTGATGATGAAGGTATTATTTATTTTTTTATATTTAATTCAAAGTATTTATTCATTATTCGTTCGTGTATTCTATGCAGGTTGCCTTAATAATGGGTGTATCAGGTGCGTGTCATTGTGATGAAATAACTAAGCTGAAAGTTGACGATATAGAAGATAAAGGAGGATACTTGTATGTTTCGATAGCTGACACAAAGACAAACGTATCTAGAAGTTTCACTGTTATGGCAGAAGGATTTACAACAGATATTCTTGACCTCTACAGAAAATATGTCTGTATGAGACCAAAAGGTATTCCACATGACAGATTCTTCCTAAATTACAAGAAAGAAAAATGCACTATCCAGCCAGTTGGAATTAACACCATTTCTAAGATACCTCAGAAAGTTGCATCTTTCCTGAACCTACCAGAAGCTCAATTATATACAGGACATAGTCTGAGATGTTCGCCAGCATCTCTTCTGGCAAACGCAGGAGCTGATATTACAACAGTTAAACAACATGGTGGGTGGAAATCGTCCACTGTGGCAGAAGGTTATATACAAGATTCAGTATCCAACAAGATTGATATAGCCAGAAAGATTCAAGGTTCAGACAGTCTAACGTCCTCGACTTCTGGTCATCAAATTTCTCTTCAGGATACTTCAAATACGTCTTCTAGTATAACTCTAAATTCGAATAACCTGAATGCAGAGTCAGATACAAAGAGGATTTCCTTCAACTTTAATATTAATGTAAATGTTAATTAGTTGCTATTGTTTACCCTTTAGAATTAATATAAATGTGTTAAAACTATAGCAGTTTGAATGTCTCTATGCAATCTAAATTTCACCTTGTTTTATCTCACTATTGAGATAAATTATGTTTTTAACTCACTAGTGAGTTATAAGCTACATAATTGATTTAAAATCGCCATAGTTATAGATCTATTATTAGGAGGTGTTGGATAAAATACATTTACATTGTGAAATCAATGGCTTTATAATTAACATTGATGATTCAAGCAGCAGTGAAGATAGTGATTAACAATACTTCCTATATGACTGCAGATAAAAAAAACTGTTAGCTATCCCATGTTTTTACTTAATCTATATTATAAACCAAGATTTAAGCCAACGTACGTGCTACACGTCGTTTTTAGTTCACGCCAAATATATCAAATTTTCTTGTGTTGGCAGTAAAAGTATCAAGTATTAGTATACAGCTGATTAGTTGTTTATGTAATGTTAGTTTATACTTTTAGTAACTGATTTTTTATGCAACAAATACAATGATATTAATACAAATAATCATACAAAATGTTACACATGCAATTGCCAGACTGTGGCCACAATTTTTATCTAAATATGTCTAGAAAGGTAGAAAAATTACAGAAACAATTTAACAAGTAGCTAGATTTCCTAATGTACTAAGTAGAATTGATTGCACTCACATGCGAAAACAATCTCCTAGTGGTAATAATGCTGAGCTGTACCGAAACAGAAAGGATATTTATCATGGAATATTCAGGTAATAGGACATTCTCAATTAAGAATTTGTGACATCGTAGCCAGATGGCCAGGATCTACACATGACCAAACAATTTTGAATGGATCGGCAATAAAAAGAAGCTAAGAAAATGAACATTTCAATAACCCAGTTATACTTTGTGATAGTTGTTACAATATTATAAAATATTTATTAAATATTTTTTATATTTCCTTTTTTTTGTATATATACTCATGATAATTTTATTATTAAACAAATAATAAGGCAATTTTGTTAAATGATTATATATGTATATTAACTTATTAAACAATTATAATTCCCAGTTACATTGACAATTTAATATATTAAGTTTTTTTTTTAATTGGCTCCTTTTTCTTACTGGGTATTCTTTTTCGTTGCAATTTTAATATTTGGAGTTAAAAATACAATGCATATAAAAAAAATGTATGTCCAATTAAATACATTTGAATGTGTTTTCATCTTTTTGTAGCAAGTTTTTGCAAGGTACACTAGTGAAATGTGTTTCGACTGCCTTATTTGATTTGGTGTCCATCAGCTCTAATCTTCTGGTGTTAACTTAAAAATTTTTAATATACACAAAACAAATTCCATACAATTTGATGAAAACAATAAATAAAATAACTATTGTTTGTATATATTATATAAATCTATAACTTATTGCAAGTAAAATTTTTTGAAAGTTCAATTACTAAACTTTTTCTTTCTTGCTCCATTTCATGTTCCTTTTTCAAAATTTCTGCAATTGTACAAGTTCTATTTTACTAGCAGTCGACAAATAATTTCAAAGCAAAAAAAAACATTTCACAGCAAATAAATTTGTATGAATATGTTTTGTTTATAATGCATACTGCAATTTCAAATATTTATACTGACCTTTGTGCAAAACTCAACTTATCTATTATGGCAGTGTTAAGTTATACTGCAATATATTCCAAAATTTATTTAAAATAAGGCACTGTAGAACGTTTAACTAATATCTAGGGTTATTCTATGATATACATAATTGGGAAGATAATGTTTATAAAACTGTCATAACAGTGAATATGTAATTACAGTTATACAAAGTAGATACTCTGGTCTATTGTATAATTTCAATTCCAGTAATAATGCTGTTACAACTAACTTGAAACTGTTTGGTTTTGCCATTCATTAAAATGATTAAAGAATTACATAATCTTATATGTTGACTTAAATGTTGTAAATTCTTGATAGTTCATTTTATTTTTCAAGTGGTGTTATAGTTTAATTTGATTTGCTGTTTACGCAGCTTTGTTCAATTTATAGTAATTTTAATATAACTTAAGATGTAATTCGATTATATTTGTTCATATAACCTACAAATTAGACCGACTGTGTCAAATATATTTGGCCCGGAAACGAAGTTAAGTTCCATATTCATTTTTCAATTTACAGTATTTAATATGACGCCGAAGTACTGATTTGAATCATACAATGATTATTGATGACGCAGGGATCATCTTTCGTGATTTGGAGTGTACACTCCAAATCACGAAAGATGATCCCTGCGTCATTGATCTATAATTCTATCAACGACATTCAAAGAATAATCTCCACATCCGAATAACAAACAGTACCTACTTGTATGACAAGGATAGCTTGAACGAAAGTATGTGTTTTCTAGCAAAGACATACGGCTCAAGCAATTTATTTGACTAAGACAAAGACGGGATTATTACCTACTCCGTGATAAATACACACATTTCCGCTTAGTAGTTCTGTCGTTAGGCGTTGACATTTGACAACATATATTCGTTGATATTTGATGGAATTTATTTTCTTTTTATAAATACATCAATCAACAAACCAGAATTCGGTGTGATTCGATACATACGTGTTCGATTGCAACTTTCCCCTCCTGTTTAAATAAAACATGATTATAAATCCGCTGTAATCCCCTTGCCCCTCCGAATCCTTAATAAATGATGTTTTGTATGTTTACAATCATAAAAACTTAACCTCTTAACGTAAATACAAGGCTGTCAAGATACAATTTTCCGATCTGCTGTTAATGAATATAAAAATGAAAAAGGTATTATCCAACATGAAAGTGGCAATAAATATCAAGTTTTTTTATCGCCTTACGAAATAGAAGAAGCTGAAACGGGTAAGTTAACTTTTAAACATTTGTCAATAACAATTTATTTTTTGATGTCGATTTTTCAGATTCCAACTTCTATAATGAACTAACAAAGTATCATAAATTATACGAACAAAATATAATACATAGGATTGAAGATCACAATGATGAAGTTGCAGGGAATAAAGATCAGCAAACTACAATGTTTTCTGAAGACCTGAATGAAAATTATCATGTTGAAAAAGAATTGGATGAACGGCAAGAAAATAGAAATAGCTTTGATGAATTTTGGACCGAACAAGAAACTTTATTTCTCATTAGTTTGTATGCAGAATACCAAGACGAATTGAAGCATGCAAAAAAGAAGAAATATGTGTGGCAGATAGTATCTGAACGAACTGTCAGTATCGCTAGATGAGCTAGAAGATGATAAATCATCAAATGATTTTAAAGCCATTTCCTGAAATATTTCAATTAAAATATTATTATAAAATATACATAGTCTCCATTTCTCCATTTTATTTATATACATATGTCAAATCTTGGAGAGGCTACATATAGAGAAGTTTCTGAATGAGGCTCCTAACAATAAATATTTGATGATGAAGGTATTATTTATTTTCTTATATTTAATTCAAAGTATTTATTCATTATTCGTTCGTGTATTCTATGCAGGTTGCCTTAATAATGGGTGTATCAGGTGCGTGTCGTTGTGATGAAATAACTAAGCTGAAAGTTGACGATATAGAAGATAAAGGAGGATACTTGTATGTTTCGATAGATGACACAAAGACAAACGTATCTAGAAGTTTCACTGTTATGGCAGAAGGATTTACAACAGATATTCTTGACCTCTACAGAAAATATGTCTGTATGAGACCAAAAGGTATTCCACATGGCAGATTCTTCCTAAATTACAAGAAAGAAAAATGCACTATCCAGCCAGTTGGAATTAACACCATTTCTATGATACCTCAAAAAGTTGCATCTTTCCTGAACCTACCAGAAGCTCAATTATATACAGGACATAGTCTGAGATGTTCGTCAGCATCTCTTCTGGCAAACGCAGGAGCTGATATTACAACAGTTAAACGACATGGTGGGTGGAAATCGTCCCCTGTGGCAGAAGGTTATATACAAGATTCAGTATCCAACAAGATTGATATAGCTAGAAAGATTCAAGGTTCAGACAGTCTAACGTCCTCGACTTCTGGTCATCAAATTTCTCTTCAGGATACTTCAAATACGTCTTCTAGTATAACTCTAAATTCGAATAACCTGAATGCAGAGTCAGATACAAAGAGGATTTCCTTCAACTTTAATATTAATGTAAATGTTAATTACTTGCTATTGTTTACCCTTTAGAATTAATATAAATGTGTTAAAACTATAGCAGTTTGAATGTCTCTATGCAATCTAAATTTCACCTTGTTTTATCTCACTAGTGAGATAAATTATGTTTTTAACTCCCTAGTGAGTTATAAGCTACATAATTGATTTAAAATCGCCATAGTTATAGGTCTATTATTAGGAGGTGTTGGATAAAATACATTTACATTGTGAAATCAATGGCTTTATAATTAACATTGATGATTCAAGCAGCAGTGAAGATAGTGATTAACAATACTTCCAATATGACCGCAGATAAAAAAAAACTGTTAGCTATCCCATGTTTTTACTTAATCTATATTATAACCCAAGATTTAAGCCAACGTACGTGCTACACGTCGTTTTTAGTTCACGCCAAATATATCAAATTTTCTTGTGTTGGCAGTAAAAGTATCAAGTATTAGTATACATGTGATTAGTTGCTTATGTAATGTTAGTTTATACTTTTAGTAACTGATTTTTTATGCAACAAATACAATGATATTAATACAAATAATCATACAAAATGTTACACATGCAATTGCCAGACTATGGCCACAATTTTTATCTAAATATGTCTAGAAAGGTAGAAAAATTACAGAAACAGAATTTAACAAGTAGCTAGATTTCCTAATGTACTAAGTAGAATTGAATGCACTCACATGCGAAAACAATCTCCTAGTGGTAGTAATGCTGAGCTGTACCGAAACAGAAAGGATATTTATCATGGAATTTTCAGGTAATAGGACATTCTCAATTAACAATTTGTGACATCGTAGCCAGAAGGCCAGGATCTACACATGACCAAACAGTTTTGAATGGATCGGCAATAAAAAGAAGCTAAGAAAATGAACATTTCAATAACCCAGTTATACTTTGTGATAGTTGTTACAATATTATAAAATATTTATTAAATATTTTTTATATTTCCTTTTTTTTGTATATATACTCATGATAATTTTATTAAACAAATAATAAGGCAATTTTGTTAAATGATTATATATGTATATTAACTTATTAAACAATTATAATTCCCAGTTACATTGACAATTTAATATATTAAGTTTTTTTTTTAATTGGCTCCTTTTTCTTACTGCGTATTCTTTTTCGTTGCAATTTTAATATTTGGAGTTAAAAATACAATGCATTTTTAAAAAAATGTATGTCCAATTAAATACATTTCAATGTGTTTTCATCTTTTTGTAGCAAGTTTTTGCAAGGTACCTAGTGAAATGTGTTTCGACTGCCTTATTTGATTTGGTGTCCATCAGCTCTAATCTTCTGGTGTTAACTTAAAAATTTTTAATATACACAAAACAAATTCATACAATTTGATGAAAACAATAAATAAAATAACTATTGTTTGTATATATTATATAAATCTATAACTTATTGCAAGTAAAATTTTTTGAAAGTTCAATTACTAAACTTTTTCTTTCTTGCTCCATTTCATGTTCCTTTTTCAAAATTTCTTTCTGCAATCGTACAAGTTCTATTTTACTAGCAGTCAACAAATAATTTCAAAGCAAAAAAAAACATTTCACAGCAAATAAATTTGTATGAATATGTTTTGTTTATAATGCATACTGCAATTTCAAATATTTATACTGACCTTTGTGCAAAACTCAACTTATCTATTATGGCAGTGTTAAGTTATACTGCAATATATTCCAAAATTTATTTAAAATAAGGCACTGTAGAACGTTTAACTAATATCTAGGGTTATTCTATGATATAATTGGGAAGATAATGTTTATAAAACTGTCATAACCGTGAATATGTAATTACAGTTATACAAAGTAGATACTCTGGTCTATTGTATAATTTCAATTCCAGTAATAATGCTGTTACAACTAACTTGAAACTGTTTGGTTTTGCCATTCATTAAAATTATTAAAGAATTACATAATCTTATATGTTGACTTAAATGTTGTAAATTCTTGATAGTTCATTTTATTTTTCAAGTGGTGTTATAGTTTAATTTGATTTGCTGTTTACGCAGCTTTGTTCAATTTATAGTAATTTTAATATAACTTAAGATGTAATTCGATTATATTTGTTCATATAACCTACAAATTAGACCGACTGTGTCAAATATATTTGGCCCGGAAACGAAGTTAAGTTCCATATTCATTTTTCAATTTACAGTATTTAATATGACGCCGAAGTACTGATTTGAATCATACAATGATTATTGATGACGCAGGGATCATCTTTCGTGATTTGGAGTGTAGTTAATTTGTATAAATTATTGTTCAATTTAGTATTAAACTTTTGCAAGAGAATAGATTTAGATATTCGTAATTAATATGTCATTTCCAAATTGAAGTTTTAAAAAGAGACTGACTGACTTGGATGTATGTGAAATTATAGAAAGTAACGATGGCGATTTTAAAAAAAAGATTATTATTATTTTTTTTTGACGTGAAAAATAAGAGACATAAAATTTGATAAAAGCTGAATTCTTGACTGAATAAATAGGAGTTAACTAATTTGAATACACCGAGAAGATTTCAGAAGACTGGATAACTGTTAATTTAACAGAACAGGCTATTTTTGTTATAACAGTAGTTAGGTCCGAGTCTGGCAACCCTTCTCCATAGTTAGTCGTAGTAAATATTATCGTGGACTGGAAATATATCATTAGTGGATTTGAAATACAACAGTAGTGAGATTGGAATATAACAATAGTGGATTGGAAGTATAACAATAGTGAGGTCCGAGTCTGGCAACCCTTCTCCATAGTTGGTCGTAGTTAATATTATCGTGGATTGGAAATATATCAATAGTGGATTGGAAATACAACAGTAGTGGGTCCGAGTCTAGCAGTTTTTTTTATCTCCAAGCGTAGTTCATTATAAAATATATTCGTGTAAGTAACAAGTTTTAAAATACTTATACCAAGAAATTCTCTTTTATATATTCAAAGATACTGTTTTACCCAGCTTATTTAATATAATTATTAATTGTTGATTCTCCGAATTCAGATTCCTTGCATAAGTTTTTTTTTTCAAAAAATGGTTTATATGTATTTGAGATATTAACGTTTAAATTTGTTAATTTTATAGTATTAGAAATGGCCACATTTGTAGATATATCAGATTTATTCATATATAGTGAATAAATAGTTTATCTGTCATTAAAGACTCTTTTATCTATAAAATTGTCTAGTTATTGTGAAACTTAACTTTTTTTTTATTTGATCGCCGAACGAGGTGAAATTCTCTACAGCATTCTGTGGCGTATCATTTTAATATATATATATATATATATATATATATATATATATATATATATATATATATATAGTGTTTAGATAATTTCTTAGCCGTTTATTAAATATAACAATTGATAAATTATTGGAGTTTTTCGGCTTTTAAATGAAATATTTACAAATATCAAATTAGAATGTATGTAATTGCAGAGTAAGTGGGGATGTAAACATTGCTGTCTACAAATTACAAAGCAAATCATACGAAATTTTTTTATTTGAAAAATATGGTCTACGTAGGGACTCGAACCCAAGTTTACAGCTTGCCGGGCTGTCGCTTTTACCACTAAGCCACAATAGCTTGAACCTGGGTCTAATTTTGAGAAAGTGGAGGTCCTTCAGAAAGTTAATAATTTAAAGTGTAGAGAGTTTTTGGAGATGGTGGAAATCCATAATAATAACAACGCAATGAATTTCAGATCTGACACTAACAATTTAAGCGCAATATATGCTTTTCTGCTGACCTTTTCAAATACCAAAAATTTAAGTCACCATAATACACATGACACTAGCTCAATTAATGTTATTTAACACATTTGTCCCTCCATAATTTTTCATATGATTTTGTTTGCATTTCCAATCATGATAGTGAGCCGTTTGAGAGGTAGCACATTGTTAAGATTGAACATGTGACTCTTGAACATCGGTGTATAATTTTCGTTAACCTTGGCATTGGGTTTTTTCTCCGACGCATGTTTTTACATCTGGTTTACATACAACGACAAACTGCATTGAATTTTAAAAGATTCCGTACAGTTCCTTTTCAACATCCTAAATGACAAAATGTAATATTGCATCATGATAGGAATTGCTTCACTACACGTTGCTCCTCTTTTTTGTAATTGTTTGTTATAGTGTAAAGTGAAGTAGTTTTTTAATATTTTTTAAATTAATTATGACGGTTTGTTTGTGTCACGTGGGACAATTGGCAAATTTATCGACCGGTTATGCTTTTTGTAATATATAATTTTCTCATAACAAATGGTTCACTTTTGTAAGTATGAATTTTTCTTATGATTAGTGGACTAAATAGCTAAGTTGTGTATTTTTCTTATTAAAGTGACCCCCGAAGAAGCTCTAAACCGAAGAGCGAAATATAGGGTAAAAAAAATAAAGAACTCTCATTAACTAATTAATGGTTTTTATTGCCGGATTCCCCAACACTCATTGTTTTATATATATACATATATATATATATATATATATATATATATATATATATATATTGTGGTAGATCAACCCTACACATAAGAATGCCTTAGTTTCCAAGATACAGATCGTTAACGTTTGTATGTACATATTAGAAAATAAGAAAATATTGGAACTGAATTCTTCATCTGTCATATCAATAAAGTTGATTTCGCGTTTTTAATTGTTCAAAATTAATTCTCATATTTATTTATTTTTATCTTTTCATTTGCCTTAGTCATTTTATTCCATATCTTGTATTTCCGAAGATATTTCAACTTAATTGATCAATCATAAATGACACGAATTATTTTAGGGAAAACTGTACTTATTTGAAATAAATACAGCGGGAAATATCCCAACCATAAATTAGCATAATATAAAATTATGAACATTCAGATGACAATTATTTATTTACTAAAATAAAATATGTAATTTTTGTTAAGCATATATATAATTTGAGTAATTAAATTATCATTTTCATTAAAATTAATTAGCGAGATTATATTAATACATACAAATTAGACGAATAAGAAGCTAGCATTCGGAACAAACGAGAGTTAGCGTCACTAGGTAGAAAAACTCCAAAAAACACATCGACGTATTTAAGTGCCTCTCTGGAAATAAAAAGAAAAATCATTAAATAAATTAGAAAAACTATACTACGAACCTAGAAAAACATCTCCTGTTTATCCAGCCCCTTTTTGACGCATTTTGCGTGTCCAGACTTCAACCAGTGCCGCATAAACCGAAAATTCCATTTCACCGGGAATAGCATACAGCTAGATAGAAGCTAATCGGTGACGCCGTCCGAGTACCTGTTGAATTAATTAATTTCACAAAGTAAAACCTCTATCAAAGATTTTTTAGAATAGATATACCTTATGGGTACATTTAGTATTAGAATTATTTAATTTAAAGCTAGAAGAATACAGTTCCCTGTTTACAATTGTTCAATTTTAATAGAAGCATTTATGTATGTTAGTTTAATTAAATTCACTTTCGTTTATTCTATGTGCTTAACCTAGAATTTATTTTATGTTGATATTATCACGTGACATGATCCATTTTGATTTATCCTAATTTTATATCTATCACTTATCTGTTAATTAACACTTCCATTAAAGCATGTATTATTCCTTTACTCACTCGTTTCATTTAGTAGAATTTGAATGAGAAAAATTCCATTATTCATTGTGTTGTTCAATTTTGTACGTATTCTTATTGAGGCACTGAACCTACATTTTGAGTGTATTTTTCCAAGCACAACAAAAAGAGTCTCATTGTTCTTATAAGCCCGACATTTAACACAAATTTAAGCCCACCAGAAAATAACAATAAGAAGTTATTCACATGTACAGCTGTTGAGGTTAAGTATACTTCGTTTTTAAACGAATATGTATCATTTGAATTATACGCATGTAACAGATATAATATCTTAAACCACTCCATCTATATGTAATATTAGAAACCATATTTAAATAGATATTTATAATTCATTTTAAATATTACCTTACCAGCTTCACTATATTTTACAATTTGGCTTTGTATTTACTTAATGCCCCTTCAGTTACACTTCAATATATATATATATATAGTCGATTTAGATATTCGGCGATTTGAGATCTGTTTTACTTTAGTATGTATATTTTTAAAATAATCTGTTACATCTTTCCACAAATATTACCTTTATTAAAAAAATATAAATGACAGTATATACATACTAAAGTAAAACAGACCTTACACCGCCGAATATCAAAATCTACTATAATATAAAAAGGTCAAGAAACGTTGTTCTTCGGGATATTTTGCCGCGTTTGGATGATTTCGTCCTGGAAACAACAACTTTCTTCCCGATGTTTCGGTGACATTACATTCATCTTTTGTTGAGGATCTTCTCGTTGCCACGATAACTTCAAGAGTGCGTCGATTTCCTGTACCGCTCGTATTATATGCACCCGTAGTAGTGAGGACGCGTGTCTGGCTCCTTGTGATTGGTCCGTCGGGTATTCTGTCGCTTTCGGCTATTGGTCCATCGGTTTGTGTTCGATAGTAGTAGATACTAGTCTGTGCGAAAATGTGGAACAAACTGTGGACCATACAGTAAACAACTGTCCCAAAAGAAGTTTCCCTGGTGGCATCCGTAAGGTAAACTAGGCAGCTCCTGCAGAACTGGACTGGCTGAAAAATATGGATATTAGTGTATAAATTATTTTTATGACTTTCTTTTTGACATAAAAGTGGATTTATACACTAATACCTAATTTTCGACTTTTCTTACATCGCTTCTAATACGAAATAAATAAATTAAACCACACGACAGTACACTCGGGTGTTCGTTATCCGGTCCGAATATGAGGTCTAGCGAGCCAAAACGTGGGAAACGCTGAACGCGATTACCCGCATGTACTCAAACGAGGAATTGTCGATCGACGTGTTGTTGGCTGAATAATGGTTTGTTCCGAAAAATATCGTGTTCTGAAGAAGATAGTAGTTTGAAGGCTAGTTATTATGGTCACTTTAGGGATCAACCATGACATTACAGAAGAGGAACACCAAGAATGAAGAGAATGAATATCATAAAGCAATTATATGTAACAAATACGTCATACGACATGGTCTTCGTTATAATGGTAAATAAATGCGGCTACACTTACGTGAATTATTTAATGATAAGTAAATTAAGAAGTATGGTATAGACGTAATTAAGATATGTCAGTAATTAATATTAAATTTCAAATGTAGGTTAATATAAAAATTCTAAAGAAAGTTTCAGAAAAGTTGTTAACCGTTTATGCCAGGCACGAATTTCTCAGACTAAGGGTTTAACTTTGGCAAAGAAACTTTCTCTTGAAAATTTATACGACATTAATGAACCTTTAGAATTTAGTAACGCTTAAAGATTGATTTGTAAAAGAAAACAGTTTATTAAATATAATATATTAAAAATGTAGGAGCGTATCGGTATCATGGAAAACGGCCGCGGAAGTTTACAACCCAGATTATTTTTAATATATTTCATCCAGAAATTGGGGTAAATTACACTGGTCAACAAATTTTTTTTCTTTAATTTTTTTTTAGGAACTATGTAAAATATTCGTTTCTTTTATAGTTCCAACAATAGTAATAACAACAAATTTAATCTGGTACGTCAGGTTTTGGAAAAAATATTGAAAAGTAAATAAAATAATATTAATTAAGTATGTACATTGTATGGAGCTATATAGTATCGTCCTGTTTAAAATGTTTTTTTTTTACTTTTTTCTTATGCTGTTCTTCGGCACTTTCTGTTATCAATGTCCAACAACAATCAGCAAGCATTTCACTGTTCTACTTGCCCTGATGATATTTTTCAATAATATAAATGTCTTGAAACCTTTCACCATGTTCATCACTTAAGTCGCCGAGGTTCGAGGGAAAAAATCCAGATGTGAGTGCAAAAAATGTATTTTAAGGTTCATGTTACAGTCCAATTTATGGTAACTTTTAAGAAGTTCATTAACAAGTACTTCATAATTGTCAGATTTTCTGTATTCTAGAAAATTATGGGTCACATTTTTAAAAGCATTCCAAGCCATTCTTTGAATTTTTTATTTTGTCGTAGAAGTTTAATTTGGGATTCTGAAAAACTTCGCTCATGTTTTGCATTTGAGATTTTGTGTAAGCCCTTGGAATATACTGCCATCTTTATCCATTGCTTTCACGAAATTTTTCGTCAAACCTAATTTGTTTAATGGTGATAGAAGTATTTTATCAGGTTCAACTAGTAACTTATGAAGTATATTCTTTTGTTCTTCGTCCAGGAATATACTGAGCCCTGACTGGTCAGTCCTTAACAATGTAGTGGGAACTTCTTGATTGACTATCTCACTCACAAAGAAAACAGCAATTCTTTGTATACTCTAGTTGTAAACCGAGTAGAATTGTTACTACTTTGAGGTCTGCGCTGATCTACAATTTGTACTTTTTGTTATTAATTCTGTCTCTAAGAAAAATCATATTTTCATATGCTTCTTTTAAGTACAATAAAGCTGAAAATGTAGCAATGATGATGTGGTACCAGAAGAATAATAGTTTAATTATCCTAACCGGCTTATACCATGTGCGAAAACAATTTTAAATATTTTTAACAAATTTAAAGAAGATGGTTGTTTTCTAAATTACCGCAAAAATAAAACTAATTAAGTGTTAACAGAACAGATGAAGCTGAATATCCTGTGCTATGTAGAGGAACGGTTTGTAGGATTGCTTTTAGATGTAGCCAGGCATTTTGGAGTATCGTACAGTTCGGTTACAAAACCCTGAATTAAAATATAAGCTATACAAGATATTAAACTATCAAGAACTTTTCGAGGAAGATAAAGTAAAACGAACTGATTTTTGTGAAATAATGTTTGATATGGTAAATGAAAACAAAGAAATTTTAAATAAAATAATTTTTACCGATGAAGCTACGAGGGCGTATTTTTATGTTATCTGCCTAGCCATGAAAAAAAGCACATAAGAGAACAAGAAAAAATTATTTTTCTACATAACTCCTTTCAACACTAATACACTTATTCCATCTTTTTTCTAGTTGCCCCATACCCTCAGAAAAAAATTGCTTCGGTAACCCCGCAAAATATTCTTCAACAGCTTCTTTGAGTTCTTCATCAGAAGCAAAACGCTTTTCCTTGAAATGCTTTTTTAAATTTTTGAATAAGAAGAAGTCTGACGGAGCTAGGTCGGGGCTATAAGGTGGATGCCTCAACTCTATAAACCCACAGTCATTGATTATCTGCTGAACTTTGTTTGCCTTATGAACCCGACAATTGTCATGCAGTAACAAGTTTTTTTGTGGATAAGAATGCGGGTGTTTTTCCTCCAGAGCAGTTTTTAAATTTTTAATTGTGTTTCCGTAGGCCTCTCCATTTATGGTAGACCCTCTTGGCATATATTTAATAAGCAAGACTCCTTCAGCATCCCAGAAAACAGTTGCCATCAGTGTTTTTCCTGAAAATTGTGTCTTGGCCTTTTTTGGTGGTGGAGAGCCCTTCACTGCATGGATTCTTGTTTAGTAAGAGGGTCCCAGTAATATACCCAAGTCTCATCCCCGGTGACAATTCGAAATAAAAATGTTTTGTCCCTCTCCAAGTTGACCAAATTTTCTTGAGAAACTTCTTTTCTGTACAGTTTTTGTTCAGGTGTAAGCAATCTGGGTATCCACCGTGCAGACACCTTCTTCATACCCAAGTCGTCATGCAAAATTTTGAGGACACTTGTTTCGGATATACAGACTTCATTGGCAATGACAGAGATCTTTACACGCCGATCTTTCAGTACCAAATTTTCGACTTTTCGCATAATGTCTTCAGTTCGAGCTTCAACGGGTCGTCCGGACTTTCGGTCATCATTGATTGACTCTCGGGCCCATCGAAAGAGTTTAGACCAATATTTTACATGGAGATACGATGGTGTATCTTCCCCATACACATTCCATTCTTTCATGAATTGCTTTTGACCATTGCCTTCTTTTGTCAGGAACTTTATTACGCTGCGTTGTTCAACCTTAGTTTCACTCATTTTATCGAGAAATAGACCGTCTCAAATCTCTATAAACAGCACAAACTAAACACAACTTAGCACATGTACTTCTAACAGTGACAGCAATTTTTCAATAATTTGTTTGACATCGTCACTCTTTTGTTTCATGGCTAGGTAGATAACATAAAAATACGCCCTCGTACATTTACCGTAAATGGTGAAGTAAACTCTCATAACTTCCGGTTTGTATCCTACATTTATTCATTGAAAAATACTAAATGTTCTTTCCATTAATCGATTAGGCAATGGTCCCGTACAAATCCTCATGCCCAAACCCTAACCCATACGCAGTAGCCTCGAAAAGTCAATGGATGGATTGGAATAATAAGCGATAAACTTATTGACCTATTTTTTATTGACGGTAGGTTCACTGTAGCAAAATATCTAAATCTCTGGCGAGACCACATGATTCCATCAATTGAGGTGCTAAATGTTGATGAAATTTGGTTCCAAATGAATGGGGCTCCAGCACTTTCTTCTAACGTCATTACGAATTTTTTTAATAACACATTTCAAAGACGGTGGATTGGCATATTCAGTCCCATACCACGGCCTCAAGATCAGTCGATTTGTCTCCAAATGATTACTTCCTTTGAGGTTACTTGAAAAGTAACATTTATAATAACGTGCAAATACCTAACATGGACGAACCGAAAGACCGTATATGTACAAAAACATATTCAAGCTTGTGTTATTAAATTTTGTGGAACGGGGACAATAACTCGTAAACCTGGCGATGGAGCACATAGAAAGCGAACATCAAATTGTATAGATGATATTTCACCACGAATGGACAACTCACCCAAAAAAACCAACAACAATAAAAACATGTCATACTATTTATTTAAAAATTGACAAAGTTATTTCCATATAAAATTCAAGCAATTTTGGAACTCAGTACAGGAATAGGTAGAGTTTGTTACGAGAACACAGTAATTGACTATGCTTTTTGAATAGCATAAATAATAATAACATTCCCGACAAACGCTTCTTTTCGGATAAGGCTTGGTTCCATCTTTCAGGATTTTTAAACAAGCAAAATATGTGAATTTGGTCTGCAGAAAACCCTCACGAATTTGTGGAAACTACGCTACATCCACAAAAAAATAGGCGCCTGGCTAGCAGTTTGAAGAAGACGAATTATTGGACCCATATTTTTTAATCAAACCATAACTGCTGGAAGATATCGAAATTAATTATTAGCCATTTATTAATGAACTTTATGATGATGAACTTACGGAAGGATATTTCCTGCAGGATAATGCACCAGCGCACAAATCTTGAGAAACAATAGTTTTTTAACAACAATTTTTTGATACAACAATTATTAATTTTCCTCTAAGATCTCCTGATTTGACAATTTTAGACTATTTTTTTTTTCCATATTTAAAGAAGACCATTTTCAAGACCGGACATTACACAATCGAAGAGCTTGGCAATGCTATTGTGAATTCTTGTGCTGCTTGAAATCCAAATAAATGGCTTTAAAAGCATAAAGCGTAGTGTTAAACTTTGTCTTCAAAATAATGGTCAACAGGTCCAACATCTGCTTTAGTACTATTTTCTTTTAATTTTTGCTATTGTAATAAATATTTGTTCAAAAACTAAATTAATAATTATTGCACACATTTACATGATATGACCAAACTATCAAAATTATATGTTTGTAACAAATTACGTACACTGTCACCAACCATTAAGAAAGAGCATTGCCGTCCTAATGGGAAAAGTTTTTGAAGGCACGATATGTGTTTGGACATTTATACGTATTACATAAGTGTAATTAAGAATAAGGACTAATCCATCTTGTCAATTACGTGGCCAACGGCGACGCATTAATAAACGTTTCCTATGCGAAGAAGAACAGCTTTCAAACGCAATCTCGAAGTATCGATAACAAGACGCCATTCTTCGGAATGGTGTGGGTGACCTGATGCCAATATCAAATTGTCGACATTATTGCAGTATGAAAGACCTTCGTCGGTTGAAAAATTCTGTGATAGTTCTTTCTGACGATTACGATACAAAGAAGTATGTGTGCGTGGAGCTAACAGTTTCCAACCTTGGAGTCTAGATCCTAGTATTTCTGCTTTAGTTTTTGACAACTACCATAACTAATATTTTTCTTATTTTTGTTGGAAACCCCGAAAGTTTTCGTGCAGCAAAAGTAGCAATCAGTCGAGTGTTCACGCCAAATCACAGGTCTTGCAAATGGCATAGCGCTTTTCTTACCGTTTGACCAGTTCCTCAGAGTAACAGCACAGTATGTGCAGCAAATGCTAGATATGGTCAATGCTTAAGCCAAAATAGTGAAAATATAACTTTTCCATTAAAGGTGTTATATTTCGCTTATGTCAGTGGTAGTGAATTCTCTACATACATAATAGACACTGTTTGCATTATTTATACTAGTACGCGACATTATGAAATAAGAAAAACATTCAGCTATTGCAAGCCGACTTACATTGAATCGAAAGAGTCGTATGTAGCTACTTGTTAAGAAACCTTAAGACAAAGGTGAACATTCGTTTGACACCGTATATGTATATATTCAATGCAAAATAATAATATTCATAATTGTTTTGTGTCTTTTTGTTTTACATAGATTAAGTTTAGTTTATTCATATTTAGCTAATTACTTTTCTTAAATTCATACTCATCATGTATTTAGTATATCTAAAAGATCTTACATATGGGTCATACGAATTTCTATTCAATGTTAATTACATATCTTTATAATCCATGCGAAATACCGCAATTTCCAAATGATGTACTTAAAATTTCCTAATTGATTTAACATAATGAACGTAATTCTGTGGCCCGTCACGTGCCTGTTATTTGGTTAAATATGCAAAGGCGAAATTGAATGTAAACGTTTATTAAGGGTTTAACGCTTATAGTTTATAGCCCTCTTTGTTCTATTCATTGAGGGTTGCAACGGTGCTAAAAAAACCGTTTCGACAAAAAAAAACAGGAAAAGAAAAACAAAGTTACGGGCGACGTGGCCCACCCGGCGACTATGAAACCTTCGTTCAGGGGTGGGGAGGTCCAAAGGTACAAGAAAAAAAAGAAGGTGGAATAGGGCGCCACCGAATTTGGTACTCCGAGATGCCGCAAATTCGGTAATCACGACGACGCAAACAAGTCGTCCGAAATGATAACGAAGAAAGAAAAAAATAGTCCGGGTCAGGCTAAGCTCCACTACTCTTAATTTTTAATTGTGATATTAAAGGAAAAACGAAATATCAAAATTAAACCAAAACAAAATGGTACTACTTAAGATATGCCTAAATTAATTATACACAAAATAAACAAAAAAAAGAAAGCGAATATTACTATGTATGTAGTGAAAATAAAAAAAAAAATACTGTATAAACTTGACCCAGAAAATTAACTCCGTCAAAATGCGTATTTATCTGGTTCACATACATAAATACAAAATTATAAGCCCGATCTAACGGGCAGACCTGGTATATGTCTGGAGGATTTTTTAATATTTTAAAAATACACTAAATTAAAATTTATAAAGTTGAATATTGAAATAAATTAAACAAATGTTTGCGGTTTTATAATATTAAAAAAAGGAACGAATGATAATTCAATTAAAATAACAAAGAATAGAGAAAAGGTAAATCTTAATTTAAAATCATAAAAAAAACAAAAAAAACTAAATTTACTTTAACGTGTATATGTAAGAAACACATATCCTTGAACACGTTTTCGACTTTGTGCAAACAACAAAGAAAAACTCGACGAAGAGATCTTTATATACGAGGTGCATTCAAGTTCTAAGGCCTCCGATTTTTTCCTAACTAACTACTTACCCGAAAACTATGAAACTGGTGTTACTTCTCGATGTAATCTCCCTGCAGACGTACATATTTTTCACAACGTCAACGCCATGATTCCATGGCCGCGGCGAAGGCTTCTTTAGGAGTCTGTTTCGACCACTGGAAAATCGCTGAAGCAATAGCAGCACGGCTGGTGAATGTGCGGCCACGGACAGTGTCTTTCATTGTTGGAAACAGCCAAAAGTCACTAGAAGCCAGGTCAGGTGAGTAGGGAGCATGAGAAATCACTTGAAAGTTGTTTTCACGAAGAAACTGTTGCGTAACGTTAACCCGTTTTGCGGGTGCGTTGTGTGGTGAAACAGCACACGCTCAGCCTTTCCCGGACGTTTTTGTTGCAGTGCAGGAAGGAACTTGTTCTTCAAAACATTTTCGTAGGATGCACCTGTCACCGTAGTGCCCTTTGGAACACAATGGGTAAGGATTACGCCCTCACTGTCCCAGAACATGGACATCATCATTTTTTCAGCACTGGCGATTACCCGAAATTTTTTGGTGGCGGTGAATCTCTGTGCTTCCATTGAGCTGACTGGCGCTTTGTTTCTGGAGTGAAAAATGGCATCCACGTCTCATCCATTGTCACAATCGACGAAAAGAAAGTCCCATTCATGCCTTGGTTGCGCGTCAACATTGCTTGGCAACATGCCATACGAGCAGCCTTGTGGTCGTCCGTCAGCATTCGTGGCACCCACCTGGAGGACACTTTTCGCATTTTCAGGTCGTCATGCAGGATTGTGTGCACAGAACCCACGGAAATGCTAACTCTGGAGGCGATCTGTTCAACTGTCATTCTGTGATCCCCCAAAACAAGTCTCTCCACTTTCTCGATCATGTCGTCAGACCGGCTTGTGCGAGCCCGAGGTTGTTTCGGTTTGTTGTCACACGATGTTCTGCCTTCATTAAACTGTTGCAACCACGAACGCACTTTCGCCACATCCATAACTCCATTACTACATGTCTCCTTCAACTGTCGATGAATTTCAATTGGTGTCACACCACGCAAATTCAGAAAACAAACGATTGCACGCTGTTCAAGTAAGGAAAACGTATCCATTTTAAGTATCTAAAACAGTTCTCATTCTCGACGCTGCCGCTACAATTCCATCTGCCGTACAGTGCTGCCATCTCTGTGACGTATTGACAACGAACGCACGCTCATTTTAAAACAATGCGCATGCTTCTATCTCTTTCCAGTCTGGAGAAAAAAAATCGGAGGCCTTAGAACTTGAATGCACCTCGTATTATGCAAAAGTTGTTTTTTTGTTAAAAGCAACAAGTGTATTATGAATATAATTACGTAGAAAAACAGACAAGTAAAGAATATGTATAGAAAAATACTAAATCTGAATATTTCAATACCGTATAAATAGATTGATCGGCAGTTATTAGCTAAATTATGAATTTGAATTTGTAAATTATGCACGTAGCGTTTACAAAAGAAATTAACTGAAAATGATTTAGGTGAAATAGAGAATAATAAATAAATTCAAAAGTGCAAAATAAAAAACTCTTAACTCAGTCATCCGTCTCGGTAGTGAGTAGCTTAGTCTTGATTAACGCTGTAATTGTCCTTTGTTTCAAGTGGATCGGGAAGCTCCTGCATCAAGCCGCCGAGACAAAGAAAAAAGAACCATAGGTATTTCAACAAACTGCGAGACTTCTGTCGCCAATAAAAAAACACCTGTTTTAAAGATGCAAATAAACAAATAAAAATTAAAGAAATAAATTAATTTCGAAATTACGTACTAGAATTGTGGAGAGGAAAACAACGAAGAAAGCTAATTCGCAATCATACTTATAGATAAATGAACGTAAGCATATGAGCTTACAGGTAGGTTCAAAATTAATAGAACAAAATAAAATAAAGAAAGACGCTAATTTGCGACAAATAAATACGTGTCTACGAACACGTAACAGGGTGTTTCCGTTAGTTATTGATTAATATTCTAAATTTCTTAAAATAAATTTAATTTAATTTTATTGCCTTGCCGGAATAAACGTGGATAGGAACCCATAATTTACCTGATATAGAAGCACAAACCAGGGAAGCTTTAACACTACTTATATACCCAGATAGCCAGATGCCTGCCAATTCTTAATTTTATTGGTTTCAGAGCAAAAATGGGCGTGGTTTAAGTGCTATTATATAGGAAACATGCAAGGACATATTCAGACATGTCCACACAATGTTCGACAGAACAATATTTTTAGCAGTATCTTTCTTATATAAAAGTAACTTTGAAATTTTGTAAAATTTAATCTGTTTTTTAAAAAAAAAACTATTTTGGAAAATATTTCAAAATCCTGACGTGGTGGAGCAAATTTTAAATCAGATTCAGAATTAGCATGACAAAAGACTGCACTTGGTGTATAAGGAAACCAAACTGTGTTGACCCGTGTTATATAAAAGGCTCGATTTAAAAATGATCATCAAAAGTAGAATGAAAAAACTTCTTAATGTTATATACGGGTATAATTTAAATACCACTTGTATATACTTGTTTTAGGGTAGACTTTATTACTAGAGATAAAAGATACTAATAAATGAAATGAATGAATTATGAAGCCGATAATAATAGTTACTGTTTCAATTGTTAGATTTTACAAATAAAAATTGAAATATTCCATAAAATTACTTATCTAAATAAATACATCAAATACATCATTTCTTAATAATAACTTTACTGTTAGCTCAGAATTAATGGATACAAAAGTGAATTACAATAATATAATCATAAATAGTTAATATGCAATTATTAAAACGTAAGGGATTAAGATTAAACGTTAATAAAACAAAAGCCTTGGTTTATTGTGTTGTAAATTACTTCAAACTAATTGAATGACAAGTAAAAAAACAAACGATTAATAGAATTGCAAGTAATAAGTAATATACATTTTTTAAGCAACGTTTATGATGAATATGATGAAATACTGTCTCTGTATGTAATAAATATATATTGTAGAGTTGTCAAAACTGGCATGTCTTAAATAATTTGCAAAAGAACTTGTTTGTGTAGTGTTAAACTTCATATATCAAGAATGTTTTAATTCTACTTTTAACTTATATTCTTCCTAAATATCTCGAATTAAAATATGAATCTTCTAGGCATTTTCTGTATAGACCGCCTAGATACGTTCCGAAAAAGTTGGCCGTAAAGCGAAAAGCAGTTTAACGAATCAATTATTTTCATACAAATCGGTACAAATTCAATCAGATCGGTTCCAATTAAAAAATATATATATGTATAATTAAATGGTTTAGTTCATCAGGCATTTTATTCTTTTCATTTTCTATAAAAATACATACTTACTTAAAAATAAAATAACACAACAAATAAGAATACATACACAAAACACATTACATAGTTCAAAAAAGAAAAACGAAAGGGATCATATTCACATTCAAAAAATATAAAATGTTTGGAAGCTTTTTTAATCTGATAAAATGCTGCCGTCATCAATTTCCGTTGTTGTTGAATGATTTAAATATTCGTCCAACTTTGTGTGCTTCGCCCTCCTTTCTGCTTGTTTTTCCAACGTTTTGTAACATCTAATGGATGAGTTTACTTCTCGAGATACTTTATCGCTGCGTTCTTCGTCGGGATCATTTTGAAGAAGGATGTTCATTCCCTTCTTGAAATAAAAAAGCGAATTCGTCAAGGTGTAGCAGGCTTTGTCTCCTCATCAAGAGTTTATTCGGTTACTAACTGGATCAGCTCCTCGTTTGAAAGAAGTTCTCTGTCAGCATCCAGCGAGTCAATCAAACCACCTTCTTCTAAATCTTCAAAACCAAGATCTTTTGCTAAGCTCAATATGTTTTGTCGAACTTCAGGAAGAGAATTAACTTCAGACTCATTAGATTTTATGCATTTTGGCCATATTTGCTTCCAAACATGGTTCATTGTGGTTGATTTTAAGTCTTTCCATGATTCGCTAATGTTGTATACGGCATTTTTTATGTAGTTTTTCCGAAATTGTTTTATCGAACATTCAACACCGGTTTGCTGAATAAGTATATGTAAATAATAAGCCTTAAAAGTTGCTATAGCACCCTGATCCATTGGTTGAATCAGAGCTGCTGTATTTTTGGGAAGGTACTCAATTTCCACATCTTCTAATAATTCTGATAAATTAACCGGGTGCCCTAGAGCATTATCCAAAATGGGCAATGCCTTGTTGCTCAAGTTCTTTTCCTCTAAATATTTTTTTTACTTCTGGCCAAAAGTTATTTTTAAACCAGTCCTCGAAAAGAATCTTAGTCATCCAACCTTTCTTATTGGATTTCCAAATGACAATTGTTTCTTGTTCAGCTCTTTAAAACACCTTGGATTTTCTAAATGATATATTAACAGTGGTTTTAGCTTAAAATCGCCTGCAGCATTTGCGCTAAGAAGCAAAGTTACTCGTTCTTTAGAGACTATATATCCAGATGCAGAATTTTCAGATTTTGAAATGAAGGTTCTTTCAGACATTCGCTTCCGATAGAGTCCTGTTTCATCTACATTAAAAACTTGTTCTGTTTGGTATCTACCTCTTTCTATAACGTTTGTGTTGGGATATTCTTTGCCTGCGTTATCATCGGCACTAGCTTTTTCGCTTTTCATTTTGAAATTATGTAAATTGTGGCGATTTTTGAATTTTTCAAACCAACCTCGACTTGCTTCGAATTTTTCATCTTTCGCTGATTCATCATTATCTTCTCTCTTTAAATTTTCGAAAATACTTCTGACCTTTTCTTGGATAGTCATCTGGCTCATTGGCATCCTTCGTTCATTATTGCCTCCATCCACATAACTAATAATCTTTCCATTTTTTCCATAACACTGCTTCTTTGGCGAGTTAATTTTGAAATACTTGAAGGTGTTGCGGACAGCGAATGTATTTCAATTTCATTTTTTCTATCAAGGATAGTTTGAACGGTAGGCTTCGCCAGTCCCATTGCATTACAAAATTGAACAATTTTCTCACCAGCTTCAATACGACGTAAAACTTCTAATTTGGTCTCTAGCGTGACAGATTTTCGGCTTCTCTTTCTATTATTAGCAGCATCAATCTCCAAATTGAATGAACGTTTCGGTGGCATTTTTACTAAAAAGGGAACGATTATATTTAAAAGAATTATTGAATTAATTACAAAACGCACCAACTGTGTTTTTAATTCAGCAATTAATAACTATGCTGATCATTACCACGCGCAATTTCCATTAAATGTGTGCGTTCTTGAGTGCTTTTGCTTTTTTTATCAAAACGCTATTTTGGGGTTCCCCGTTTTATGAACGTGTACGAACGTGAAGCATCTTCCAAAAGGAAGGAGATGGACAGTAAAAGACAAGGTATTGGCTTAATGATTGAATTAGATTTTTCGTGGATATCTTGCACACAGCATTACCATTTTATTTGATGTTCAATAATGGATTGTTTGTGTCAAACAGACTTCCTTGGTACTGCATAAGGTTAGTAAGGAATTTACGGAACGAAAATACTACAAGAAAATTAAAAACATTAAATCGTCATTAATTTATTCAGAAAATATGCTTTTTTTATTGTACCTTTAAAATATTTTATACCATTATCGATATTAAAGATATTAATTTGTGTAGGTCGTTATTATTGTATATTATTTTAGTTATTTAGAATTCTATAGTAGTTATAATAAAGTAAACTTTATGTGAAGTATTTCTATTATTTCATTGAACATAGTAAAGTGTACCTCTAAAGAAGGATACAAATCTTTGTACGATATGTTTATACATTTTCAGTACATTTTATTTATGTAATAAACATGAAGAAATTGCTGAAAATGTATAGGTGAACATTTCGTATGAACATAAAAAATAAATACGACAATAAATTAGAAAGGCAAATTTGAATTTGGCGGGTAAATAGGGCCTCGTTGTACACTGCCATCTTCAATTGACTGCCCAATTATGGAATATGGAATATTCACTAAGACAAATTTTTGTTATATAGTTGCCGGTCTCGTTGGTCTCTGCTGTAGATGTACACACATAAATATTGTTATGGATTTTTCCCTAAATTATATTTAAAATTTATTAAAAATGTATGTACCATTATTTTCGAACTTGATTGTATATTTATGTACAAGCAAAAACTTGTATTATTGAAGGACGGCTTTATGTGCAAGCCATAGCGGGTGATGTGGACAGACAGACGAAGTTAAACCTTTAGACAAGAACGCTCTTTTTCTTTAAATTAAATTGGGGTTTAATTTATTGTGTTAATTAGTTTTTGGTGGTTGATTATCAATTCCCGTATATTCTACTAGATTGTGTTCTCGTAATTTTGATTGTATTTGATTAAACAACGTTTTCTTGTCTACGTGTCTCATATAATTTTTTTATGTAAGTAAAATATATAAGACGTCTTATTAATTTAAAAGATTTGAATATTGTATTTCAATTGAATTAATATTGTTATTTAGAGATTTAGTCTTAATTAGTTGAGATAAATGACAAAGAATATTTTTAAAATTTCTACGTAAAAAAATATAACTGTAAAAATTTTATACGTTGAGAAGTTCAAGGTTACTTCTTCATGTGTTTGATGGTTGCACATGCGTAGATTTTTGATCGTGTTTTCAAGTTTGTTTATTTTATGTTGTTCTCTGGGGAGAAATTAAAAATAAACTTTGTTATTTAATTAAGTTGATCGGAAGTCATAGAGGAAGTTTTAATTCGGTCATATTCAGTGAATTCTTTTACCTCTGGTTGTAAATTTTAAATTACACAGTCTTCATACTTTATAAAGATCAATTTTTTTTCTTTTTTTGTTTTTTTTTTGTATAAAATATTCATTTAAATTTTATATTGTGCTCATTATTTCTTATACCTTTCACCGTGCATTTTTAATAAGTAACTTAAAGAAATATAATTATAACATTTATCAAGAAACTTTGATTGGCGCCTAAATAACTTTTTTATTTCCACGTTTTTCCGATTGGAACCCTGAGAAGAAAGAAGTCCCATCTTTTGGAAATAAACCGACCGAGTATCCTAGTTTGGTAGATTAGTTGTGGATGGTGGTGCAGTAAATATAAAAACCACAATTCATAGCAATATGTACAGAAGAACATACATACATATTTCAAAAGAAAAATAGCAAATTGAATGAAAAAATGTTTTTAGGTATGTAGACAAGTCTTTCTTTCATTTAGTGCTCCCTGAATTACCACTAGGATTTTTATGACCTTTATTTATGTTATAGTTTTGAATGCGTTTTTGTAAACTAAAATAAAATATTTTTTCATAAGAAAAAAGCAAGAAGTTGTTACGCCTATGAACAAAATACGTAGAAAGAGATATTTGGACCTAAAATGCCGGGCTCTAGTTATAATACATTTATTTCAGCATACGACGCATGGCTTGGACCTTTGATGCATTACTATCACCACCATTTATTAATTTACATCATTCCTCTTATTGTCAGCAATATTACAGGTACGGTAGCCACAGAATACTCTCTTGGAAAGCCCCTAAGAGAATAAATCGACCCCAATTTTTTAATCCTCCCATCAGAACAGAAAATGGCGAATGGGCAGGAAGCAGTGACGAAGAAGCCCAAGTTTTTGTTTGACTGACACTTTAAATCAAAGAATATTTGGGTAAAGGCACACTTCGATAAGGTTGGGCTAAAGAAGGTGCAGACCTGAAATAAGAAATCAGAAGTAGTAAATTGCATACACATTGTATCATAGAAGATATCTATTATCAAATTTCTGTAAGTTGTTTGACTCATACTTTAAATCAAAGAATATTTGGGTTAGTCAGGATTTACGCTTGTCTCTTCGTTGGTCAACGATTCACATATAGGCTGTAACGCAAAATCTTCAACAAAGCGAAGTGTTTCATATTCTATATTTCTTTTGTATCGAATAACGACAAACCTCCTTAAGTTAGACATATTAAAATAAATAAGGTCTATGTATTTCGGCTCCAAACTCTTAACTAAGAGGAAAAGTTATCTTAAACGTGTTGAGATGATTTTATGAGGAAGTATTATTCAATACATTTAATTAGTATTGGCTTTGGTCAAAGAAATTTAGAATATTTATGGTACAGCATCCTTTCAGGTCTCAAGGGGGTTGAAGGTTCAAATCATCTTCCTCACATCATTTTTATATTGTTTTTTAATAATGTGAATTAGCATTTCGGAGATTAATTTAAATAACCTTAATTAATTTTAAATGAATATGTTTCGGATTATATATTTCTAGAAAATTTTATAATAGTAATCGTTGCTGAAACAGTTTAGTTACCATGTTAAATTTCACATAAAATATCTTGAATGAATTAACTTCTGCCTATAAACATCTGATAAGAAATATTAGTTGTCTGTTATTACCACTTTAATTGCCTTATGGCATGTATAAACGTACATATTTAAAGATGGATTTATTTATTTTAATGATAAGCACTTGACACAAATGTATAATAAGCAAAACAAATATATACAAGCAGATTTTATACATACATTTTTCTTTTATCATTGTTTGCAAATTAGCACGAATTTTATAGTGTAATAACTATTTTCAGAAAATAAAAAGGGAATGTGTAAACTATGAAACCGTTACGAAAATCTTATTTTTTCTCCTAATGGAACAAAAGTATTAATTTCTAAAGTGCTTTCTATTATTCATTTTGGGAGTGTTTACTGTGTTCTAACTTTTAGTGTGCTTTAGGAAAAGAAACTCATAAGTAAACGTAAGGTAAGATTATTTATACTAAATCTCAGATTACATCAAATTGTTGAAAATTAAGTAATATAGATTCTAGACGTATTTAATTGATCCGATCTTGATCTGGAGTAAATACATTTTAATTATTTTAACTAAAAGAAAAATATACTCGATTTTTGCTTTTTTTAAGAATGGGTTCTTCAACTTTCACGGTAAACTGGTAGAAGATATTAAAGTGTTAGAAACTAACATATTTATGACCAGAAAAATAGGAAGCGGCATAGGTGACATCTATTGAAAAGACCTTAACCTTACTCTATGTGACGAATAAGTCAAAAAGGTCAAAAGTCAAAAAATTTCATACAGCTTATAATTTTTATGAATTACATAGGATATTTATTAAATTCCTTTTCAAGAATATACTAAGTAATGGTGAATTATTAATTAATATTTAGTAATTTGAACGATTAATTGAATTTTCGTCTCTTAATTTATATTAATTCCAATATCAAACTCATAAACGATTATTTATTTAGCTTCGATTGGCCTAGAATTTTATTGGAGTCAAGTGATGTTTCAGTCGCACTGCATATATTTTATTATATATTATATATATATATATATATATATATATATATATATATATATATATATATATTAAAAAGTTTTTGATATTGATCTTGGAAGCTGTTCTTAAAAACTCAAAGCAATAACTAAGTTTTTAATAACATATACATATCATAATACGCATTTATATTAGGCGAAATCCTTTGAGATCTCATAAAATTGCTATTCTTTCTTTTAATGAATCGTTTAGTTTCTGTCATAAACCATGGAAGAAAATTTCCTGTATTAGCAAAACACTTTGGAACATAGTTTTTAATAAAAACTATGTTTTAATAAAAATTATGTTCCGAAGTGTTTTGCTAATACAGGAAATTTTCTTCCATGGTTTACGACAGAAACTAAACGATTAATTAAAAGAAAGAATAGCAATTTTAAGAGATCTCAAAGGATTCGCCTAATATAAATGCATATTATGATATGCATATGTTATTAAAAACTTAAAGTTATTGCTTTGAGTTTTTAAGAACAACTTCCAAGATCAATATTTCTAATGATTATAAGCACTGTATATCCTGTATTAAGAATAATTTATGGTCTAGCTCGTTGTTATTTTGGCATTTCATTAACTCTAAAATAAAAACATGAGGCCTTCCTAAGAATATGACATTTGGTGGAAAATCATCTGATGATCCTAATGTTATTAGCGATTGGTTTGTAGCTAATTATCATCTGGTCACTATTCAAATGGATTTATCTCTCTGCGATAATTCTATCACAGTTAAAGACATAGCTATAAATCCGGACCTTGTGTTTAAAAAGTTGAGTTTTCTTACACATTCGGTATTACTACGTTCTGATAAGTACAATCATATTTTCTGAAGTAGTACTTCGTTAACATTACCTCTATCTATTTTATATAAAAACAATTTGAAATATACTTCAAACTCTCAAAGTTTTTGAGGCAAAACGAAGCTCGCGAATAAAGATTTTTTGTTTACGGTCTTTTTTTTGGAAGTCGGTTTTATTTTTTTGCTAACAATTTTTTATACTTTAAACAGTGAACAGTTCTATATGTAGAGGTACGTGTGCAATATAACAGTTCATGTAGCTCGATTGCGTTCAACGCATTGGGGCGTCTGCATTCCCCCTATAAGGTGGGAATGTTCGTTACTGTCAACCGTGCACCTATTGGGCGACTGCATGGCAACAATCATGACGGAGCCGGTCAGGTGGAAAGGTTTTAGTTCCTTGACGTACAATATGTACACGATGAGAAAAATTGCTGCCGGTCAGCACGTGCGCGTTTTCTTATACACAAAAAACTCTTATAATATACGAGGTGTGCTAATTTAATTCCCGGATTAGCGCCGATGTAGTGGAGTCGCCTGAAATAGAACCAAAAATAAAACAGCATGTAATAGTTCACAGTCGTGCCAATAGATGCCGATCAAACGAAGATAAAACGGCTGTTAGTTTCTGAGTAGAACGTTAGCGCGCACAACGTGTTTCTGTCAGCCGCAATGAAGCAACAACTAAAAATTAAATTCTGCTATAAATTAGTTAAAATTGCAACAGCAGCTTACGAGAGTATTTGCTCGTCTACAAGTAGATGTCATCTGATTTTAGTAAAGCGTTTAATACAATTGACCATTTTTTACAACTGTATCATTTTTCAAATTCTATTTATTATTATTATTATTATTAAATTGATGGTATTTTATACACTACATTGGACATATTTCCAACAATTTAACTCCCACCATCATTCTATAAGGACCTAATTCGAGCCAGCTACTTTTTAATGTGTATATTAATAATATCTTGATGTTTCTGGATAGTAGGGTTCTCGTCTATGCAAATAATTTAAAGATTTTCAATATCATTGTCGTTCAATCAGGTTGTATACTTCTGCAGAAAAATTTTACATTGATTCATTAGTTAAAAATCTGTGTACGGTGACAACACCTCAAGTGGTATTATTGTGTTTCAGTGGTTTAAGCAATTTAAGGTGGACGTGCGAATGTACAAGATGACGCTAAAACTGGACGTCCGTCTGTCGGTCAAGATGTAGATACGATTGCAAAAGTGAGTGAATTTGTGGCACAAGATCCACAAATGACCCGTCGAATAATGGCACAAGAGTTTTACATAAATAAGGAGACGATTCGACAAATATCGCAACAAGATTTGGAAAAGAGGAAGATTTGGGCAAAGTTCGTGCCACATAATCTAACTGACGAGTAAAAACAGAGAAGAGTTGCACCGTACGACGACTTTGTTCAAAATTGTCGTCGCGACGCAAATTTTCTTATCTGCATTGTCACTGGTGATTCAGTACGATCCTGAGACGTCGCGCCAAAGCATGTAGTAGGTTGGAGAAACATCACCAAGACCCAAAAAGTTTCGTTTGAAAAAATCCGAAATCGAAACCATGTTGATTACGCTTTTCGATAGTCAAGGTGTAATCCATAAAGAATTTTGACTGGAAAGATAATTAGTTACTGGTGCATACTACCTTGAAGTGATGAAGAGTGCTAGCGTGCGCGCGCAGGCGCAGTCTTGAAGGTGTTTGGAAAATATCGAGATCGGTAATCGTAACGCACAATTTAAAAGGAAGTCTCTATTTAGTGTGTATGCCCTTAGTCAGTGGAGTCGGTCGGATTGACTAAGCAGATGGTAGGTAGCGCCACTTAGTTTTACGTACGGAGGCTCGGGACTGAAAACTAAGAAAAGGATTGTGCGTTCGTAGGCGCATGCGCTTACAGGCTACTAAAAATGAAACAAAACGACGAGCTGAACTGTAGAAGAAAGGGGTACCTAAATACAAACTAAGGAAACGAAAACAGTTAATTCGTATATTAATAATAAAAAAACAAGTATTAACAAAGTGTCTCTTAAGCCGCAAATAATAATAAAACCTGATCCAGAAATCTCAAAATTTAAGTTAAAATAGTATGACAATTAAAAATAATGAACACTCGGTATATTATAACATTAAAATATCAACATAATACAAAAATTTTACATCAAATTTGTATCGTATCAGTAAAATGCTCCAAAAATATAATAAATTGAATTAAACTCCAATAAGCACCAAAAATATGATTTAAGCGATTTCAAATTAACTTATATCTAGGATCAAAAATCTAGTTCTAGCTCAGATATGTAGCGGAACCTTACAATGGAATTACACACAGTACAGGGTTACTACAAAAGAATCATCAGGTTTAAGAAAGCTATATTTCAGAAAGTATTATAGATAGAATAGTAAATGACATGTCTATATGCAGAGAAAATAATCAAGTTTGTGAGTATGTCGTTACAAATGTTCAATGTGGGCCTCCTCGAGTCACACAACAAACGTCCAAATAGTCCAGTTCAGTCCATACACGCTGCAAGGTGTCGGTCAATACTGTTAACAGCAGCAGTAATGCGTATTCTGAGCTCCTCAAGTATTTTAGGTAATGGTGGTGGGTAAACCCTGTCTTTAATATACTCCCAAAGAAAATAATCGCACGGGGTAAGATCGGGAGAATTGGGAGGCCACGCGTACAATGCTACATCTGTTTCAGCACAACAGCCTATCCAACTTTGGGGTAGCACCTCGTTTAGATACCGACGCACTTCATTATGCCAATGAGGCGGAGCACCATCTTGTTGGAATATAAAGTTGTTTGTATCATCAGTCAGTAGCGGAAATAACCACAATTGCAACATATCGAGGTAGGATATACCGGTCACAGTTTTTTCACGGAAGGAAAACGGTCTGTACACTTTTGTGTTGCTTACAGAACAGAAGATATTCAATTTTGGAGAATGCCTTTCATGTTGCACAATGACATATGGTGGTTCCGTACCCCATATCCGAATGTTATGACGGTTCACTTTGCCACTTAAATGAAATGTCGCTTCGTCGCTAAACACGAGACGGTTAGCAAATTCGTCGTCCTCTATTGCTTTCTGCATGTCATAACAAAACTCTGTTCGCTTGACATAGTCGTCTGGACGTAAACTTTGCGCCATGTGTATACGGTACGGCTTGAATCGCAAACGCTTCCACAAAATTTTCCAAACAGTTTGCTGCGGAATACCGAGTGCACGGCCTGCGCCACTGATAGATTGTTATGGCGAATGCACGAAGCATTGTCTAACCGCATCCACCGTTGCTTCAGGCACTCGTGGGCGTCCGGTGCTTTTTTGTTTACTAAGTGAACCTGTTGTTTGTTCTCGATACCATCCTAGAACTGGAGGATCACTTTCGTATTGCCATCAGAACGCACGTTGCACCGTAACAAGCGAGAAACATCGCGCGTACTCTAATACGCAAAACGCTTTTTGTTGCATCGTCGCCATTTTGCATACTGCGTGCTGGCTTCGGTGTGCGCATGTCAAGCGATATACGTAGGCGCACGTTCTAAATTTGAAGGTTTTCGCTGACTATAGACATGTCATTTACTATTCTATCTATAATACTTTTTCAAATATAGCTTTCTCAAACCCGAGGATTCTTTTGTAGTAACCCGGTATATTACCTAAGGATTAGCAAAATGGTATCAAGAAAAGTAATGAATTTAGCAGAAATTATAATTTATCAAAATCTTCTCGGACGTCTATGGTTCGCGTGGTGTCAAATTAATGCATTATTTATCTAGTATGTTTTACAAAATTGCCGTTAAATTATTCGCATGTGTGAAATCAACTAAAATAACCAGTTATTTAAATACAAAATTATTTTGAAAATAAATTCGATAACAGTGTATGTACCATAATTAATTTTACATTTGTATAATGATAAATTCTTTTAAAATATACATGAAATTACGCGGTATTTTACCTAAGTTCCAAATATACATATACGAATACAACTATAGATTATATGCCGTTTTAATTGGCATCAATAATGGAAATCGTTCTAAAAGCAAATATAGAAAAAAAGGAAAAGATATATTCGATTAAGATTTAAGTTTTACCAAAAAAATAAGTCTTTGTAGGAGCACCTCGATCCGCTGTATGCATGCGACGGAGATGGATGGACTCACAGCTGTACGTGTCTTGTGACCAGGTGTTCGGACAAGACAATATTGGTTTGATTTTCTGTCTCCTTTGATTGCTTGGTTGTCTGTCTTCCTCGTTGCGAAATATATAATTCCCATTTGTCGGACAAAGAGAGCCTAATTAGGTCTAATTGCTTTGCAGTAAGACGTCCAAATTCACTAACGGTAGCAGGCTTTTTACTATTTACCACACCTTTTGAATCCGCTAACAGCGAAAATTATCATAAAAATTAGAGTACAGCATAACTTTTTAGCTCGCTTTACGGAGCACCAAGAAACAAACTACTCACTTGCAGGTCTAACAGAAAAATCTCGTAAAAGCATACCTCCCGCGGGGGGGGGGGAGTCAAATTCAATGAACACAAAATGTCAGTAAATGGCGCAACCAGGATTATATAAAAAAAAGAAAATAATGATACAAAGGTATTTTTAATAATATGAAATATTATTAAAAATCTGGTGTGAAGAACACAAATACAGGTTCACTATTAATATTTTTGTGAACGTGTCCGATCATATTAATAGTGAACCTGTATTTGTGTTCTTCACACCAGATTTTTAATAATATTTCATATTATTAAAAATACCTTTGTATTATACAAAACTTCTGGGGTTTACCTACTCAGGTATGTTTCAATTATTCTGAGAAAATAACGAACTAAATTTGGATACAAATATTTATACCACCTCATTCTGAGCAAACGCAACGATCCGAATGTATGAATATTTCTCCCGCTCCGAATACAAATCCCCTGAACGCGTTTAGCCAATCACAAAACAGTCTGTCGCGCAACCATTTGACAATTAATGTCACAAATTAGTGTCACCACTGTCACCCTATACGGAGTCTTTTAAGCGTTTGAATAGTGATCATGCCGCGTTATCACTAGAAGAGAAAGCCGAAATTATGAAATGGTACCACGCTGATAATTCTTATCAAAGAGTATGTGACTTATTTGCCGGAAGGTATCCCGATAGGCCCATCCCGAACAAAGTTACAATTTGTAGACTTAAAAAGAAAATAGACATTACTGGTTGTGCATAAAATTTAAAACCATTATTCCCAAATCCGGAGTTCTTAATGATACGTCCATTTTAGTATGCGCTGCAATAGAACTAAATTCAAATTTGACACTTAGCGATATTTCCAACGATTTAGGCTCTTCCGTTAACCGCATACTAAAATTAAATGGTTTTCGTAATTATAAATATTCCAAACATCATCAATTATTTTACGGCGATGAGTTTAAACGGATGAATTTCCGTTATTATATAATTAATTACTCATTATGAACAATTTATTTTATTATTTGTAAGAGTAAATTTTTCTTTACATTACTAGAATTTAATTTAGTTTTTATTTATTTTTGAAGTTTATTTAGTTTACTATGAATAGTTTTTGTGACCTTTATTATTAAAATTTAATTAATTAAATCTCTTGATGCCTTATTGCAATTTTCTTAACCGCTTATTAATAATTTCATTACGCTTTGTGTGACCATCGTCAGTATAACGTATTGCAATTTACTCATTACCATAACACAGGACTAAACAATTTATAGTCCTTTAATAGTAATTTGGTAATCAGATAATTTTTCTTACGCGGTTCCATAATATGTAAGTATTTATGACATATTGCTATGAACTTTTCCCCGAAGAAAGAAATTAAAAGAAACTATAAAAGACAATATATTTACGTGTATTTTATTCCAGAGAAATATTTGAGGATATTTTATATTTTATGTATATTTTATTATAATGTATATTTATGTCCACGCTTGTATATCTTGCGAGTTTAGTTTGATCTATGCAGTCCGGATGGAGTGGTAGTATTTTCATATTGTAGCTCTTTTGCTTTATGTTAGGTAGGGGTATGATTCCGTTTCCGGGAGGAAGGAGATGCAGAGATTTACCAGTCATTGAACAGATAGGTCTAATTTTTTTTCTGCTGAATAGAACTGCTTTTTATTCAGATATTTTTAGATAAATTCGGTTTGTGTTTTAGTGGTACTTAATTGATGTGTTTAAAGTTAATTCTCGATTTATTACGAGTCTTGTATACTTGTAATTTTGATTCAAATGACCTATCTGTAGTCTCTCTTGTAATCATTTTTTGTGAAGTGACGTTTACATTAATTAAGGTACGTATAATTTTGCTATTACATTTATGTATTTAGAAATAATTTTGTAATACTATTAAGATAATTGAGCTCAGTAAAGTCTGTAATTTTAAGTTTATAAAATATTTGTAGTCAGATAAATATTAAGAAAAGTTATCAGATTTTTGGAAGTGATTTTTTTTCAAATAATATGTTCTAGAAGATTAGAATTGGTGGGAAAAGGTATTTGTATCATGTTAAATGTGCGCATGATTTAGAATTTTGATCACGTGTACAAAGAGGTATTGTGCTGTTTGCCTTTGATATTTGGGATAACGTAATTGATAACATCTGATAGTTTTTTTATTTTTAATTTATTATTTGCTCGCGGTCAATATTAGTGAGGTTTTTAGCCTAGTGTACCAGTCATATTTTACACAAGTTTTCCTCACATGATAGATGTTTCAGTACAACTTTATACTTTATAAAGTTTAATTTTTTCTTTTTTTATTTTTTTATGGGATAAAAATTTTGTGGGGTAAAATTTTGTTTGTTTTCTTAATACCTTTTGTGTTTTATTCGTGCCACTTACCCTATGAGGGTAACTCTTGAAGATTCAAGAGCTCCTGGAAGGCGACCCGACTGAGATAGACCGGCAAAGCTACTGTGTATTGTGAACTAAAGTAAATAAGCAATGAACATCACAATTCACTGCAATATGTCATCGATGTTGACGCGCCTACAGCATTCAGGGGAATTGTATTCGGAGCGGGAGAAATATTCATACATTCGGATCGTGGCGTTTGCTCGGAATGAGGCGGTATATAAAAGCTTATCATGGAAAATAAAATGTAACAAGAGATTAGTGAAGCGCATTTCTCGAGTGCGACCACAATATTCAAAAAAGGGAAAGGGCTTTTGGTACATGACAATGCACCGTCACATTCTTCACTAATTGTGAGGGGATTTCTCACGAAAGAAGGAGTTGTTGAGATTAATTATCGACCCTAGTCACAGGACCTGGCACTGGTGGATTTTTTCTTCTTGCCTACAGTGAAAATTGTCATCAAACGGAACCGATTTCAATACATAGATATTCAGAAAAATGTAACGAATTGAACACCATTTCTTCGAATGCATTTGTTAACTGTTTTCAAAAACTTTTAGAACTTTGCAATTAGCGTATTAATATCAATTAAATCTACTTTGAATAAATAATACGGGAATTAAATTGCCGCACATCGTAAAATGAAAAGAAATACTCGTAAATACAACTGGAACATAAATTTAAAGCATTTTTTTTCTAAAAGTAATAGGCACTGTACTTAATGTATACTATAGCGTTAAATGTATGATATTGTAAATTACCTTAAAGATATCTAATGATTTGCAGTGTGTCAGTATTATTTTTTTCAATTAATTTGAAAGAATTATTTCTAATTCTAAATGAAATGTTTACATTTTTCTTCTTAAAAAGTTTTTATTAGAATCATGCAAAAATATTGCTTTTTAAATGATTTGCATACTAGGCTGTAATTTAGTCATAGCTTCTTTTGTCCGTCTACATACTTTTCTTTTTTTTTTGTTTGTTTGTACAATTTTAAAATACTTAGATTTAAATAAAATAAATTCAAATCTACACAATTACAAAGACAATGAGTTCATAATTAAAATAATTATGCTTTTCCGGACGACTTTTTTGGATGAAATTTATGTTAATTTGTTTTTATTTTTAGATGCCCTTTAAAACCAAGGGTCAACGAAAAAAAGATATACAGGTAAGTTTCATACTTTTTCTAAATTTTCTGATAAATCTAATTAAATTTTTTTTAGATGCATACCGCTATAGAAAATAATTTAGAAGCTAATGGAGTAGCAGTAAGTCTGTTTTTAATTTATTTATATTCTTAAATAGGATTTTTTAATAATTCTTGGTTTATATGCTCAATACTTGTGAGTAAACCATGGACATAGTTAATACACACTTTAGTATAATTTTTTGTTGTTGTGTGTATAGCGGGCTAAATTCTTAAGCTGAAAGTCTGAGATCCTAGGAGCGGTTGGAGTGTATATGGTGTGTATAAGGTGTTACTACGCTTTCGCGCCGTAAGAGGGTAGAAATGTTGATATGATTTTTACGTTTTCAACTAAAGGATACCGATTCCGAAAAATACCGACCGCGTTAGTAGTCAAAACCATTCAGTAGTACAATCGTATACGCTTTGACAAATGCCTGTGAAACTTTCAACAATTTTGAAGGCTCACTTGTTGTTTGGCTGTCGTTTGTGTCAGTCGATGTAAGTGTTTTTATAAAATGAAAAAAATCGAATATCGTGCCGTGATTAAATTCTTGCATTTGAAAGGTAATACGACTGCGTAAATTAAAACTGAATTGGACGCTGATTACGGGGACTCTGCCCCATAATTTGCAACCGTGAAAATATGGAGAATTGGATTTAAATGAATCGTACCAGCTAGGCTGATGATGAACGTTAGAGACGGCAAGAAACCACCGATAGCAATGTTCACCAGATAGTACGGGACGATCGTCGAATCAAAGTTAGAGAGACAATGGCGGCACAGCTGCAGGTATATGCAGAATGTGCCCCAGAAGGAAGATATCGTTAAGCCTTGGGAAACATTCGGCCGTTTTTCAATTGTTTTTTTTAATTGTTTGCAGTCGCAGCCTGCGACGAGAAAATTCGGGAAGTCGGCTGCGCAAACAAGAAAATCAACATAATGGCTGATATACCAACAAAGTTTAAGTAATCAATACGTTAAGCACGTATTACGCATTTGTTACAAATGAAACAGACATGCAATATACACGTCTGTACACATGAACATACACCTCGTATTTTACAATATTTACTTCTGCCTAATACACGTGTTTCTGTCATTTACTATCAGACTTCGTCGGTTAGGCTAGTGAAGTAAAGCTTAAAAGAATATTTTGTCTTATCAGGTGGCACCATTGAACTATATACTACTACTGGAACGACAACGCCGAACAGTAAAACCGGTCTTTCAAGTTAGAAGAGTACAGTCGCTGCGTCAGGCATATGTATCGCACTCTTACTCATATACTGTTTTCTGTAACGACAAACCGACACACCATATACTCCCACGCAACAGGCGGAGAACGGTTACCCTTACGCAGCAACCACACCCTTCCAATACAAGACCGGCAACCCGACAATTTCTTTATTTACGTGCTCGTTTCAGTAGTATCTACAGTTCAATCGGTGGCACTATATACTAGTGACATCTGACAGACAAAGAGATTATACCGAAAGTGTCAATTTTCTCTTGACCGGCTATGGCGGTATGGAAGAGAAAAAATATGTATATAGGTGTAAGTCCATTAACACGATGCCAGATGGCAGAAAATATACCAAAAAAGTTTAAGTAATCAATACGTTAAGCACGTATTACGCATTTGTTACAAATGAAACAGACATGCAATTATACACGTCTGTAACTGTACACATGGAGATACACCTCGTATTTACTTATGCCCTTCAGATAAAAGACAAAATTTGCTATACATTGTGAGGCGATTCTTTTAAGCTTTACTTCAGATGAAGTCTGATAGTAAATGACAGAAACGCGTGCCTTGGGCAGAAGTAAATGTTGGAAAATACGAGGTGTATGTCCATGTGTACAGTTACAGACGTGTGTACTGAATGTCTATTTCAGTTGAAAAATGACTGATAGTCGGGCAACTTTTAAAGCTATTATGAATCTATCGAGATATTGTAAACAGGTCCTCAACAGACTGGCACAAGACAATACTGTGTTACTAATATGGATTGGAATTAATGGTAATGAGAACGAACTGGCCGACGAACTGGCCAAGGGAGGAACTAATAGGAACTTCGTAGGACTAGAACCTGTATGTGGAATCGCTAAGGATTCCGATAGAAGGGAGATCTGGTTATTGATAGAAAGAGAACATACAAAAAAATGGAGGCTAACCGAAGGTCAACTCCACACTGAAACACTACTAAGGGAGCTTGACGCTAGATTTTCAGCCAACCTAATTCGTAGCAACAAAAAAGAAAATAAGAAAATGATTATCGGCTAAATAACCAGTCATTGTACTTTAAGGAAGCATCTGTACAGTATGAGCTTGTTTAGTGAGCCCTGGTGTAGAAGATGTGAAAAGGACAAGGAAGCTAGCCTTCAAGCAGAGGAAACTAGCCTTCATGTAATATGCTTCATGTAATATGCATGTGAGGAACTGAAAGGACTCAGACAGAAACATTTCGGAAGAGATCTATTGGATTCTACTAGGGTACTTAAGCTTCCCCTGAGGAGGATAGTGGCTTTTATCGAGAACACAAAGCTAACAGAGTGGAACTGAGCGATCTATGGTACAAAGAGAGATCGATGGTACAAAGTGGACTGTGCTCAAGTGCCTGGACGTGCTGGCGTCTAACCCAAAAAAATTAGAAGAAGAAGAACCTTCGTCGGTAAGACAGTATGGTAGTGTATGTTATCGCATCCCATACCATCACCTCCGGCGTCAGGGCTGTATGCTGTTACACAGCAAATTCTAAATTTATGCGTTCTCCATGAAATAATCTTGCTCCTTCACGACCATCGTGGGTCCATAGACAGAATCGGGACTCGTCAGGGAACACAACACGATTCCATTCACCATCCCAATTTGATATGACGTTGCACCACTCAATCCGAGCAGCACGATGTCGAGTTGTCAGTGGGAGCCAATGGTCTATACTAACGAAGCCCAAAAACGCGTATTCCGCGATATATTGTTGCCATAGACACTCTTTGTTGTAAAACCCTCAATTAAGTATTTCCAATCGACCAAAATACTGTTGACACACTGCGTCCCATGCAGTTGAAAATTTGTCTTTTTGAAAAACCGACTTTTCGCATACCAACAATGCGCACCTTTTCGAATTCACTTAAATAATTGTAATTGCTTCGTAAACGACGCCTAGGTGAACAAATAGGTACGAAATATTGTTTCAGTCTGAAGGAAACGCAAATTTAAAAAAATAATTTTTTAATAAAACAAAATTAAAAATAATTGTCCTCCTGCTAATTTTTTTGTCCATATTGTTATCATTTATTATCAGAGGCAAAACAGAGTAGTATACAAAATTTCGACTCTTTCAGGAGGTTCGGATTTTTTTGAAAATCAGTATGTATTTAAAATCGTAGTGTATATATATATTCTGAAGAGAAGGAAAAACTAAATTATTGACATACATTTCCACTCAATCTTTGCAGAATCAGAGTTGAGGATTTATAAGTAGTTCAGACGATATAACATATTTTATTTGTTTAGAAAGGAAACTTAGTAAAGATAGAAAGAAAATATGCATTTGTTATCTGCATAAATGCCCAGTAATATAATATAATGTTACTGAACGCGTCTTTTTTTTAATAGTTACTTTCATAACGTTTAAAAGTTTATCTTTACCTAAACACAACGCGCAAGATATAAATGTAAACTAAACGTTTCGTGTCTGCTTCAGACGCATAAAAATGTAATCGGAAACATCGAGAGTCTGAACCACGTCGGGCAGAGGAACGAAGTTTCAGAGGTAAAGTAAAATGTGGAGAATATAGTCGGAAACAGTCAGCTTGAGTAATATGAAAAATGCGAAAAACAACCTCTTACGAATTTAAGCAATTGTTTGCAAGGAATTTTCCTCTCAGTTAACACGGGATGAATATTACATGCTCCCCACAACCTTTTCTCCACTATCCCGCCGTAATGATTTTAATATTTTAGGAGGACAAGGAGAAGACCGGATACGAAAAGAGGGTGGAATGGGATAGGGGTGTGGAATTTTTGATGTCCTGCGTCGCTATGTGTGTCGGACTGGGAAACATCTGGAGATTCCCGTTCATAGCTTACCAGAATGGTGGAGGTGCATTCTTAATACCTTATATTATAGTGCTACTGTTGATTGGCAGGCCCATATATTATTTAGACATGTGTCTGGGCCAGTTTAGTAGTAGCGGAAACGTGAGATTATATCACAAGCTGGCGCCAGTTTTAAAAGGTAAATTATTCAATTGAAAGGAGGAATTTTTTTGCATCAATTTGATTTCTACTTTAAAAAATGGAATCTTATTTATTTCAACATATTCTGTTTCTGACGTTTCCAGGGCGTCTTAGATTTCTTACTTCCGACATTTATAAGGCCTACCAGTTTTTTGTGTATTTGTTGGTACCTAAACGAAAATAAAAGTAATAATAATAATCTTTATTCATTTCATAATGCATGTATCGTAAACATTAGGATTCATATATATATACAGGGTGGCCCATTAGTGCGAGGAAGTCCAATATTTCGTTTATTAAAACACATATCAAAAAATGTTTCAAATAGAAGTTGTAGCAAATGCAACACTGCATATTTGTAAAATAATTGGAACTATACAGGGTGCTCAGATTAGTCGAGGCATTTAACCGAAATAGTTTTTTAAATGGCATGGTAGCTATATTTTTACATTATCGCAATAAGTATATCGGTGTACATAAGTCACTAGATTTTTTCGACAAAATTTTACCGCGTTGCCAAATTATTGCGAAAAGTATGAAATTTTAGAGAAAATTGCATGATCATAAATGTATCTCATAAAAGTTTATTAATAACATGTAAAGCGAAATTCTTCTTAATTACAAAGAGAAAGAGTTTATTAAACATATGGCACAAGAGTATTTTTTTTTCATACACAGGGTGTTTAATATGAAGGCACAAAATCATCACATTTTAATAGCTCAAAACTTTTTTTTTTCAAATGAAACACCCTGTATATTATTGCACAATTTTGTAAAGCTACTAAATCCCTTAAATTCATGTATATACCATATAGACTCTAAAACCAATAGTTTCAGAGAAATTACCGTTTTATGAAATTCTTATTCTACATAAATTAATTTCGATATGCGACATAATTTATAAAATTTATAAACCCTAAGTAAAATATAAAAACATAAATTTCTTTTCTTCTAGATATCTACAAAACAGTTACTTTATTAAATGCTCAAAATGGCCACCATTGACTTCTAAACAATAATACATGCGGTCATTGAAAGCTCTGCTAACATTTCTTAGCATGGTCTCATCAATAGTTCGGAAAGTGTCTCTTATCCTTTGTTTCATATCTTCCTTTGTTGTTGCGAATGTTTTGTAAACTTGACTTTTAACATAACCCCACATGAAAAAATCTACTTTGTTTAATTCCGGGGAACGGGGTGGCATTTAACTGGCCCTCCTCTGCCTATCCATCTTTCAGGTAGCCAGTTATTTAAAAACGTATTGACTACACGGGCATGATGAACTGGCGCTCCGTCATGTAAATACCACATCCTTTGCTTGACTTGATTTGGCAAATGTCGTATTAAATGGGGTAAATGGATCTGTAAAAAATCCAAATAAATTTGAGCAGTTACCTTCCCATCAAAAAAATGCGGCCCAATCACATAATTTCCTATTATTCCACCCCAAACATTCAAGGACCATCTTGTCTGACTAGTAGTCTTTACATAATGTGGTTGTTCGGTGGAATAATAGTGAAAGTTATGTCTATTGACAAATCCATTTTTGTGAAATGTCGCTTCGTCAGAAAATAAAACATGATTGAAAAATTGTCTGTCTTGTTCAATTCTTCCTGAAGCCCATTCACAAAACGTTATTCTTTTTTCTAAATCATCGGGTAATAGCTCTTGCATCATTTGTATGTGGTATGGATGCATCTTGTTTTTGCTCAGAATTCGTTGGACAACAGTGCGACTTATGTTAGTCTGATGCGAAATTTCTCTACTAGATGTGTGTGGATTTTCTATAACCTTTAACATAACTGTCATCTCATCATCTGCTGTTATTGCAGTCTCTGTTCTTTCACCTTTTGGATATGCAAAATTTCCAGTTTGTGTAAATCTCAACAATAAACTTTCAAATGCTTCTTTTCTAGGCTGCCTTCTAAGTGGATCTTTTCATGATATAATCTTGAGGCAAATAAGCAATTTTTTAAACTTTCGCCCAGCACAAAAATCATATCTATCAGTTCTTGATTGTCGAAGTTCATTTTTGCAACCTAATTTACACGAAATGTAGAGTAGGTATACTAAACTACTTATTCTTGACAGTAGTATAATAATAAATTAGAAAATGTCACCCCCACCCCTACTTCTGCCATTGGCCAGTCCGAAATCACCCAGATCCCTACTTCTACTATTAATACCGTCGATCTCCAAGTCCCGATATCATTCGACGACGAGAAACCAAGGAGAATACTTCGACCTCGCCGCTGAAGATGTTGTTGTGGACCGCATGTATTATTGTTTAGAAGTAAATGGTGGCCATTTTGTAGATATCTAGAAGAAAAGAAATTTATGTTTTTATATTTTACTTAGGGTTAATAAATTTTATAAATTATGTCGCATTTCGAAATTAATTATTAAAACGGTAATTTCTCTGAAACTATTGGTTTTAGAGGCTATATGGTATATACATGAATTGAAGGGATTTAGTAGCTTTACAAAATTGTGCAATAATATACAGGGTGTTTCATTTGAAAAAAAAAATTGACCTATTAAAATGTGATCATTTTGTGCCTTCATATTAAACACCCTGTGTATGAAAAAAAAAATACTCTAGTGCCATATGTTTAATAAACTCTTTCTCTTTGTAATTAAGAAGAATTTCGCTTTACATGTTATTAGTAAACTTTTATGAGATACATTTATGATCATGCAATTTTCTCTAAAATTTCATACCTTTCGCAATAATTTGGCAACGCGATAAAATTTTGTCGAAAAAATCTAATGACATATGTACACCGTTATACTGATTGCGATAATGTAAAAATATAGCTACCATGCCATTTAAAAAACTACTTCGGTTAAATGCCTCGACTAATTTGAGCAGCCTGTATAGTTCCAATTATTTTTCAAATATGCAGTGTTGCATTTGCTACAACTTCTATTTGAAACATTTTTAGATATGTGTTGTAATATACGAAATATTGGACTTCTTCGCACTAATGGGCCACCCATACAAAACCCTACACTTACGCACTCACACAAACACAAAACCACACACCCTGAGTGTACCTATATATATATATATATATAGGTGGGAAAATGCCAATTTAGATTCAGACGCATAGCACAAAGTTGTATATTTGAAGGTTATGCTAATGTGTATTAAAATTGAGTTTACAAATTATGAAGAATATCCAAATGATTAAAATATGTAAATACACTCATTTCGAACCTTTAAAAATAGATTAAAAATTGCAAATATTGATATACGAATCACAAGCGGTGAAAAGAAACAATGGATAGTTAGCTTCACTTTGGATAAAAACTCTTAAAACGTTCGTCCATTTTGGTTAAGCATCAACAAATATTAGAAATTACAATTAAAATTTATAAAACACACACCTAAAGTCCTATTAATTGATCAACCAGTGTCAAATAGGGTTTATACAAAAACCTACTTTTTGAAAAACTGGTTTTCGAATTTCAGATTTCCAAAAAGCGGTTTTAACCGGTTTTCTAATTTTTGTCAAAAAAATAGAATAGGGAAAAATATTTGATACAAAGGTATTTTTAAAAATATAAAATATTATTAAAAATCTGGTGTGAAGAACACAAATACAGGTTCACTATTAATGTTTTTGTGAACGTGTCCGAACATATCCCTCCCCAGAGACGTAGATACGTATATCGCCTTTCTACTGGCTCATCGGTACGCCCCTGCTGGAGAAAGGATATTTTCAGACACACTCACAAAAAAGAACCACATCGCCACATCACAGAATTATGCAGACCGAGCGTAGAAGTAAATTCAAGGCTGCCTGTTGTCAGACAGCCGAAGTACTTCGGATGTCTGACAACAGGCTCAAAACAGTTGTAAAATACAAAGGCTAAGAAATAGTGTACAAGAGATAAGTACAATTTTTTTAAAATTTATTAATTAGATATGTACATATATGCCATTATTCAAAGCGACATCTGTGGTTAAATAGACCTGCTAACACCTATTTGAAAACGACAGAGCTCCTTCATTTATAGGCATATTTAAATACATAATATCAGCATTATTCTCACTAATTTTACATTTATTTATATCTCTTATTCAATTAATTTATATCAATTTAGAGTCTCAACTGTATTGATATATACACATTATATATCAATATACATACCTTATAATGTATTTCTAAATAGCTTGAACCAAGGTCTATCGTGGCTTAAGTGGTAAAAGCAACAGTCCGGAAAACTGTAGACTTGGGTTCAAGTTCCAACGTAGACAATATTTTTCAATAAAAAATTTCGTATGATTTGCTTTGTAATTTGTAGACAGCAATGTTTACATCCCCAGTTGCTTTGCAATTACATACATACTAATTTGATATTTGTAAATATTTCATACAAAAAGCCGAAAAACTCCAATAATTTATCAATTGTTATATTTAATAAACGGCTAAGAAATTATCTAAACTCTCATATAGCTATGGAGTAATATTTAGCAATTTCAAACATCCAAAACTGACATCTGCTCTCAAAATACTGACATCTGCTTTCAATAACTGACATCTGCTTTCAAAACAGGCATCTACTTTCAAATCTGACGTTTGCTTTCATAACAGACATCTGCTTTCAACACAGACATCTGGTTTCAATAACTGACATTTGCTTTCAATAACTGACATCTGCTTTCAACTTGACATCTATATTCAATAACAGACATCTGATTCACTAACACTGTTATTTTATAATGCATTTCTAAATAGCTTGAACCAAGGTAAAAGCGACAGTCCGGCAAACTGTAGACTTGGGTTCAAGTCCCAACGTAGAAAATATTTTTCAATTAAAAATTTCGTATGATTTGCTTTGAAATTTGTAGACAGTTTACATCCCCTTTGCAATTACATACATACTAATTTGATATTTGTAAATATTTCATATAAAATGCCGAAAAACTAAAACAATTTATCAATACATCAGCCATATCAGCCATACATTTGTGAAGAGCGTGTTCAGTAGTAATATAAGATCCGAAGAAGCTACATCGTAGCGAAACATGTCATATATTTATTAATATATAATAAAGTCTAATATATACTGGAAATTAGTATAAGTGTTTTACTTAAATCCCATTTACATATAATGGATTTCCAGCAAGTATCGGCCGATTCAATTAAATTCAATCAGTTGGCGATTAAAGGTATGTTTTACTTCAAAGTATATATATTTAAAAAAAAACCTACATGTTTCGGCAATGATGCCTTTATCAAGGATATAAAATATAAATGAAAAATATAAAATAAATATAAATATAAATATAAATCATTTATATTTTATATCCTTCATAAAGGCATCATTGCCGAAACATGTAGGGTTTTTTTTAAATATATATACTTTGAAGTAAAACTGACCCTTAATCGCCAACTGATTGAATTTACTATATATATATATATATATATATATATATATATATATATATATAGGAGATTTAGTTAGTCGGTGATTTAAGGTGTGTGTTGCTGCCATTTTTTATAATTTAAAATTCTTTGAAAAAGACAGAATTGGCAAAACGTGTAAGAATTAAATTATTTTAAATATAAACATATCGAACTAAAACTGACCTTAAATCGTTGACTAATTAAATCTCCTTTAATATACAAAGGTCACAAAAAGAAAGAAATGACTACATATATAGTTAATTTAGATAGTCGGCGATTTAAGGTCTGTTTTACTTTAATATAATATAAATAATCTCTTATATGTTTCGGCAATTACTGCATTTTTCAAAGAATTTTAAATTATAAATGACAATACATTAATGTCATATTTATATATGTGAAGTTGTCTTGGATAAAAATGACATTATTCAAAAATACATCCAAGTTTAATAATAATAATTCATGCCCAACAGCTTGACGCCAATTACAGGGGGCATTGGCAAACCATGAGTTATTATTATGTCTGCGCCCCTGGACAGACTTATTTCATACCATGCAACGTAATATTTTGATATCTTTACTTTTTAGTTTATTAATTACTGCGTTTATCTGCTTTTGTATGTCAATTTGTGTTTTGAATCAAATTGTTTAGACTATACCCAATAGTATTACTCATCTGCCTATCGTCTTTATAAAAGGACACCCTATAGAAAGACTTTGGGCTACACCAGATTCTTTTTTGTGTTGATATAGACTGATACCATTAAGGAAAGGGAAAAAAAAATTAAGGAAAAAAAAATTTGGTATATCTGGGTTACGCTGCGGGGGGATGATGAGGTATGAATTATAAGGTGATTAATAGCGTAAATGACATCGAGAAAAATTTTTAGAAGTTTTATACATATTTTTCAAAGAACAGATCGCATTTGTAAAACAATTCAAACAACTGGTGCTTCCTATTTCGACGAATAACATATTTTTCTGAATACATATAATATTGTCTGGTCTTGAATTACCAAAATAGGTTAATTTTTAGGAATTGGTTATGGACAATGTTTGGGTAGTTCGTGCGTAGCGAGTTATTACTGTTCTCTAATAGCGATAGCGTTTTTCTATTTAATAAATTCTTTCACTTCTGAGTTATCCTGGACATACTGCAGACCAGAATGGGAACTTGAAAATGACTTACGAAATATATCCTGTGTGGACTCAAAAGGCAGCCCATCTGGAAATGGTAGCAGGATGAGTTCATCGGAATTATTTTTTAGGTAAGAGTTAATTAATAAAGGAACATTGAAAAATTTATTAAATTTGTTGATTGTGAATGTCTTCAGCATGAAAAATATAGTAAAATAATAAAATGATAAGTAGTATAAGATGTAGGTTTCGTTACAACTGAACTTAACAGTGAGCATTTGTTTTTGAAAATAGCAAAATGCTTTGAAAATAAGAGTAGAAAGAAAGAAAGGATAGCAACTTACACCCGCTGATTAGGATTAAATTTGGTACATTTATATAACCTAAGCGTTGTAAAATACCTTCATTCGTATGGAATTCAATATTCAAGGAATAAAAATCACAATAAAGAAATTCCAGGTGTTTTAAGAGTTTTGTTGTAAATATTATATTGACAGTAGATAAACGTTAAGATTTCTGAGCAGAATCCCATCAATTATGAAATGAAGCTTGAAAAGAAACTACTCCTTGTGAAGCTTCGTTTTGCAATTCAAGTTCATTTGAGCTGTGACATCACAGCTGAATGCTGAATAATGCAAAATAGGTATGAACAGGCAATAAATGGGTTAACCTGTATATTTGGGACTATTTTTTTCCCGTTTACACCTGTTCAATACCTGTTAGAACCTATTTATACTGGTTCATTACTTGCTTGAACCTGTTTTGTAGTTTTATGTCTGTTCATTACCTGTTGATACCTGTCCAAACCAAGTATGAAACACATTTGAACAAATACTGAACAGGTTAACTTCTTCCTGTTTGCTCGTTTACTCAGCTGTGAAATGTGAAATGAAGTTCCACAAGGAAACCCCAGCACTTGTTTTCTATTGACAATAAGAATTAGTAGCCAAATAACCAAAATTGCAAAAGTGATTTCTACTCCTAACGTACACTATTTCCAAAAATGGAGAAAAGTGTATATTTTTTTTAACAGATTCTTCACACTATCCTCGTTTAATTCATGACGTGAAGTTGTTGACTTTGGATGATTAACTGAATAGTTGTTTGAGCTATTTCAATCGTCTGTAGGATTTGAATAATCCGACGTTTCAGCAGTCAAGCTACTGTCATCTCCAGGATAGCCCTGAGCAGGCGCGGCTCGTGATGACGTATTTTGGTTTGCAATACAATGATCCGAGTGCTTCGTGTATTCTCGTGTACTAACTGTAACGTTTGCTTAGTAAACACCGAAAACACACGAGGCACTCGTATCATTGTACTGCAAACCAAAATACGTCATCACGAGCCGCGCCTGGCCCTGAGAAGGGCTAGATCTTGACAAACTCGCGTCTGATATATTTGTATTCTCAATTCGTTTAATTGCGAAATGTACCCGTGTTAGATTTGAACTAGGACTCAAAATTCCAAAGTTTTAACTGAATCAGGCGCATTAACCACCGCTATTTGGTTGTCCCACAAATACTGTTTTCTTGTCTTTGACCGGGAAAGTTCCTCCACCTCCCATAGATCTACTTTTAACCCACTGTTTCACGGCTGTTTTAATAATTGTTCTTGTAATGCCATAGAAAGGCTGCGGTCCCATAAAGACTGTAGACGAGGCCTGTCGAGCCAAATCGTCTGCCTTCTCATTAGACCTGTAGCCTTTGTGCCGAGCGGCCCAGGCTAATGTCACTTTATTGTAATCACTGAGCACATTTAGGACACACACACACAATCCCACACAAGTTTGGATTTAACTGGCTGTCGGAGAATATGGCGACGGTGCAATTTCTTTCAATTTATCCATCTGTTAATTTATCTAATACAATGATACAATGAGGCCACTTAAGCTTGAGATACCGTAGTATCTCTACTTAGGCGCACTTAGATCATTGTTCTTTCTTTGTGCCCATATATTCCGGATGAAACACCTTTTTCTGCTTTAAAGCGGCCAGAATACCATATAGATCCTGTCTGGATGGGTGGGCCTCTTTTATTTCATTCACAATCAACAAATGTCTGCGACAGTAATCTTTCAATAGTGTTTACATTTACATTTTTTATAAATAAGGAGAGAAGTGCTTAAAGAAAAATCACAAATAGATGACGGTCTAGGCTACCCGGAATGGAGATTAGTTCTCTGCACAATTTTCGCGTACGCAGTTCTCTTTCTGATCACGAGGAATGGGATAAGGAGTTCGGGAAAGGCTGCTTATTTTTTAGCAATATTTCCTTACGTTATTCTGTTCACTTTGCTCGTGAGATCTGCTACATTGGAGGGTGCAAAGGATGGAATGTTCTATTTCATAAAGCCTAATTGGGAGAAATTACTAGAGGCTCAAGTAAGTCTAATAGCTTATATTACAAACGTGCTAGTAACAAATATTGGAGGCCGAAAACCAGTTGAATTTTCGAAATATAATTCAAAATCATGTTTTGTCGTTACTCTAGATCAGTGTTTTTCAACCTTTTTCATGACACGACCCCCCTAGTATCAAAAAATATTTCCCGATCCCCGACCCTTTTTTTTCATGTATGTTAAAAATATTTAATCCATACAAAAATTTTAGGCGTTTGCGTTAATAGTATTCGGATATAAATATACAATTAAGTACGTAAAACATATAATTTTAAATCGAATACGTGGCCAATTAATAACTAACAAACAAATACAAACATATTGTTAGGGCCGAGACTCCCAGCGCCATCTGTTGGTAACATTCGGAACTAGTACAGGTTCCGAGTGTTACCAACGGATGGCGCTGGTAGTCCCCCGCGCGCTCCACGGCCCACACTAAAGGTCCACAAGTTTCGAGACGTTTTGTTACGCTTCGAGATGATTCTCGCTAGAATGCGCTGGCCTATAAATAGGGCGGTCGACCGCGGCCACGGCAGTTGAGTGCAAGACCGCGAAGCAAGTGGTCGTGTCGTCTGCTGTTTAGTTGGTTGAAGAGCGCGAATCACTTGTTTCACGTATTTATTTGAGTTGTTTGTTATAATTGAAAATGGATAAATTCCTGAAAAGATCATCAGAACCATCAACGTCTAAGTCTAGTGGCAGTAGTGGAATAAAGAAAAAAACGTCTTTATGACGACAATTATTTGAAATTTGGGTTTATTGTGATTGAGAATAAACCACAGTGCGTAATTTGCTTTGAAACTTTGTCAAGAGAAAGCATGAAGCCATCGAAGTTGGTACGCCACCTAAACAGAAAACATCCTAATCAAAAAAATAATCCCGTGGAATTTTTTGAGCGAAAATTAAAAGCTCTTGAACATAAAAAAACTGCTATAGGACAAATGTCCAACCTAAATGAGAAAGCGTTGCTCGCTAGTTATCGAGTAGCTTTTCGTGTGGCTAAAGTAGGAAAACCTCACAGTATTGCCGAAAATTTGATTTTACCAGCGGCTTTAGATATAGCAGAGATTATGTTTGGCAAGCAAGAGGTCGAAAAGCTCAAAAGCATACCTCTCTCTGACAATACCATTCAACGCTGGATAAGCAATATGGCGACTGACGTTCGTGATCAAGTCATAGAAAAAAATTAAGAAAAGTTCTTTTGTGTCCTTGCAATTTGATGAATCAACGGATATTGCGGGTTGTGCGCAGTTTGTAGCTTTTGTGCGTTTTGAATCCAATGAAATATTAATGGAAGAAATACTATTTTGCAAGGCACTACCCAAAAATACTACAGGTCAGTGTTTGCATGACACGTTTCTTGAAGCTACGCAAGATATGAATATTGATTGGGCACAAAAATGCATTGCTATTTGTAGTGACCGAGCAAAAGCCATGACTGGTGCGAAGAGTGGATTTATTGCTAGACTGAAAGAACAGATGCCAAACGCTTGTTGGATGCATTGCTTTCTCCATCGCCAAGCTCTTGCAGCCAAAACTTTGCCACAAGAATACAATCAAGTTCTAAATATTATTATTAACGTTGTAAATTCTATTAAAGGAAAAGCGTTGCAGACTCGATTGTTTCTAATCATTTGTGAAGATATGGGGGCACTACACCGCAATTTGCTTTACCATACAGAAGTTAGGTGGTTATCAAAAGGCAAAGTACTGACCAGAGTTATGTAACTTCTCGCTGAACTATTAGTATATTTACAACAAACCAAGTCACATTACTCTGAATTCATATCTGACCCGGAATTCCTTTTGAAATTGGCTTTTCTTTCTGACTTATTTGAGCATTTAAATAACTTGAATAAAAGTCTTCAAGGGCGGGATGAAAATGTCATTACAGCAAAAGACAAACTCCATGGCTTTATAAAAAAAATTGAATTGTGGTCATCATCTATAAATCAAAACAACTTTGATTCATTTTCGTCGACACAGTCTTTCATCGAAGAAGTCGGAAGCGAGATAAACATCAACTTATATATATCTGGCATGAAAATGGTGTTAGATAATTTGAAGAAAGAATTGTGTCATTACTTCTCAGTGCAGGAGATATCGGATAACACTGGGCAAAGATGGGTCTTAAATCCGTTTTTAAATGCTGCTATAAATGAGGCAAATTTATCAACTAAGCTCAAAGAGAATCTGCTGGAATTATCTGCCGATGGGATGTTACACTTGGAATTCAGGTCTGAAAATTTGGATACCTTTTGGTTAAAAAGAAAAACAGAATACCCGGAATTAACAACCGAGGTTTTGAAGTGTTTGATTCCATTTTCTACCTCGTACTTGTGCGAGTTGGCTTTTTCATCAACGGCCCAAATAAAAAGTAAACTAGGAAATCGCTTAAATTTGGAAAACGATTTAATACTTAAAGTTGCAAAAACGGATCCACGATGGGAGAAATTGATTCAACAAACTCAAGCGCAACCTTCACATTAAAATGAACGAGTACTCGAAGATTTTATTTTTTGTTAATGTGTTTGTATAAATAACATAACAAGTATCATTTTGTTAACTTTTTTTTTATATATCTACCTCTCGACCTCTCGCGACCCCCCTTCAGAGGCTTCGCGACCCCCCAGAGGGTCGCGACCCACAGGTTGAAAAACACATTTAGACATCTTAGCTACTTTTAATGCTAAGAGATATGATTCTTCAAGTACACTTTTATTAGTATGGATTAACTTACATATAGAAGTTTGTTGATTTCACAAGGTATGTAATTTTCTTTAGAAAAATTCCAAGAGTTTGTTTTTATAAGCCGGATATTTAGTTTCTAATTGCCGAACTAATTTTGATAGCTTCATGCTTTAATCGGAGAGAACTTGAAACAAATAACGCACTGTGATTTTCCATCCAATGAGGTAAAACCATAATTTAAATAACTGTCTTTATAAAATCTTGTCTTTTTACCAACCGATTAACTGGATTTAGTTCACTTCGTTTTTTCACAAATTTATCCATTTCGCATAAGAAATTAAAAGAAAAGTAATTCAGTTTCACGGTTGACCGCACACTAAAATAAAAGTACCAGACGCACGCTTCACATTCGAGACTTAATTGAAGTTGTGCAATCGCAAGCGCCTCATTTATATTGTTAATAGCACGATTTGTTCAAACTCATCAATATGCATTTTCAAAATGCCCTCATGGCGAGTATTATGGAAGGAGACTAAATTACAAAAAGCACGTACACATCAAGTTGGAACTTGTAAATTACTCATGTATGTACACGTCACACATGCATGTTCATACCCGTCGTGTCAAATAATAATGGGACAGAACCATGATAAACCTAATATAATAAATATTAAATTGACGAAATGTTTGTTATGTTTCGACAGGTGGTACCTTGAATAAATACAGGGTGATTCATAACCTATACGACAAACGTAAATGGGTGATCAGGAATGTTATTTTGAACAAATAAGTTCCTATCTACATGTGCGAATAGTTCGCGATATACTGGGTTTCTAAATTATCCATACGCAAACTCACAATACTACAAATAGAGGTACACATATTTTTAATAATTAAAGTAGATTAGATAAGATTGCTGAATGTTCGGTGAGCTAATAGCTATTGACAACATTTGAGCCTGCCACCATAATCTCTATTCGGTAAAGCTTGAACTGTTTGAAAATGATAGAGATGAAGCATTTAGCGGTGTAAAACTCTCCATACGGAACTTTGACTAGAATTTACCTGTCGTGATATTTGACGAGTACTGATGCAACACATGCGTACCGACGGTATCTTTTTGGCAATACACAACCAGTTTCTATGGGTTCTTTGAACCGTTGTTGAAAATACTTCTCGTCCTGGTTGTCTTCTCTTTGGAAACCGTCGTTTGTATTCTCGTACACCCTAAAAAACCATAAACAAAAATCATATCCGTTTATATAAGTGAATTAAATGATGCCATGTTCAGCGGTTTTTTAAATGTTTGCAGAAAAATAGAGTAAATGCAGCAGTAATCTGACAATTCTATTACATTCATTTGTTGCTAAGACATCAAGTATGATGCTTACCTCGTATGATACTGTACTGCGTGCATTTCAACTCGTGGAGTGCATTTTATGCAATTAAATATGTAGTATTGTGAGTTTGCGCACTGATAATTTAGAAACACCCAGTATATCACAAATTATTAACGATTCGCCACATGTTCATAGGAACTTATTTGTGGAAAATAGCATTCCTGATCACCGCTTTATGTTTGTCATATAACTTATGAATCACTCTGTATATTCGAGGTTATGGGATCATGGAAATTTCCGCTACGGTCATTTCTAGTTTGTAAGACGGGTTGTTTAAAAGCCAATCAAAATTTATAATATTTTTGCGCTTAATTTAAATCACACCTATTTTTAAACGAACTATAGTAATGTGTGTTTTTTTAATACCTTTCTTTTTCAATAGGGAGAAACTTTGACATTATTACAGTTAATTTGACAAGTCATACCGGAATTTTATTTAGTATTGTTTGACATTTGATAATGCAAAAACTTACAGCCGAGCAGCGTCTACAAATTGTGGAAATTTATTTCTAAAATCGGTGTTCAGTTAAAAATGTTCACAATGTGCTTTGCTCAATTTACAGCATACATCATCGGCCAACTGAGACGACTATTGGCAACACAATTGAAAAATTTTGCACTCAATTTACTCTTTTGGACTCCCGTCCACCAACGAGATTGTGTAGAGTGCGCACTGAAGAAAATATCGTCCCCGTTTAGGCCAGTATTGAGGATGATCCAAATTAATCGATTCTTCATCGTGTGGAAGAACTTGGCCTGTGTCATCGACGTTGTAGAAGATTTTGCGCAAGGATCTGGACTTACATGCCTACGAGATTAAATTGGTGCAAGAATTGAACCCAACCGATACTTGTTTTCAACGTGAGTTCAGTAATTGGGCGTTTGAACAGTTGGAAGTCGATCCACTGTTTTATGGTCAAATTGACTTGAGTGATGAGGCTCATTTAGGGCTCCGTCGCATAATCGGGCCATGCTTCTTCAAAAACGAAGATAATCGAGCTGCCACCGACAATGCCGGCCGGTATAGAGGCATATCCAACGATTGTTTATTCCCAGAAGTGCATGAACATGGGGAAGACCCTTGGTTTCAGCAGGACGGTGCCACTTGGCGAAACCATCGATTTATTTGAAGGAAGTGTTCGGCGATAAGATTATCTCCAGAAGTGGACCTGCACACTGGTCTCCAAGATCATGTGATTTGACACCTCTAGAATATTTTTTGTAAGGCTATTTGAAGTCATTAGTCTACGCCAGGGCTGTCCAACTTCAAGTGGACCAAGGGCCGCTGTAAATAAATTTGCGGTTGTGAGGGCCGCATCATAAAATACTTCGTATGCAACTTTATCAGTGATTTGTAATAGGTACAAAAAGCGTGTTTGTTTGTATAATTATTTTTATTTATTAAAAAAAAAAAATAAGAAATATACCAAAAAAGTTAGTGGGCAGTTTGGGGATGTTGGTTTTCACTAACCAGTGTATCAATATTAACATTAATATTTGTTGTTGACAAACGAAGCAACTGAGTAAGTGAGTTATCAGACAGGGAACACCTATATTTTGACTTTATAAATTTCATGTTGGAAAAGCTGCTTTCGCAAAGATACGTGCTTCCCAGCATTGAGCCCATCATAAGGCCTAAGTTTCGCAAGTTCGGGTAACGTTCTCCTGAGAGTAACTTAAAAAAGTCCAATCCTATTTCGGTTCTTCCCTGGTAAAAAGGATCCGACTGCAAATCACACAATTCCAGTTGAAGATCTGCTCTGCTTACGTTCTCAACAGAAGTTGTAAGTGGCTGAGTAAAAACTGAAATTTCTCCTTCGATTTTCTTAAAGTCGCTAAATCGGTTTTCGAATTCTTCTGTAATTGTGTCAATATATTTGATATGAGTTAAATATGAAACTTTCTCAAAATCTTGCATTTCTTCAAAGTGCTCTTTACAGCTTGGAAAAAATGAAAAATCTTGTTTTTCTAGTGAAGACTTGAAAAGCTTAATTTTATTTTGAAATCCTCTTATGTGACCATATAAATTGGCAATATTCTGCTGCTTTCCTTGTAGCTTCAAATTTAATTCGTTAAGGTGAGATGTCAGATCTGTTAAAAATGCAAGGTCTGAGAGAAACTTTGCATCTACCATTTGATTTTCCATTTCCGTAGTGTCGGACTTCACGTCATTTTTAAGGAAAATGGGAATCTCCTTTCGTAGAGAGAAGAAACGTTGCAAACAGTTTCCGGCGCTTAACCAACGAATATCGGTGTGAAGTAACAAGTCCCCATATGTAGCATCTACTTCGGCCAAAAAATCACGAAACTTTCTGTGAGTCAAAGCACGATTGCCCCTCTTATAATATTAGTTATTTTAACAACCACTTTCATGACATTCGATTGACGTAAGGACTTTCCACATAGGGCCTCTTGGTGAACAATGCAGTATATCACAGGACAGTTGATATTGTTTCGTTTTAAGAGTCCTGCAAATCCAATTTCAGTTCCTATCATATTTCTGGCTCCGTCAGTAACAATACAGGAACATTTATCGAATCCCCCATAGTCAGATACCACCTTATTTACAGCTTCAAAAATATCCGTACCCTTGGTGGTACCATGGAGGGGAATAAGATCTAGCATCTCCTCTGCTACACTGAAGTCCTCTTGAATAGTTCGAACAAAAATTACGAGTTGGCTGATGTCAGATAGGTCAGCGCTTTCGTCCAGGCAGAGTGAAAAATATTTACATTTTTCAATTATGTCGTGCAATTTTTTGGATACATATTGATTAATGTGCTCTACACGTCTTGCAATTGTTTGATGCGACACTGAGACTGTTGCGAATTTTTCGGCAATTTTTGTTTCATTGAATTGTTTTGCCATTTTCATTGCACAATTCTTAATAAGAACTCCATCACTAAAAGGTTTTTTCGCTTTGACAATTTCCAGCGCTACTTCGTAAGAAGCGGCAATACTGCATTTGTTATCAGTGTCGACTTTTTGAAAAAATTTGTTTGTAGTTTTAGCTTTTTCTTATAATCCGTAATGATACCATTTCTAGACTCGCCTGTATACTGCTGAAACTTTTTCTCGTGTAACGTATAGTGTAATGTCGTTTTACATTATATTCTTTAGGAACTGATAGTATTTTCATACAAACAATGCACTGAAGTTTATTATTGTTGTTTGTGATTAAATAGTCTGATTCCCAACGGTCATTATAAACTCGATGTTCGTTTGAAATTTTTCTTTTCCGCGAAGACATATTTCACTTAAAAATCTTAAATTAAGTTGCTGCGTACCGCACACCAGAACAAAATAACTACAATTATAAACAAATAAACACTTGACCGTAACAATTAACTTCGCGAACCGTATTCAACGTTTTTCTGTCTGAGTCTGTATCCCACAGCCACTTTATTTACTATTAACTCGTCAACCTTCTTATTATGCGCGCATGCCTATTCGAATGTTCGAAAGCAGCCTAGCAAAATCTCCAATGTTCCAGTAACTTCGTTGCGGCGTTCTATCCTACGTCAGTGGCGTCACATAACCTATGTATGTGTTATTTTATTTCATCATTTCATCGTTGGTGTAGGAATGACTCGCTTGTATATATTTTTGTTTTTAAAGCATATTTCGATATTTTTTTGCCGCAAAAAACGCCGTGGCGGGCCGCATGCGGCCCGCGGGCCTCATGTTGGACAGCCCTGGTCTACGCAAACAAGCTAACAACTATTGCAGCCTTGGAAACCAATATCGAGCGCGCCATTTGCATGCGGCCTTAAACGCTCGAAAAAGTAGTCTAAAATTGATGCTTCAGGATGACGTGCCTCAGACGCTACCGTGATGGCCATATGCCCGAAAATTAATGTCATAAAACTATTTTACCGATTTAAAAAAGAAATTCTCATTACCCCAACACGTGTTTTTTATTTCAATTTATAATCCTACACCTCTTAAAAAAACACACTTTATTATTAAGTTATTAATTTATTAGAACATCAATCTAGAAAACTGTTTTAAAAATAATTATTTAAATTTTTACGTTTAGTATCCTAGTAATGATGCATTTGTGGTACAGGTTTAGAGAAAATTTAAGGTAAACGTTATACGTAACTTTTTGCATGATTTTCAAGAACAAACTACATTTGGGAAGAATGCCAGTTTATTTAATCAATACTTGTAAATATTTTTTCATTTATCTTTTCGATAGGTTTGGTATAATGCTGTTACCCAATGTTTTTTCTCTTTAAATATCGGATTCGGTACGATAACTATGTTCGCTTCTTACAACAATTTCCGGCACAATGTCTATAGGTATGTATAAAACTTTTCTGCGTTCGATACCACAAAACTACTTACAAATTCACTTTTCAGAGATTGCCTAATCGTTAATCTTGTGGACACGTTCACTTCTTTACTATCCGGAACAACGATATTTGGTATTCTCGGCCATTTAGCGTTCAAGCTGCAAGTAGACGTGAGCGAAGTTATAAACTCAGGCGGAACAGCGTTAGCTTTCATCTCGTATCCCGAAGCTATAGCGAAGTTCGACGTAGTGCCTTGGGTAAGGTGGCAATTAATGTTAATTAGAAAGTTCTGAATCGAATAAACAGTCTAAAGTGTGGATATACAAGAATCTTCTTTAAAAGTAATAAGTTCCAGGATTGAAATAAGTTATTCGCAAATAACAGAGAGATTACAATTCAAATAATTAATAGGTTTTGTTTTATAATTTTGAGGTTGTTGCCGGGAGTATTTTGAGCCATAAATTGTATTAAATTTCCCTTTCAACGTTCTCGCGGTCTCAGATGAGTCGCTTGATATTGCTATTATAATTGCTTGCGTATATTCTAGTCACTCATTGCCTTTTAGATCTTCTCTACTTGAATCTTCTAAATCGAGCTAAAAGTCGTAGACAATCGTTTAAATAACTTTAATTTAATGCTTTACTAGGTCTGTATGGATAAAATAAAATTGAAAAACCCTTACCACAATAGAATTTAATGATTCTAAATACGTATTTCTACAACCACGTTGTCATCTTCAGTAGAAAAAACAGTGTAACACTTGAACGCACAAAAACACTCACAGAAGGATTGTTCTGAACGTCTTCTAGTTTAACACTGTATGGATATTTCAATTAGTATTTTTGATTATATTTTTTTCGTCATTTCTTATAATGTTATCATTTAGGCAGAGATTAAGTTCTAATTATAAATATTGTTTCTAATTATTACAATCTAAAAGTCGCCCATAAGCGTCTCTTATGTCTTATGCGGTACATTGTTGCGCACTGAAAATATACTGCATGACATGGAAATTACAACATCGAGGTGGGAATTTTTTGACCAAACTTAGCAGAAATGTATAACTATTCAAAGATAATAATTGATTTAAATTTCGATGAAAAAGAACAAAAGATTAACACAATTTCATTTGATTTTTATTAATAATGTGTTAGGGTGTATTAGCTTCACACTCTCATATTCTTCGTAGCATTTGTTCCAGTAAGTGGTCGACACCCTCCCGGCGCAAGGTGTCGCAAGCAACCTACAGTTTATGGGGCAGGATTTCTAGTGTTTGCGGGGGATTCGCTATGTTCATAAGTTTTCTTCTCTTAATATCCTATTTGGCATTAGGCCGGGAGCTCTAGGTGGCCATGGCAAGATATTGACGTGGGCGTCTTCAAATCGGCCTTGAGAAGTTCTCGCTAGGTTGAAAAGGGCATTATCCTACGGCAACGGCTCTGTGCACACGTCTTTTAACAGGAAATTTAATATCGCGGCGTTCCCCACGTCTTTGTCTGACCCCCATGCGGCTATTATGCGTCCCTATATAAAATAGAGATTCATCAGTGAACACTACCGTATGCTACTCCACATTTCAGTGCGTTCGGAACCCACACCACTGCAAACTTTTCTGTCGGCGTTGAGTAATACAATATGGTCGATAAGATTGCAAGCCGAAAGTCCTAATTCGGTGATAAATGGTCCGAAGGGCCAAATGACGATCTTCATTACCTAACCATAGATCAGCGATTGGTCTGGTACTGGAAAATCGGGCGAAGGTGGGGGTCCTGCATTTCGTTAGTTTTGTTTCGGCCTCGGTTCCTCTTCGGCATCTTTTTTGTCCCTCAGTCCATGGCTAATAAATAAATAAATAAATAGCAGTACATGATGGTAGAATAATGTAGCGATTTGCAATTTCCTTTACGAAAAACCACTTTCTTGTAAGCCAACAATTCGACTTCTTTCGAATTCGCTCATCTAGTGGTAATTCCTACGTGAACGCATTATAGATATAATCGAATACTCAAAACACGTTAAACAAAAGTTTGACAATAGAAAATTGTGAAAATTAAAACTCGCAAAAGATACACCTCACATTAATGTCAGAAAAAACTGCCTGAAATGTAAGATATGTTATGACAAGTTGGTCCATCGTAAAAAAAATATAATCAATTACCTTTGAATAGTTATGCGTTTCTGCCAAGTTATGTCAAAAAATCGTACCTCTTCTGAAGTTCCTATACAAGCACGGGCTCTGCTTTTATTATTTTATACAACCTCAAAGGGCTCTTCTATCCTTCCTCTTAAGTCCTCGCACAAAGACCATGATGTTGAAAGGAGGAATTGCCTCTACATTCACGTGCTCCAGCAGTCTTTCTTCATGGCTGTTTGAAAATTTTTGGACCACACTTTTCACAAAGTCTTAAGTCCATATGTAGATCGTAATATCTAATGTAGCAGGGCACATCTACCATGTTCTTTCATACCTTATTTTGGAAAGTTTTAATAATTTTTTTGGTGAACTCCAAGAGTTGTGTTCCATAGGTCTAAGTTGGTTTTAGCATTTGCTTAAAAGTTAATAGCTTGTTATGTACAGTCACATGTCTTGAAACGAGTTCTCATGACATGTGAGGTATAAGATTGTGTATATATTAGCAGCGATGCAAAGCATTTGGTGTGCTTCTCCTTCGTACCCTGACAAGAACTAAGGATTAAGTTCGAAACACGTATCGGTACGTATCCTGCGTTCAAAACAAAACAGCCTCAAAGTTGGCCATGAAATTTTTAGGTATATCGTAACTTAACCACACTGTTCTGAATTGTCAAATGTTACTGTTATTAGTATTATCTAATAAGAACGATAACGGGTAATTTTATTTATTCATGACAGGAATATTATTTTTATTCAGATATATAATATTTAATGTTTGTATTGCATGGTAAACTATATTTTGTATACCTAGTTCATAAAGTATTCATTTCAAGGCCAAATTCAAAGCATGTGATTCAAATCAGTACTGCGGAGTCAAATGAAGTCAATATTCAATCGCGGAAATAACTGTTTGTCATCATAAAATATAAACGTCATGTTTTGCAATTTTGTCAAAATTTTAATATGTTACTTGCAATATAACCAAACAAAGCATATACATAACCTAAATGTAAAAATAATAATAATAAGTAAAGTAAGAACATTAATAGTTCACAAGTATTGTTTCTTTTCTAGTTTTGTATAAATATATTCTATCCAAGAAAACTATGCGGAAATTATTACTTTAATATTCGAACAAATTATTTAAGTGTTATTTATAATTATAAACTCAAGGGAATATTCAATAAAAAATTTATTTAAAAAGAAATATTTCAAGTCGGACATCAATAGTGAAATACATAGATATTGAAACAGATCTTAAGCATACCTACCGAAATAATTTACTTGCACTATATCTGGGCTAAGAAGATTGGGAATGTATGAATTAAATGAATAATTAACATTTCTACTTAATTTATATATTGCTTATATTTTATAAGTTTTAATATATTCGAAAACAATGTAAAACTTATGTTTGTAACTCTTTGGAAAAGAATTAAAACCTTTTGAGAGTTGCAAAATATTGCTATGAACTATGGTTTTGATAATTAATTTACCACCATTCACGACAAATCTATCCAGCTAGGATATTCAGTCGGTTTACTTTCAAAATGGGACTGCTTTCCTCTCAGGGTTCCAATTGGAAAACGTGGTTTTTCTCTTCTACAAATTTATAATGCGTCAGTAAAAGAGTATTGACAAATGTTATAATTATATTTCTTTAAGTTACTTGTAATCTTCTTGGAGTAAGGTTAAATAATAATCACAATATAAAATTTAAATGAAAATTTAATACAAAAATAAAAAAAAAATAAAAAAAAAATCTTTATCAAGTATAAAGATTAATATTGCCTCATTTAACAATATTATAAAGGTAAAAATAACGCATGGAAATGACAGCTGCATGCGTGCAAAACCCTTTATGACAGCTCTTCAAAATTAAAAATAATAAATTAGAAAGAAACTTTTTAAATTTCTCCCAAGAAAAACAAAATCAAAATAAACAAAGTGATTTGACAGCCCGAAGCAAACTCTAACGCATGTGCACCCACATGTAACAAAAAATGCCCTTGAGATACCAAATGTATAAAATTTTACAGTTACAGATTTTCTTTACTAGAAATTTTGAAAACCTTCTTTGTTATTTATATCGAATAACTAAGACTAAATCAATACGATAATTAACACAATAGAAAAATACAATATTCAATTCATTCAAAAAAATAATAAGATATCTTTTAATATATTACTTACGTAAAAAATATATTCAAGACACGTGAGTAAGAAAGTGTCAAATATAACAATTACGAGATCAACAAACTTGTATAAAATATCTGTAATGAATTAACACAGCACCAACCACAATTAAATAAAAAATAAACCCGAAGTTACCTTTAAAAAGATAAAGATTAATCTTTTTATAAACACGTCTTTCTTAACTCAGAGTACACTTGTGTCTGTCTAAAGGTCAAATCAAGCGCGCAGGCTTAGAATATAAAACCAGTTTTTTTTTACAAAAATAATAAATTTCAAAAACATACACTTGCGTTCAAAATAATAATACAACTATAAATACATAAATTTTTATAATATTTATTATGGGGAAAAGTCCACAGCACTATGTTAAATAAATAGGTTAGAAATCTCAAAGTGATAATCAAACAATTTTGTACTTATTGCTACTAATTGATATTACTATTTATTATCAGTATTGTTCTCAAAAGGCAGATTTTGTAATTTTTGATGACAAACTAAATATTCGAATTAGAAGAATGCTTAACCTAGAAGTCAGAATACCGGAAACAAAGTCAATAAACAACAATATTGAAATAATTTGACAGCAAGCCGAATATCATAAGACTATCATCTGGACAACTTATCCTTTTTATTTAATATAATATTTCAAAGACGTACGTCTTAACTTAAAATGACAAACGTGTCTAGTATTACAGCGTATATTCATGTTTGTTAGAAAGAGATAAAGTACAATTTGCGGTTCACACTTGGGCAGTACGAACTGAAAACTTATACTTTGTGAACTGTTCGTACACTTTTATAACTTTTTTGATTTCTATGTTTTCAAATTTAATTAACTAAATGACATATGAGTTCTTCGGAAATTTGAAAGTTATGCAAAACAGAACCTTGAAGAATAAAATATTTGCGTATGTTAAACAGAAAAATAAAGAAGACACAAAATAAGCTTTCTTGATTTTATAGATTAGGTATTCATAAAAGATTAAGACATCACCTCTATTTATATTTCTAACCCTATACTGCGCACTGAGCACATGTATTTTGCAAAGTTTACATAGCAAGTTGAGCTAAATATTTTGTATATGCACTTTAATACAAATGAAACAGACATGCATTACACATATTTGTATCTGTACACATGGACATACATCTCGTATTTTCCAACGTATACTTCAGCCAAAGACACGTGTTTTTGTCTCGCAAAGATTTCGTCAGTTTGGCTAGTGAAGTAAAGTTTGATGGATCGCCTGATAGGTATAGCAAATTTTTCCTATCAGGTGGCACCAGATAATCTAGTGACATCTGACGGACAAAGGAGACTACGTCGCAAATAGCGATTTTCTCTCGTCCAGCTATGCCGGTACAGAAGGGGAAAAAATACATACATAGGTATAAGTCCATTAACACGATGCCAGGTGGCAGCAGATATACCAAAGAAATTTGAGTACATCAATACGTTAAGCACGTATTGCGCATTTGTTGCAAATGGAGCAGACATGCATTACACACATCTGTGACTGTCATATGGACATACACCTCGTATTTTCAAACATTTACTTCATCCAAAGACACGCGTTTCTGTCTCACATAGACTTCGTCAGTTTGGCTAGTGAAATATAGTTTGATGGACCGCCTCATAGGTATAGCAAACTTTAATATATGAGTACCCTGCGAACCTGAAGGATTTAGAAAATAATTCTTTCAAGTGTACTAAATATTTGTGTATATTAAATAGAAAGATAAATTGAAAAACAAATAAAACAAAGCTTCTTTCTATGTAAGTTTATTCATTAAAAAATTGGAAATGTTCACCTTGTACCTCTATAAATTTTCTAACCCCACATCGAACATTATTACATACATTATCTAAAGTCTGTGCGTTATTGTTTATCTCATTAATTTTTTCAATGATTCAATGTCTTAATTCATCTATGTTATTCACATCTGTGTTAAATATTGAGTTATTAAGGTAAGACCATAAATAAAAGTTGCATGGTAAGAGATCACAAGACCTTGGTGGCCAGTTAGGCATGTTTCTGCTTATCACTCATTCATCGAAATATTCTGAAATTGTGTTTAGAGTATGAAAATATTCTAGTTGAAGTTCATTATAATTCAGCTCATTAATAAATGGCTCCAAAATTTCTTGACGATACCTTTCAGCATTAATGTTTCCCAAAATAAACGTAAGTTATTTCTATTGAATGATGATAATTACTATTTACCTTTAAAAAATATAGGCCCTATTAATTGCCGCCTTGAAATAGCAGCCCAAACTCCAATTTTTTGAGAATGTAATGGAGACTCGATAAAGTGATGAGGATTTTCTGCAAAACATATACGCAAGTTCTGTGAGTTCACATAACCAGAAACATGGAACCATGCCTCATCTGAGAAAAATGTTTTTGACAAAACGTCATTGTTTTTCAGAGTTTTGACAAACCATTCACAATAACGAAGTCTTTGCGGTGAGCCAATTGGCAGAAGTTCTTGAATTGACATTATTGTATGAGTGCAGATGCAGATCGTTTTTCACAACAGTATGATAAGTTCCAACAGAAAGATCACTTTGTTGGGCTAAAGAACGAATTGAGGTTTTCGGTTCATCATGAGCTATTTGTCTTATGTTGTCAACTGCTTCCTCTGTATATTTTCTAGGTCGTCCACTGCTTTTTTTTCTACCAATACTGCTTGCCACGCGAAATAAACTTATACAAAGGTTTAAAAACTTTCAAAACTGATAATATTCTACAGCAATGTTTGGAAATTCAACTCGCAATTCTGCTAAACATTCTTCCATTGAGTAAGACCAAATCCCGTCAATCTTAGGACCGTTTCCAAAATAAGACTAAAATTGTGTGCTCCTCAGTAAAAAGCATGGCTGCAGTAACTATTTGTACACACATAAGTGTAATTTAGTTCTGACAAGAAGTTATTTTTTTACAACTTTAATGTAAAGAGAGAATAAAACACGTTACACATTTTTCCCAACTTAGTAAAGTTACGACATGATTTCCGATGTCACTTAGAAATCATGGCTCACCAAAGGCAGGTTTTTTTTTAAACGTACGATGTACACATGCTTTAATGTTTTTGTATTATTGTATCGATATTTTTACTGAAACTTGACGAGTTGATTGTCCTAGTTCTAAACTAAGCAGAACGGTTAAAATATATCTTCATTTTCATATTTGTATAGTTACGTTATTTATGGTTTTTGTATCAATTGTCTATTCGTATATCTTTTAGTCACTGAAAAATGAGTTTAGATAATGTCATTATAGTTATTCGCCATATTGTTCTTCTTCATGCTCGTCGTGCTTGGTATTGGAAGTATGGTAGGCATGCAAGGAGTTGCTTTGACGATCCTCACCGAGAGTATACCACAATGCAAACCTTGGATGGCTTCTCTATTAACTATTATAATGCTTTTTTGTGTCAGTTTAGTATACACAACAAACGTAAGTCAAGAAAAGTCTTTTTAAATTATGTGTAAAGTAAATTTTATTATTTTTTTAGGGAGGACAATTTATTTTTGCTTTAGTTGATTATTTTGGTGGAACCATGATCTTTCTTATTTTGACCATAATGGAAACAGTGGCGGTATTTTGGTGGTATGGTATGATGTATATTAATTTTTAGTTCTATGTACAGTGTTGTATTTGCTTTCGTTTTGTTGTATTTTTTGGAAGAGTCACTTGTAATGTCTTCAAGCTTGTATTTCTGTTATTATATTTATTAAAGAAAATGTTTTATAGCAAGTTTATGCTTAATAAAACTATATTCATGTAAAGATTGTTTTAAAAGGTGGGCCATTCTTTTTGAACTACCTGTTATATGGAAATTGACAACAATAACGCGCTCAAAATTTTGACAGATTTTGTGTGTCAAACCTGCAGTGTATCAAACGATCGATTTAAGCTTGATTAACGTTGGAAAATACTGAAAACTTATTTCCAAAGTTGTGCTGCCGAAGCATTGCAAATTTTGATGAAACCAGAGCTCACCCTAGTCCAAGCTCTGGTTTCAGCAGGCAGCGCTAAGTGCCCTGCAAGCCATGTAGCATCAATATCTTGCCCCAGCTAAGTTCAATGATCGTATAATCAGCCGTCTTGGTGATGTTGTTTGGCCTGTGCGTCGCTGCGCGGGTCAAGCGACATCACGAATCGCCAGTAGGCTTGTAAGCATCCATGTTACTCTGATTTAAGCACAATATTGTTGAGGCAATTCATGAAATAGGGCCTCAAACTATCGAAAATGTTTTTCAAAATTGCCTTTACTGGACGCGCTACTGTAAAGTTAGTGGAGGTAGTCATTTGAATGAAATTATACTCTATAACTAGTTCAAAGGTTTACTCCTTTCAACAAAACATCAAACTCTAAAATATATTTAATGGTGTGCATTCTATAGCAATTAAAAAAAACTAGTCGAAACCACCCACCTTTATTTGAAAATAATTTGATATATTTTAAAATATTAATGTAGTTTTCAATGGGGTTCTTTTAAATAAAAGTAACGGTAATTTAAACCACACTATATTAATAATAAAACACGCTAAATAACATTTAATAACTAATAATAACAGTATTTATTTCAATATTTATTTCACATTTATATAACAATATCAAAACGATGGCGATCACTCGTTGAATGAATCTTTCCCTCCATTTCGAGTTCTTTTATGGACCTAGGGAATACGGTTCTAGGCCGTGTTGACGCCGCACAGCGGGTGACATCAATACATGACTCACATCACAATATAATATCGCGCAGTGACGTATTTGAAGGAATATTAGCAAGGCAAGATATGTAAAAATGCATATTTTCATAAATTAAAAGTAAGAAAATAAAAGTAATTAAATATCATTAATTGGTGTAAATGATATAAATTAAATATTGAGAATAAAACACTTGACTATATTTCACAAATTTTAATAGAATAATTCTAGCATAGGTATTGCTGTGAAATTTCCTTTTTGTAGAAATTAAATATAAAAAAATAATATGAAATAAACGTAGCATAAAGAAATAAAAAGAAAACCAATACAGGTTGCGTCGTTTGAAATGCACCTGGTATATAACATGAACATTTGTATTAAGTACAATATGTAAATAGTTTGGAGGTTACAGTAAATTTTCGACAATAATTACAATCTAATTACATATAAAAAGCATGCTTTATGTACCAAGACTGTATAAAAAGGATACAAAAGATAAAGTCTTTTGTATGTATGTTATATTATCAGTAATATTTATCTCAGATTTGTTAATATTGTATGAAAAATGTTAATTGTTATGTAGAAACTTGTAACGTCAAGTGCATTTATAAATAAGAGCAAACACATAGAAGAACATCTAGCATTAATAACAGAGGCAGTGCAACCTGAAAAACAATAAAATAGCCACAAGTGCGAACAAAATTTTGAAATATTAAGAACAGCAATTGCGAATTCTTACATTCGAAAATATAACCAAAACAGCTGTTATTTCAAATAAAAGTAAAATTGCATCCGAATGCGCATGCCTACAACGTTGAAATATATGCAATTTAAAACGATCGAATATAGACCTGAAACAAACAGGGAAGAGCATGAGAAAGACAAAGACGGAAAAGTGCGAAAAATATACTGAATAATCTCTTACAAAACACGGAGAAATCTATGTAAGTTGGAAAAATAGGGCAAAATAAAAAAATTCGTGGAAATCAAAGGAGAAATAAATTTACTCTCGTAAATAAAAAGACAAAATACAGAAATTACCGCAAACGAGAGTTTATATAAACGAAATAAGTTCAGACAAAGAAAGAAAAAACAAATTTTCATATAATAGTTTGGTCAAGGATACAAGGGTTGAAGCGGAAGAAAACACAAATAAAAATAAAATTCAAAATTAGATAAGAGATTTGAGAGAACGTTTTCCGAGAAGAAGTAATGAAGCAATATAAAAGCGTTGGACAGCGCCAGAAGAGGATTCATTCGACATCATTCATTCAATGTACGAATGAATGACATCATTCATTCGGTACATATCACTCAGTATACATTTAATATTCATTTTGATTTTAAAGATTTGAATAAACTTCGAGTTCTAATCAATAATCTGTTATATCAACGTTTACAATTAGAAGCATTTTGATTTATAATTATTAATATTGTATTAAATATTTTCTTTATACAGTTAGTTTAATTTATAATTGTATTGAAACTATATGCAAAAGTATTGCGAAGAATAGGGGAAAGATAAGTAAATAAAACACTATATTATTTGGAGTCTGTAAAACAAAAACTAAAATAATATATTTAATATATATATATATATATATATGTATTGTTACGACCTCACCACCCAGTTCGATAGTAGATACTTACATTAATACCAATAAGAGTTTTATCTGGGGTCTTTTATTTCATATATAATGAAAAATTATTGAGGCAACACAGTCTTTTAATAAAAAATCAATACATGTCATTCATTCAAAAAATAACATCCAGATTTCTATGGTTACAAATTAATAAAACCAAACTTAAAACATATCTTCACCCAATTCAACCGTTGAATTCCAAATCTTGGCACCAGCAATACATTCTATATCAATCCCTTCAATCTTCAATCCACTACAATATAATATATATATATATATATATATATATATAGATGGCTTATTAATTTGAGAAAATTAACGATAAATACATTACTGTGAGTGCAAATTTATGCAAAATATCTGAGTAAGCAAGTAGGAAGTTAGGTTTCCACGAGTGATCTCATGATATCTGTGTAATTGAATTTTTCAATCAAATATTCATTGATAGGCATAAATAAAACTTATATATACATATGCAAGGTGTTCCATATCGTTATGTACAAATTTTAGGAGTGTAAAGTAGACTTTATTTCAAGTAACAAAAACGAAAAATTTGTATATCCATTTTTATTTGTTTCAAAGTTACAGATCTATGAATGTGATTGTCAGATCATGAAAAAAAATCTAATCTTAAAGTCAATAAAAACTGATTTTATTTAAAAAAGTTCAATTAATAATATTTTCGAAGGGTCCACCTCCTTGTTAAATGCAGGCTTGTGTCCGTAAGCCAACAGAAGTTCTGTCGGATTTGCTCGGCAGCCAGGTGAATACGATCCAACAACTCTTCTCTTGTGTTCGAAACTTGCGCGTAGACTAAATTTTTCATGTACCCCCATAAATTAAAGTCAAGGGGATTAAGATCGGGTGAGCTGGGTGGCCATGCAACAGGACCATCTCGACCTATCCATCTTGGATAATGTAAACTATCCAATTATCCAATGGGTTAACGTAAGTTAAACCAATTTCGGTCAGCAATTCCGAAATGTGGTGGTGACCCCTCCAAGTGAAACCACATGTCTCGTCAAAATTCAGTGGGACATCCTCTAAAAGACTTGGCAGTTCGCCAATAAGAGATTGACTGAAATTATTCGCATTTAACCTCCCACGAAGAACGACAGGTCCAATCAACAAGTCATCAACTAGTGTCGCCCAAACGTTAATAGAAAATTCATGTTGAAATTTAGATGGGCGTATAGCTTTGGGATTTTCTGATGACCACCTGTGCAGGTTTCTCAGATTTGTAACACCACTTCTCGTAAACGTAGAATCATTTGTCCAGAGGACTGTTGTGCAGAAATTAAAATGAAGCCATGATTGTCTTAATATCCAGGTAGAATAAACTAGACGAGCACAGTGGTCTGCCTCAAGCAAACCGTGTCTCTTGCGATAGTGATATAGATACAAGCCCTCACGTTTTAAAATTCGCGAAACTGGCGTTCGTGGCACTCCTAGTTGTCTAGCGATTCGTCGTACACTGAAAGTTGGCTCCCTTTTAACAATAGCTACTGCTTCTTCCTCTAAGTCTGCTGGCAAATTTACTCCTCGGTCGAAAAGATAATTACGCAGTCCGCATTTCCGAAATTGTCTGTGTACTTCCAGAAACATTTTGTAATGAGGAATGCGCCTATCGGGAAACCGATGTCGGTATTCAATAACTGTTTGGCGTGCACTGTCGTTACAGTAGCTATACACAAAATGCATGTCCGAAGAAAATCGGGAAGGCATTTCGAATAAAGAAAAAATGTCCACTCACTAATAAGCTGTTGTATGAACTGAAACGTATTGTAATCCTTTATTAAAAAAATGTAAGGTTAACAGTCATCTGCACATTTGTTTATTGTATGATATTCATGATTCAGCACTTACGAAATAAGTAAGAACCTTCTTTATCATAAATCAATTTTCAGTACTCTTTTTTGTAGATCTCCAAGAAATTACTGTATGCACTACGACACGTGTTTATTTATTTTAGGATAACATTTTATTATGCGACGTTAACAATCACAGGTCTGTTATTGAATCGTATAACTTTTTTTAAATAAAATCAGTTTGAATTGACTTTAGGATTACATTTTTTTTCATGATGTGACAATCACATTACTAGATCTGTAACTTTGAAAAAAATAAAAATGGATATTCAAGTTTTGCGTTTTTGTTACTTGAAATGAAATCTACTTTACACTCCTAAAATTTGAACATAACGATACGGGACACTTGTACATACATTTATATATATATATATATATATATATATATATATATATATATATATATATATATATATACGACTTCCACTTAAACGGGTGTCAAATAACACACTCAATTTAGAATCAAAGTGTTAGTAGAAGTCAGATATTCATATTTGAAAGGGTCAGATAGACACCTTGAGTATTAACGAAGGAAAATACCACTTGGTTAAGTGAAACACTTGTGCGTGATTGGCGAAAGATTCCATAGGATCGAAAACAAAGGCTTTAAAAAAATATACGTTTGTTTTTAATAAACGATTTACGTAAAACTATCTGAGAATAATTAAGTTTTAGTTTAAGAAATGAAATATTTTAAGTGGGAAATAAATGACTTGTGAAAATTCAATGATACAATAAAAGAATTTTGACAATTTACATCTTGTATTATTTCTTTACATTTATATTGGATGACAGGCCCAGTTAAGTTGACCCCGAAAGATACGGCCTTGAGATATACAAAAAATATACAGAGTCTAGAGAAATATATGCCCACACAACAATCATTTGTTTAATTTATTAACCAAGCGAGACACCCAGACACCCGGTTATGCCATTAACAAAGAGAAATCTTCAAATCTAACTTACTGGATATAAGTGTAAGACTTATATAGCTAACGATATTATGGGTAGGTGGGTGGTTAATTGATATTTAAAATAGTATCTGTGAAGGGAGTATTAGACAAATCTACTTGTGTATTAGTAACTAGAAAATTAAACTTCTGTCCTTTTTGATTTCTAAAATTTCTAACAAATCTAATCTTTTTTTTTTACTGCATTATGTATTAAGTTACAGCTTTTAATATGTGGCAAGTGGTTATGTTCTATACAATATTCAGAGAAACCAGTCTTTTGACACTATATTGAATAGATTTTGTGTTCCGCAAATATGTTTTTTAATACTTCTACCGTTTTGCCAAAGCAGTAGAAGTATACCAATAGGAGCGTAAGATATATAAGTCTTGTACACTTGTAATCATTAAGATCGATTTAAAGATATCTCTTTGATAATGGCATAACAGCCGAAATGTATGTTAGAGTTCTTCCAATAAAATTAGGGGAAAATAGCCACGTATTTTATTCTCAATATTGAATTTAAGTCAATTAGTAATAGTAATAAGTAGAGCTGGGGATGTTTGCGGTGTGCCAGGATAGTATTCAGTTAAACGCACGAATATAATGACCTTGTTTCGATCGGTGATGCATGCGTGATTTTATTGCTTTACATGCATTCGCTATTTATATCACTTAGGTATGTCAGTTATGTGTACTGTATATAAATAACACACTTACCTTATTTACGATTATTATAGCATAGCGCCAAGTGGATAAGACTTGCAGTAAGTTTGTAGCATTAGATACGTTTCCATATTTGTAGCGGTGAGCGATGTACGCCGTGATGAATAAATTTTTTTATATTTTGAGAAATACCGCACGACATCTACGGATGTATCACACGCACAATTAAAATAATCTTTATAGATACAAACCGAATCTACACTTGCACCATTACTAATTTGTTTTAATCTGGTAAAATCAAAATCATTGTTTATCACACTCTCGAACTATTCTATTACATTAACATTTTTGTTGTCATTTACTGCGCATAGCTGGGCGTGTACATCGTCCAGTATTTGCAGTGACTCCGCTAACGATAATGCAGTATTTTGAAATTTCTCGATTGCGTTAAACAATCCTACGAGTGTATGATTGTTATAAATAGTTTGTAAATCTGCATCAAGGGAAGGGTTTTGAAAGAGTCTCTGGCTTTCCTTAATGGCTACAGCTTCGGCAGGATTGAATTGTAGAACCACAGATTTTATTTGTTGGAAATACTTGGCATAATAAAATGCCGCCTTTAACCAACTTCCCCTACGTGTAAGGATTGGCTCTGGTGGTTCGGGAATACCAGGGCACCGACTGTGAAACTCTCGAATTCGTTTGGGAGATTTTAGAAACACTTTTTTTGTGGTTGCTATTAATGCATCCACCTCTGGATAACATTGCCGAATAGTTTGTGCCACAAGGTGTAAAGCATGAACTTTACATGTCACATGCAAAAAGTCTCTCACAATATGCTTTAAGAGAACGGCCTACAGAACGCATTGTCGCAGCACCATCGCTCATAAACATCAGGAGTTGATTAGTTGAAACTTGAAATTTTTGTAGCGTATCGAGCACTACCTTCGTAATTACTTCGCTAGTGCATTTTTCCAATCTTTTGCTGGCTAATAAAATGGGAAATGTTGATTTGACAGGATCTAGTACACGCACTATAATATTCACAATAGAATGTTTTTTTCGATCTGTCGTTTCGTCGACACATACCCATAACTGTTTATCATTTACTACTGCTTTCATTCTGTTTTCAATGTCCTCACGCACAATTGGTAAATAGGTGAGTAACGTTCTCCGTGACGGTAGCTTTATGTTGGAATTGTATTTATTCCAAAAGTCGTGAAAGGCTTTTTTATCTAGCAGGTGAACTGGCACATCGCAGACGAGTAGCATTGTCAATAAATCGAAAATGAATTGCGTTTTAGACAGCACATTATTTGTTTTGTCTTTGTGGTGTACACTTTCAACATGTCTTTTACAGTCGTATTTGTCCCAGCAAAGTAACTGTTTATCGCATAATTTACAAACCACTTTTGCTCCATTATAATACAAATCGGGAAAGTCTCGGATAAATTTCTTCACGTCGTTATACAATGGGCGCTTTCTTGGCTTGGGCACGTCCGTCATACTTATTAAATAGAGCTCAAGACAACACACGATCACGTTGCCAGTTCACGACTAACTAAAGTGTTTCGCTGCATCGTGTTTATACGCTGGTGGGGATGCACTACATACGGTCCTGCCGTACCGCAAACATCCTCAGCTCTAGTAATAAGTTAATATTCTATTATTATACGACTAGAGTTTAAAAAACAATTAGTTTGTTCGAAAATTTGAATAAGATTAAATAAAATATCATTCCACACTACATAATCATATAAAAAATTGTCTGTTTGTCAAATATTTCGAAGATTTGATTAGTTATGTTAGAAAAATAAATAACAAACGAATAATAGCAGCTATTATTTTCACATTATGTAAGAGAGGTCAGTATACACAAGAATAGTAAACGTTTAATAGGATTGTTCAATCCTCATCTCGTAATGTATTTGGAATGACGTGAATGCTTGACATCATCTGCATTCCAAATATGCCGCGTCCTATGTTATTAGGTATTACATTGTGATTTGCAGTTTTTTGATGATCATTTATTCAAAATTTTCTCTTGTTACGCCGTTATAGTTTATATCTAGCCTTCGATTGTTCTTCATATTATTCCGTATAAGTGTTAGTTATAACTTGTTATAAGTAGAGCAGACCAATTTCCGTGCGCGCTATGAGCGCCGGTATGGGAGTGTAATTCGTAATATATTAGAATATGCGATAGAATAGGGACGCAACATGAGCTTGTTACCGATATAAGTATAGAAGTAGAGACATTTATTCTATCAGAAATAATTATATACACATTTGGTTTTCTGTTATTAAAGTAATATGCATAAACACACGAAAAATAAGAATAGTACATATTATAGCAGCGTTGTATGTACCTATAAATAAAATAGAAAATGTATGAAATCAGTGATTGTGTGTACGATAGGGGAATTAAAAAAAACATTTACCGATTTAAGCGTCTTCCAAGGATTGACAATTGTCCGCCCGTGAGGAAAAAATATGTTTATATTTGGAAAACGAGCGTTCTACATCTAGTGATGTTATATTCGCATAATCAAAATACCTTTTTAAGCAACTTAACGCATCTGTAGACGTGCCCTCACAAATACGTGTTAGGTGTCAAAATCTGCATTTCTGTCTGAAACACTTTCAAATTTAATTAGAACACTTTCACTTTTTGCGTCTTCTACAGCACACAGTTCTGCGTGAACATCTTTAACGATTTGCAGTGATTCCTCTAACGGCAACGACGTATTTTCGAATTTTGTTATTGCTTCTTCTAGTCCCAAGTAATTCTCACGAATACTTTGTAAATCCATTTTAATCTGGGCATCTTAAAATTTTTTTTTGGCTTGTATTGATAGCTGCACTTTCTTTCGGATCGAATGATAAAACCACGTCCTTAATTTCTTCAAAATATTTATGATAGTAAAACCCCGCCTGTAACCATGTACCCCAACGTGTCAGAATCGGCTGTGGTGGCTCAGTGGTATGGGGACACAATTCGTGAAATTTACGAATACGTTTTGGAGATTTCAGGAATACTGTCTTTGCACTCGATATTAAAGCATCTACCTCTGGATAACATCTACGAACCTGTTCTGCCACAAGGTGTAGAGCATGGAGTCTACAAGTAATATGTAACAAGTTAGGACAATATTTTCTAAGAGAACGGCCTACAGAACACATGGTTGCGGCACCATCGGTCATAAACATTAATACTTGGCCTTTCGAAAGTTTAAATTTTTCCAAAGTATCTAATAGCATCTCTGAAATTTTTTCGGCATTACATTGTTCTAGTGGTCTGGATGCTAATAAAATTGAAGACGTTGGTTGATGTGGTTCCATATTACGCGCCATCACATTAACTACAGATTGCTTTTTGCTGTCAGTTGTTTCGTCCACACATAACCACAGTTTTCTATTTTTCAGTTCTGCTTTGATTTTATTTTCAACCTGTTTACGCACAGATGGTAAAATTACGAAGGAATTTTACCATCTGTGCGTAAACAGTGCTTCGAACTGCTTACGTGTTCTTTACAATGTGTTTTTGACCAACACATTAGATATGTATTGTACAGTAAACATTTAATTTTTGAGCCATCGTATATTAAGTCCGGGAAATCCATAATAAACTTATTCACTTCGTCTGACAACGGTCGTTTTCTCGATTTATGTGTCGACGACGTTTTATTACGTATGCTTACACTTACATGCAGTCTAAGCAGGTACCAAACACATACTGAATGCTGTATGACATGGAAACTGCAACACCAAGAAGGGGTGCGAATTTTTTGACCAAACTTGGTAGAAACGTATAACTATTCAAAGGCAATAATTGATTAAAATTTCAAAGAAAAAAACAAAAGACTAACACAATTTAACATAATTTTTATTAATAATGTGTCGAGCCGCCCCTATTAGTTACACACTCCCTCACTCTTCGTGGCATTGATTCGACTAGGTGGTCGATATCCTCTTGGGGTATGGAGTCCCAAGCAACCTGTAATTCATGCCGGAGAGCTATTAGTGTCTGCGGGGGATTGGCTAAATTCATAAGTTTTCGTCCCATAATGCACATGTTCTATTGGCGAGAGGTCGGGGGATTTGGGTGGCCATGGCAAGATATTGACATGAGCCTCTTCGAAGCGATTTATAGAAATTCTCGCTACGTGGGGAGGGGCATTATCCTGCTGGAAAAGTGGGTCTTCGAGCATTTGAAAATATGGAAGAATATGGGGTTCTACCACCTTATCAATGTAACGCTGGGCGTTCATGGTGGCTTGGATGAACATCAACTGAGACCTACTCTCATATGCTATAGCACCCTATACCATAACACCCACTGCTCGATGCACATGCCTTTCAACGGAAAACTGAATATCACTACGTTCCCCACGTCTTCGTCTGACCCTCATACGGCCATCATGCATCCCTAGACAAAATCGAGATTCATCACTAAACACCACTTTATGCCACTCCACGATCCAATGCATTCGCAATCTACACCACTCCAAACGTTGCTGTCGGTGTTGAGCCGTAAGTGGTAACACAAGATGTGGACGATAAGATTGTAAGCCGAAACCCCTAATTCGGCGATAAACGGTTCGAAGGGTTACTGGACGACCTTGATTACCTAACCACACGTCAGCAATTGATCTGGTACTGGAGAACCTGTCTCTTAGTGCCATTAGGCGAAGGCGGCGGTCCTGTATCCCATTAGTTCTTCTTCGGCCTCCGGTTCCTCTTCGGCGTCTTTCCTGACCCTCCCTAGTCCATGATTGATAACAGCGCATAATGGTGGATTGGTTCCGGTTAAGGCGATTTGCAATTTCCCTGTATGAAAAACCACCTTCTCGCAAACCAACAATTCGACCACTGTCGAATTCGCTTAATTGGCGATAATTTCCACGTTGCCGCACTCTAGGCATAATAAAACTCTCTAAACACGTTAAACAAAGGTATAATAAGGCAAAACCGTTGAAATAAATTTGAAACAAAGAATAAATACACCACACATTAATGTCCGCGAAAGCTGAATGAAGTGTCAGAAGTGTCATGACCACTTGATATATCGCAACAAAATTTTAATCAATTATTACGTTTGACTAGTTATACGTTTCTACCAAGTTTGGTCAAAAAATTCGCACCACTTCTTGGTGTTGCAGTTTCCATGTCATTGAGCATATGCAGATAATTTGTAAATTTATCGCCAAATAGATGATATGAATGATTGTGATATTTTGCAGAGTGATCTTGCATCGATTTGTAAATGGTGTGACGAAAATTATTTATCGCTGAATATTGCGAAATGAAAGGTTATGGTCTTTACTAGGAAACAAAGTATGATTCTATTCAGTTACAGTTTGCTGGATATATGTGGGCAGACATCTAAAACTTCTTGTCTTTTTGACTAGAAATATGAGACAGTTAAGTAATAAGGCCTTGGTTATAACATATAATGCATTTATTCGTTCCAAGTTGGAACACTGTTCAATGGAATCCAGGCTACTTCTACTATGGGAATATGGTTGAGAGGATCCAAAACGAAAATGCTCAAGACTGTATATTATCGCATACATAAAATATTTTTGCTACATAATTTTTGTTTGAATTATCTCCTGAGTGAGAGCATGGGCGTGATAGAAGAACTATATCAGAGATTATTTTTACATTTAAATTAATCAATGGTGATACATTTAATTCAGATTTATTGAGTCTCTTGGATTTTCATGTTTCCAGATTGAACAGTCGTATAAGAAAATACAGTATCCGACATTATTCTCAGTCACCCGTAATGTCGACAAGTAGGAGTGTTAATTCTTTTTGTAGTGATGCTGATCTATTTAATATAAAATTAATTTCACCCAAAAACTCATTGTTTGCGAAATTTAAATTAATATAATTATATCTATGTTTTGAATTTTTGGTTTATATACTATATTTTATGTATGGTTTGTTTATATTTATAGCAATCTACTAAATGTTTATTATATGTATAGCATTATCCTGTTATAAATAATGTATGTTACTGTTGGATAAAAATGATAATAAATAAACAAATAAACAATATTTTCCGGCCGATAAAAATATTTTGGCTTTTTTGAGGTTGGTCCACATTTTCAACTGTTGTTTAGATTCGGGTGTATAATAATTAACCCATGTTTTGTCACAAGTAACAAATCGGAGCAAAAAATATGTTGTGTTGCGTTTAAAAATTCTTAAATTATTCATCGATATTTGACAGCGAACACGTCCTCAGTAAACGCGACACCCATCCTGCCGAAAGCTTTGTCATATCCGTTCCCCGTTCCCCGTTCCTTTGAAATACCCGTTGCCTCTGCTATTTCTAACGCTTTCAATCGTCAGTCACCTAGCAACAAATTGTGTACTTTATCTACCATTTCTAAACTTTTAGCCGATTTCGGCCGCCAACTGCGGGGATCATCTTCTAAGATGCTCCTGCTATGCTTAAATTCCTTTTCCCATTTGCTGTCGGTTGTATACGACGAATAACCTTCACCCAGTGTATCCTGAATATCATAATAAAGTACATACCTTTCTTTAAAATATATTTATTTTACATTTAAGTATTATTTGTTCATTTCACCTTGGATACGGTTACCATAAACACGGTCATAACGCCCGTGGGCGTAATATCCAGGGATTATGGCCCATAACGCCCGGTAATTTATTTATAGTTTTTAATGTTGTATGACTATAAATAAGGTCCGAGAAGAAAGGATATACATTTTACAGAACTAATAATTTTAGTCTTGAACAAAGTCTAAAGAAAGAAGCAAAACTTTAGCATTCTTTATTAAAATTAAAAGTATCTAAACATTGACAACTTGAAAACATCAAACAACTGTCATTTAAAATTCGTAAAACTTAATAGTTGTTTATTTTCAACAATTTCTAAAGAAAAAACCAAATTTTTAACATTATTTAGCTATTAGGTTAATTAAGAATTGCTGAAAAAAAACAAGTCACTCAACGGAAAACGTACAGTCGCGTTTCGTTCTAGTTGGAACTTTTCAGTGCACGGCATTCCTCGAAGACGGACATTGCCTTTCATTTCTATACTTTCTGTATATATAGTTAACATTTGGAACTTACTCTCACTTGCAGTAAGTTCCAAATGTTAATTATTTAGCAAAATTAAAAATACGGTTTTCGAAATGTCCTGAAGAACTGTGTGATTCGATGCTTTCCAAGTTTGTTAAATTTCTTAGAAGAAAAACATCTCCACTAGTACTATTTTAGGTACATCTCTTATTATATTTTTGCCAACAGGCTTAACGGCACATCGACTGTTTCTATATGTAAGGAAAAATCTTCTTTCTTTTATTCTTTTTGGTCTTAAGAAATACATTTCTTAATCAATTTAAGGGCACCGATTTTATCTTCCTCTATAATGGTGAATGCTTTTGAACTAACAGTTTTAGTTACTAGAATTTTTAATTAGCAAACATGTACCTTTGTCTTCTATATCATTCATAGTCATATTTAAAAGCTCATCTCGTCTTAATCCACCAAAAACGGCCATAACCAAAACTACTTTATGTAACAAATAAATTTCATCTGAAAAAAGTTAAAACTTGATCACCTTCCAATACTTCAGATTTCTTCTGGACGTATTTTTGGCGAGGAAAATGAGTAATATCATTATTTTCGTTAATAATTAATGTAGATTTTATAATTGAATATTTGGTACACAAGGTATTTGGAGAATATTTTTGGGACTTAAATAAAGAGTTCAATCAAAATTATGAATTGAAAGTAAAAAACGTCAAGCATACTAATTCCTGAATGTAGGTTAAAATTATAGTCTCGTTTACACATTTTATTTTATTCCTCTGTTTCCATTCGTTAAACAAATCATATTTTTCCACGGTCGGGAGTAGAAATCAGTTTCTATGACATCAAAATTAAAACTGAAGTAGTCGATTATTCCCAAGGGAGTATAATGCTCCCAAGGGAGTTTACATTATGGAGAACGTTTGTGATTCATGCAAAAAACATTGTAGTTATGACAATAACTCAACGACTACTAAATAAATGCTCAAATTCGAATACAATAATTCTGGTGCTACTTACTTCATAATGACAAAATATGTGTTTTTAAGTTAATGAGACCGTGGAAAAAAAAGTATATACCATTCGGGAGAGATGCTATTTTGTCCACGAAATAGCACAAAATGCACCGCGCCAAATTGCACCTCTGCCAAAATAACGCATTTCTCTCCCTTATAGTATAATATACTATTTTTATCACACAATAATCTGGATTTAGCTGGTAATAAATTTTCGGTAGCTTTAGCTGCATTAATTCTAATGTTTCCGGTAAATCCATTTTATAAAGTAGCAAATAGTTGCAAAGTGTAAACAACTGTCATTTAAAATGATATAGCGTTCATTTATCCATGATATACTTCAAGGAGAAATATATTTATACATAGGTTAAATCGTTGATTCAAGGAATCATATTAGATGTGTAACGACTGTCAAAGACATAACAGTTGACAGAAATCTCGGAACTTTTCATGTAATTTGAATTTTCCGCTTAATAAATTTATTTTTCGTGAAAAATAAAATCTTGTATGAGCCACTGGTGTGTTATGGCAATTATTTTGCCCTCCGTCGACATTCATTCCTTGGACCAGAGGCCATCGGGCTGAACTAACGTCGATCTCAGAGCAATATAATACCCAGAACGCCCTTGGTGCATAAATAACTATTAATCACTGCACGGTGTTTAAAATGATCTATTCACACATAATTAGTAGTAGGATAAAATTTAAAAACATTGCTTACGAAACACCTTTTGTCAAGAATTTATCAAATAATAACAGTAAACTCTCATTGGCATTGGCATTGGTTGTCAAAATGTGATGTGTATTTTATTTATTTCATGGTCTACTCTAGGTGATCGCGGGTTTAAGTCAAACCGCCTTTGTATTTATCGACAGTCTTATAATAAATATTTTGAATTAATTAGAGAGGGATTAAGTATTCAGTGATAAACCGAAAACTTGATATTAAGGAATAAATTTACATTATTACACAAGGTGACGATGTTAGAAACAACGGAATACCATATTTATACTTTGCGTAATCTTAGATTCGGGTAGATAATTAAGTGTCGAGACGGTTCACAACTTGTTATGCAAAATTTTGAGTTGTGATTATACAGGTGATTCTAAGACATGGAAATATTTCGTTAAACTTTTATTGCCATTTTTTTCAATTAAATCCATTAAATCGTTAGTTGTGTTGAAAACAGTTCATTGATTGAATAAATATTAGTGAATATCTAAATATAGTTTCATCCAGTTATAATTTTAGTCTGTGGTTTGCGTTTTTATATTCTCCCGAGAATTTCATTTTCAACGAACAGAACACATCCATTAACATGTCACTCTTCTCTTATATTACTTTAATTCGATTATTTATACCTGTAGAACAGGATAAACACATTTCGCTATATTGAAATTTTGCTTTTCTAAACCGCAAGGCATTTTACATTTTAACTTACACATTTATCTGAATACTTTTTCATACTATTTCCTCCAAGACAAAAATAGTTTGAAATCCTAATATACATTCTTAATTCAGATTGAATTTTTTATTTATTCCGATGCTTGATTCGTATGTCTGATTGTCTTTAAAAATCTTTATTTTATCTTTCTCACTTTCCAATTTAGTTACGCATGTTCTAACTCCAAGTTTATTTGTATTTCGAATATTAGTCCTTGTACCAACGGACTCCACTTTCGCAAACCACTGTTTAGATTCAAATCGTAAATTTAATAGAAAATTCAAGATTTTGCATGTACTATCGGGAGCAAATGAAAGTGGGCACTTCATTTTTCCACTTTAACACAGACTTTAGTCGAATTCGATGCTATTGAGATTTCATTTATTTACTTATCATGTCACTTTGTCAAAATGTCAAATATTCCTGTCAAACCAATTTACATAAATTATTTCTTGGATTTTTAATTTATTTTTTAATTATTTATTTGAGTGAGAAAATGTGGCTTATCTGGTCGGCCATAATATAACAGTTAGGGCCGACAAGATAAGCCAACTTTTCTCATTACCGACAATACTTGTGTAAATTCATAGATTTCTTTAAAAACGTTGTAAAATAATGCCAACTTTCTTGATTTATGTATATACATTTTTTCTTAATTTAGTTTGTAACGTACTCTTTAGCTGTAAGTACCTGAGGAAGCCACTGTGCTGGCGAAACAATTGCCGTGTTAGGATTAAATATTAAAAAGTGAAGATTTGAAGCGTAGTTTTATATATACTTTAATTTATTCTTTTCCAATCTTATAGACAGATCTTTAAGAGCAATGTCTGTATCGCTTTCTTAGAACTTATAGAACGATTTTTAAGTTGAAACTGATAACAAAATTATGTTATACAGTGGCATAAATTCGATAATGAACGTAAAATATTTATAAAATTGGAAATGTTATGTTTGCATTCTATATCCTAGATTTACTTATATTACAATAAAAAATGTTTGAAATTAAAATATTACTGAAACTAAAATATTATAAAAAGATATTAAATAGATCCTCAACAGTTATTATTTTCTTAATAGCTTTTCCCCTGCCCTATTTTCTCGACCCGTACAAGTTTTTCATAAAGTATTACGGCCAGCATTACATTTTGAGTTGTGCAGGCCTGATCTATTTCATGAGGGTTGATATTTTTAAGGTTTGTAAGTTTAATCTTAAGTATTGGTTTTAGTTTACTCTTTTAGTAATTATTCAATATCTCGTTACTTCTCTTTTGTGATATACGTATATTAGCAGCTGAAATTTTTCCCAGCATTAACTAATTGGTACTCTATTTTTCCCACATCTGGTTTGCAGATAAAAAAGCAATTTACGTCCTACATTTAGACCGTAATATTTATTACAAATATTTCTTCTCTCTTTGACTTTTTTATTTTATCTATAATATATTATTTTAGATAAAGATTATATCGGTGTCACAGGTCTTCATTTTACTGCCAAGTCGTCGTTGCCAAATTAAAAACAGACTATAAGTATGAGAAATATTGAGTAATATTTGAGTAATAAAATTCTGCAATAAATCAATTATTAACAATATATAATACTAAACGTACTTTATAAAGAAATATGATTACTTCATTATTATATACTTGAAATTATATTCTTTAGAAAATATGTTTAAAATTTAATATTTCAAGTTATGCCATTTTAATGTCCAAGAAATGATATATAGCATTCATTAATATAAAACACATGCGTATATTCAAAACACAACGAGAACAGAAAGAAACAAATACATTCCGTTGTTAGAATGTACGATGAATTTATTTGAAATGTACATAAAACAAGATAAATAAACCGCCATTTTTTAGGATTGGAGAACTTCTGTGAGGACGTTGAATTTATGGCGAAACGTAGAGTCGGAATATATTGGAGGATCAGTTGGGGGATAATAAATCCTGTGATAATGATTTTGATTTTTCTATACTTCTTATTAACTATGGAACGTCTTCAACATGAAAATACTGATTTGCCACCTGTAGCCATGGGTAAGATACGAATATAAATAAAATACGGTGTAAAGATATACTGTACTCTAGTACAATGAAGATACAGTTTAAAAATATAATATGATGTTCCGTTTGGTTCGGTAACACTGCATTTTTCTTCTAGGCTTCGTCATGATGTTTTGTTGTTCGAGTTGTTAGTTTTCTCAAGCGTTTAAGAATACATTGATATAATTATGGTAAACGTTATCGAAAGAAAGAATCTGTTTTCGGATATATCAAAAATTGCTTGAATGTCAAAATTCATGTTATTATATCTACTATATGCGGCAAAACATAGGTACCTGCTCCGATATTGGTGGTGACTGTGGCTTGTAATCTGAAACAGAAATAAGAAAAACACCCTAACCACAATATATATCAATAAATACTATACAGGCTGATTCATTTTCGGCCCTCACCATGGTGATCTCTCTTATTATTGGAGATAGAGTATAGGTTTAAATTTGGCAAAGTTGTTAAATTTTGTGTTTGTTATAAATCCGTAAAGAAAATAGACCTGTGACAAATGACCTTCGTTATTAAAAAAAAAAACGCGAAAACCCCATTTTCTTCTTTTACCTGTAACTATCTAATTTCTTATAGGCGCCATATTGGATTTAGACATCTTCAGAAAGAGTTTTTTTTTCTGATTTCAACCATGTACCACATGCTGACTAAAGTTTTTGACATTAGGTTTTATTTGAAAGAATAAATTGTAAGCTTAAATAAGGTAGCCTTTGGAATTTCAATCTGTCAAACATTTCATTTATTATTCATTAATAATACAAAAATGTCATACACTAACGAAGAGAAACGAGATATGATAAGTATTTTTTATTCTTCGAAACGAAATTTTGTGGCGCATCTACTTTATAAATATTATTTTTAACATATCCCCATAAAAAAAACGGACTTAAATCAGGTGATCTCGCAGGCCATTCAACAACTTCCCTATTTCCAATCCAACGGTTTGCAAACTCTTGATTTAAGAAATTTCTAACAACAGCTGCATTGTGTGCTGATGCGCCATCTTGTTGCCACCATAAATATTGTAATTGATTTAAATGGGATATTGTCGTCAAGATAGTCAGATACGTATGTACGTAAAATGTTTAAATATCTTTCCCCATTTAAATGTTCTTCATACATAACTGGTCCTAAGAGAGCGATTTGCCAAAATACCCATTCAAACGTTTATTCCAAAACGATGTTGTGGTCTTCTTGCCCTGTTTTGTCGGGGATTTTGTACTGCCCAATAGTGCTCCGTATTTCTGTTGTACATTCCAGAATTTGTAAATTTTGTTTCATCTGACAAGATGATTTTGCTTAAAAAATATTCGTCATTTTCTATCCTTCCCATTAACCAATTACAATATTCTAGCCTTCTCAAATTATCTCCAGGCAGTAAAGAGTGACTAACATGGATCCTGTATGGTTTAAACCTACTTTTATGTAAAGTTCTCCAAACTCTGGACTGGCACAAATTTAATTCTGACGCTACTTCGCGTGTAGAAATTGATGGATTATTATTTATCTATAAAAATACAAGATTAACATGAAATTTGAAAACACGCTTTTAATTTACCATTTGTAAAATATCGATTTTCATTTAAATTCCTGTTGTCTTGACCATTACGCGGCTTAGTAAACGATCCATTCTCGACCAAATTTCTGTCGAGATCTAGAAAAATGGTACGATGAGGCTGTTGTCGTTCTGGATATAATTGTAGATATCTTGTACTCGCTACTGTTGAATTTCGGTTCGAAGAATAAAAAACAAGTATCATATCTCGTTTCTCTTCGTTAGTGTATGACATTTTTGTATTATTAATGAATAATAAATGAAATGTTTGACAGATTCAAATTCCATGGCTACCTTATTTAATCTTATAATTTATTCTTTCAAATAAAACCTAATGTCAAAAACTTTAGTCAGCATGTGGTACATGGTTGAAATCAGAAAAAAAACTCTTTCTGAAGATGTCTAAATCCAATATAGCGCCTATAAGAAATTAGATAATTGATGATGGCCAGAAAGAAACGAAACGTCGTATAAAAATTTAGAGTACACCACTGGATAGAGGTTTAGAAATGGCCACAAGGATGTGTTTTTATTTTTTCTCTACAAGGCCAAATGTCGGTGCTACAGGTAAAAGAAGAAAATGGGGTTTTCGCGTTTTTTTTTAAATAACGAAGGTCATTTGTCACAGGTCTATTTTCTTTACGGATTTATAACAAACACAAAATTTAACAACTTTCCCAAATTTAAACATATACTCTATCTCCAATAATAAGCCAGATCCCCCTGGTGAGGGCCGAAAATGAATCAGCCTGTATACGTATTTCGGCAACTTGCCATCTTCCCATCTTCAGTAGAATAACCTTAAAAACTGAAAAATGTTAAACGTAGCGTTTTGGCTAAGGTAAACCTTAGAAGATATGCTCTTCACCAAATCGCCAGTGGGATAACACTGAAGATGGCAACTTAGTTGCCGAAATACGTATATAGTATTTATTGATATATATTGTGGTTAGGGTGTTTTTCTTATTTCTGTTATAGGTACCTGAAATTATCAATCGTTTGTGGTTTATGTTTCCATAGTAACCAAGTATTTATTTATGCTACATAATACTTTTACATATTGCGTATTTAGTGATGGCGTTTGTGTTATAATTATGATTCTCATAACAGAGGAGAAGGTTTTTATTGTCGAGAATTAATTCCGGTCCTACGGATTTGGGCTTCAGAATGGACCGAGCCTACGCCATGTTAGAGAACATTACGAGGAGCAATTTAACAAGAGGGAACCAAATAACAAAACAATTTTAGCTATCGTCGAGAAGTTCCATCGTACGTGATCAGTCTTGTGTCAACGTAAGGGAACAACTGGGCGCCCGAAGACCGTTAAAACTAACGAGAATCAAGGCCTATGCGGATCCCGATTTCTTCAGTAACGTATGGTTTTCAGATGAAAGCCATATTCAACTTAGAGGCTACATCAACCGCCAAACAACTCGTTTTCTATGGCTAGAACGGCCTGGCCTGTTGTTCTCATACAGAAAACAGTGCATAGTGCATAGTATCCGGACACAGAATATTGGGCCCTTATTTCGTCGAAGATTATGCATAGAACCCGTTAACAGTAAATCAGGAACGCTACGGAGACATTATTATAGCCCCATTTGTGCGGGATTTGCACACTTTTTGCCGCGAAAGAATCTTGCCACTGCGATGGCAGTGGATACAGCAAGATGGAGCTACAGCACACACGGCGAGGGAGTCACTTGCTCTTCTGCAACAACACTTTGGAGATCGCATAATTTCCCGTGGAACGGAATTCCCGTTTCTTGTACACTATCCGCATCTCACGGTCCCAGATGCCTACATATGAGTAATGCTGAAAGAATACGTTTTCCGATCAGATGACCCACTTGGAAATGTTCCCGAATTACGGGAGAAGATAATCATTTCCTGTGTCCTTGCAACAGCCTGTGTTCAACAACATGTTCAACAATCTAAAGTACCGTTATGAACTATTTGTAAGACATCACGGTGCACATTTTGGACACATGCTGTACCGACGCATTTAGATATGTGTTGTCGTTGTTAATTATTATATGTTATAATTTCATATTGATTTTGTGAATACGTATTGTATATAACAAAGTAATTTGAAACATACGAGGGTAGTCTTTTATATTTTGCATATAGAGCTGGAATAAAACAGTAGATAGCTTTTAGAGACTTTATTGTTTTTCGAAGTATTCTCTACAAAGATTTGTGAACTTTTGCATGCGCTCGAACCACCTCTGGAAGCAGTATTCCACTCGTTTGTTGACAATTTGACGTTTTGTTGTGTTAAAAATTCAATTGCCTTGCGAGCTGTGTGTGAATTTGCATTGTCTTGGTGGAGAATGATTCGTCGTTATGGATTGGTGTCGGAGCTCAGCGTTGACTTCTGGCAAACAAATTGTTGTATACGAATCGGCAGTAACAGTTATTTGTACAAGATCAAAGAAGTGTTACTGCCGAGAAATTGTTGTTACATGACCTGCTTTCGAGAAAATGTCGCGATCATCTTTTTGGAGACACTTTGAGAACGGATGACCTTTATCGACTTATCTTCGCCTTGGAACACCTAAACAGACGACAGGCGTTTATTTTCTGGCTCGTATGAGTAAATCCAAGATTCATCACCACTAACGATGTTGTACACGTTTTTAGAGTTTCCTGCGTTGAAACGGAATAGAGTTTTTTGACACCAATTCACCGTAACTGTTTTCTGTTCTTCAGTCAACAGATACGGATCCATCGCAAAACTAATTTTTTTACATACAATTCTCCATGCAAAATTTTTTGAATTGAGGTGTTTGAAATCCTCGATGATGCCTCAATTTCGATAAGTGACTGCCGTTTTTGGTGCAGCTGCTCTTAGATCGTCGCTAAGACTAATCCATCCACGTTTGAATTCTCCATATCAACGAGAAATTATTGACTGATGTTGTGCTTTATTACCGAGAACAGAAACCAACTCAGCGAGGTATTCTTGTTGAGATAATTGTCTTCAAGAATTATAAAAAATTATTGCGCGAAAATTTTCACGGTTTAATTCCATTTTTCGGCTAACTTGACAGTTCGTTGGAGCTACAACACTACACTTATCGAACTGAAACTTTGGATTTAGACTAACTAAAGATGGAGGTGTTCGCTAGAGATGCTTATAATCTGAGTTATTTCACGTATCTTCAATCAACGATCTTTAAACACCATATTACGGAATTTTTCAATTATCTTTTCTATAGTCACTGCATACAAATAACCTGGTCGCTCAGCGTCATCTGTGTTCGTATGACCACAAAGAAATGCAATGAACAATTTTCGAACTATTCCGTATGAAGGGTTAAAATCTGCTTTTTGAACTTTTCTTCGGCTCTCAATGTTTTTTACACGCAAAACGTAGTGTTTTGTCAACACACGAAATTCCTAAGTAGCAATTTGATATATCTGCTTCAAATTTTGTATGTAAACTTTGTTAGAGTTTTAAAAAGTCACAAACTATGTAACTCCAAAAATATTATTTAGAGATATTCACAAAAAACTGTTTTGTATAAAAACTATTTATCTGACAAGAATTCGGTACATTGCAAAGTTGTAGATAATCGAGTTTTCTGAATGAACATTAAATAAAATTTCTAATTTGTTTTCTATTGACTGACATGCGCAGCAAAAAGTACGTTGAAGTTATATTGTTTTTCCACTCATTTTGAAATTATCTTTAATATTTGTTAATTTGTAATATTAATTAACGAATATATCCCCAAATCAGTAATTTGTTTATTTTTTACGCTATTCACAATACATAATACATTTATATAACATGTTTAGTCATCTTCTTCTACGTTGCAGGTCTCCCATGAAGTGATGTGATAATACAATTCCAAAATTTCTCCTGACATGTATTGCATCATTTTCTTAAGATGTTCAATTTTCTTTATATTAATAGGTAATATGTTTGAGTATGCAGGCGTAGTTGGTAATGCTGGAGTTGTACCAGCTTTTAGTAATTTGAAAGTTTGTCAAACGAATCCATTGATATAATCATAAGTTATGACTAGAGAACGGACATTCTTACCACATGACTAAGTTCTCCGACTACAATAGCCGTTGTCCATTGTTAACGCTGCGAATATCATGTGGCAGAGAAAGGCAAACACAAATACTTCATTGTATTACGCCAGGAAGTACTCAGCGAAGTTTATAAACATTTCAAATTGCCGATTGCGTTTAATGGAATATATCCTCCGAATACAACAAGTGTGTTGTCCATTGTAATCGCAACGGACCAGATGGCCGGTAAGACTAACAAATACTTCATTGAATTACGCCTAGTCATGTGGTAAGAATGTCCGCTCTCTAGTTATGACATACCCTAGTGTACAGCTGTCATAAATAAACTGAATCTAATTTGAAATTGTGAATTTCTTTCTTCGTTTCTTCCTTTCATCGCAAGATTGACTGGTTTTCTTATAATATTGTGGCCACCAGTTTTTGTAGTCTATAATATCTTTGTACGTTATTACAGATATTGTAAATGGTTTTAATTTACGGCAAGATAGCATCATGCTTTCGTAATCTTCAGGAAGATAGATTCTATCGTATTTTCTTATCACTTTTTTGAGAGAGCCGAAGTCCCGGTCACACGGCCGCGAGAATGAGTGGCCGCGGACTGGGAAGTAATGATAAATTTTACGCAATCGCTTTGTGGCTACAAGTGCTAATAAATACCTCACTACGGTATTGTTACGGTTCTGGACAGGCTAACCATCTGAAAATATGTGAAGCTCGTGCATCTCTGCAGGCATTTGCTGCACATATCCGTTGATAAACTTACATACGTCATTGGGACCCTTTGCAGCTTGTCCTTCATGATATGTATAAAAGTGGCCGGTACCATTTTTCAAATCATGTATTTCAAACCCATACAGCCACAATTGTCTCAAATAAAACATTTCTTGGACAGGTATAACAGGCAGTGGCATATTATGAATATAGTCAAAAACTATTCCTCCAACATCTTCACGCTCTTGGCACAAAATAGTTATTTCTTTAAGTTTAGAGTAAAACTTGTTAGCCCTGCGTTTGTGACCATCAATTCGGCCGCGGCGACTCTCTTCGCATTATCATTCAAATTTTGATTCTTAATTTTTTTGTTGAGCCCTTCGCATTGTCCACACACGTCCACTTGAGGCCTCTCAAATTTTAAGTTTAAGTCAGAATTCATATTTTACAACATTTCTTAAGTCTGGGTTCAATTTTACAAACAGCTCATGCATTCTCTTAACATTTAGCGCGGAGTCAATATAATGCAATTCTTTGGAACTATAGTGAGAAGTTTTACGAGGAAATGATGCAATATGTTGATGTATTTTGGCAATTACCTCTGGTTGTAAGACATGCGGTCGATTATTATGTGTACCACGTAGATCTCTAGGTGAATTCTGAGAAACTAACAATCTGTTAAGTCGTTGTATTCTGGAATTCGATATTGAATGCAGAGTTAAAAACGCTGTCTTGCAAACTTGTTGCCTCTCTACATTATTTCGAATGTGATATGAAAACGTTACTTCCCGATTTTTTCTGCTAGCTTCTCCATTTGATCGCCTCCTAGCTACTGGTCTTCATTCCATAAGAGCACGCAAATATACATCTTGTTCGTTTTTTGAACCTTTTTCATATAACTTTCTTAAAATTGCTTCTTTTTCTTCCATCGTAAGTTTTGACATGCATTTATTTTTACATCTAAAAAAATTATTTTGTTGAAAATGGCTTAATATGGTTAAAATGGTTAATAATATTAGTTATTATATTATAGAATACTTACGTGCAGTCTTCTCCGACAGACCTTTTGTCAATTATTTTTCCAGTTTTACTTGTGTACTGGTGTCCAAGGAGACGAGCCTTTTGTCTTTCATTTCGCAACCATTTTTCAGGACACTTTTTTCCCTTTATTTTCTACGTTTTCGTTATTAGAACTGTCACTGCTCGACATTTTAAATTCACAAGATAACACTCCAAAGATTAATGTGAGTATCGGAAGCTCTAAGGTTAAAATGATACATCAACCGAATGAAATAGCACAAGCATGCGCCGGCGCCTTGCTGAGTGAAAAAGCGGTATAAACGCTGGAGTTATATCGGTTTTGCACTCAACGTCAAATTACATGGTCATGTGGAAGCGTACATGTTTTGATTTTTATACTGTTTTTTCGCCCAGCAGAGAGATCTTGGTTTATATATAATTCTGGCTATCTTACATTGAAAACGAGATTTTTGCTAGTTATATCGTTTTTCCACTCACCGATTCAATTAAAGGATGCGAAAGGAATTTAAGAATTTGTTTTCTGTCTTATAATTAACTTTTTAAGGAAGATTTCAAACTTCATTATTTATCTTAAATTTGTTTAATATGTTATAGCTTTTGGATGGTTGATTATAGCCATTGGAGTATTGCAAGTTCCGCTATGGTGGTTCTACTACATACACCATTTGAAAAATGTCAGTTATATCGAGGTAAGTACATGAAGTTTAATCATATACTGTAATTTAATTAATACAAGGCTGGTTTTCTGAAAATTAAGCCACTTGGTACTTTCAAACTCTTAGTTAACATTTACACTGCATATATATATATAATAAATTCGTGACCTTGGTATATTCTGTCATTTATATTTTGTATACTCTTGATAAAGGCGTACCGCCTAAACATGTAGAGTTTTTTAAATACATATATTTTGAAGTAATATACAGACCTTTAATCGCCTACTGATTAGGTTTACCATATATATATATATATATATATATATATATATATACATAATACATATAAGCCATGAAACATTCTTATTCAATAAGAAACATCACGAAACAGTAAATTGTGCAAAATTAACAAATTCATTGGTCTTATTGGCTAGGTTTTACATCTACGTTTTCATACAATTTAAGCGATTAATAATGCATTGTACCGTCACGATCTCTAATGACTATTGCCATACGGTATGGTAAACTTTGAATGCCATTGGTGACATCTTTTCGTGTAATGTTTTCCCATTTCCCACGAAGAGCTATTCGAAGATTCCGAATGGTTACCGGTATAGGTTGTCGGTGCCCTAATGAATTCCAGAGATTTTCGATAGGATTCAAGTTCGGACTTCGAGCTGGCCATTGCAAACGGCGAAAGTTAATCGCATCCAAATATTGCTCAACCATCCCACTAGTTATATATGTATATATAACTTTACGAAAATGATCGATACCTAAGTTAAGAAAATAATTAATTTGTAACGGGCAAGTGGCCGATCAATTAATACAGCTAATTCGTTTGTTTATATCTCTATATTTCGCAACTATAGTTGTTTCATCAGAAGATGTTACAAGATCAATAAAAAAGACACACAATACATTAACGCATTACGACAATAAAATACCTACAGAACCCAGAGTTAATAAGTAGCAGTCAAGATAATGAACATCATCAAAATTTTTTGATATATATATTGAAAAAAATCAAATTAGTAATAGATTCTGATACTTGCACGCCAACTTTTCAAAAACATACATACACTTTAAAATGTAAAACGTATAGTAAAAAGTAATGCCAAAAAACACCAAATTAGGACACCATTTAATGATATAAGAACCAGTCTACAAAACTAGGCGGGTCAACTAATCGGATACGAATGGGATAAGCGCTATTTATTGTACGAGGATGTATTGAAAAATTATTAGTCTACTATAGAAGCAAACACAATTTTAAAGTCAAAATATTTTATTATTCAACATACTCTTCTCTTAATTGTATACATTAATTACAACGAACCTGCAACACCTCTAGACCTTTCGAAAAGAAATTTTTATCTTGCACTGCAAACCAGGCCTTCACAGCTTCTATCACCTCTTCGTTGGAAGAAAATTTAAGACCTTTTAAATTTTTTTTTAATTACGGATAGACATGAAAGTCAGACGGAGCCAGATCTGGTGAATAAGACGGGTGTTCGAGTAATTAGAACCTTAAATCACGAATTGTTTGCATGTAAACATGCGATTTGTGTACTGGGGTAATGCCCTGCACAAAGAAAACACTTTTGGATAACTTTCCACGTCTTCTCTCCATCATTTTTTCTCGTAGAGTGGTCAGTCACGTCGAATAATAATTCCTAGTTATTGTCCTACCCTTATCCAGAAAATCAATTATGATTACCCCATGGCAATCCCAAAAAACTGAAGCAAAAACTTTTCCAGCAGATTTTTGAGCGCAAAATTTCTTAGGCTTTGGAGAACCAAACTGTCTCCATTCCATCGATTGTTGCTTTATTTCTTGGTCGTAGAAATGTACCCAAGTTTCATCCATAGTAACAATACGGCTTAACAAGTCTGCATCACTTTCAAACCGAGCACAGATTGAAAGCGATGCTTCCACCCTTGCACGCTTCTGGTCAATATTCAAATATTGGGGACCATTTTGCGTCCAAATCGACGTGAACTATATGATGGAGGTGTTCATATGAAATATTCAGTGCCTCAGATATTCGTTTTAGCCCAATTCGACGGTCTGATAAAATCATGTCATGAACTCCATCAACATTTTCGGGGATGGACACAGAAACTGGCCTACCCGATCGGTGTTCATCTTCAATGGAAAATTTATCCCTATTGAAGTTTGCAATCCAATTTTTCACGGTCGCATACGAAGGACATTGATCGCCAAGGGTATTAAGCATCTTCGTAAATCTGCTTACCTCTTAACCCCTTAAAATACAGGGTACTTGATGATGGCTCGATACTCCAATTTTTCGAATTTCACAATTTCGATCGACATCCCTTTTTTCAAATTTTCTTCCGCAACTTTGGTTTGACTTCTTGACGTAATACTGCTATTTTTCGTTGTTATGGTATCGCAATATTTTTTTAATTCACGGAACCTGTCTAGGCTAACTAGATATCAATACTCCCTCGTAATACACTTAATGTTGACGATGTTGGTATTGAAGCGTTAAGGATTTTGTGTTATGGTATTGCATGTATTAGATTCAGTTGAATAAGTATGATTCTAGCAGAGAAATTAGTGCAGTAGAAAAGCCATTTCATTGTAACTTATTCAATAAAACAAACTTAATGATAAATTTGATAGAGTCTTCTGAAAGTTATTGATAACATTCACATGGTACTGTTTATTTAAAACCTTAGATATGTAATGTGAGAAGTAGGCCAAGTTAGTAACTATATTTTTAATAACTTACTAGACCTTTTCCCTTGTATTTTTATTAGAACTGGTTGTTTAAATTTAACCTTAGCTTTAGCCTTACTTTTACGATTAAGATTTACAGTATTTGGATGAATGAATCATATTATACACATATTGACGCACTTAGGACCCCAATGAACCCCCCTGTTCTAATACCCTTCGTAGTACTGATTAAAACAATCAGAAATTTTATCCGCCTTGGAACTCTAGCAGTACGGCTAGCTGCCAACATAATCGCGGACACTTACCTCTTAATCTTCTAGGAAATACAGGACCTTTCTTACCTCTTATTATACCTAATATTTGAATTATAACACAAATCTTATTATTAATCTTAAAATCAGCTGTTAGTATTATTCGATCTTATGTTTTTCCTGTTTTAAGAACCCTATATTTTAGAGAACTAGTTTAATGTTTAGACACAAAAATCATCCCTACCATCTTGTAGATGTAAGCCCTAGATTTATTTTAGGTGCATTGGGGGCAAAAAGTACTATAATTGGCCTAATTAAATGATTCCATTTCTATAATTCAAACCTATTCATACTTGGAATTATATACCAATAATGACGAGACATCACCCGAGAAGGAACCTATTTAGAACTATATACTTTTCCAGTAACAATAGGGTTACGATGGGGAATAATCCTATCTATTACTTCTGAAGTTTTCTTTTTTATTTCTTTTTTTAGCCTTCTTCCATAGAAGTTTAACTGCCACAATTGAACTAGGAATTATATAATTTGACCTCCAAAAGGAATGACTATAAAGACATATTGCCGCAGTGGCTGCTCTTGATGACGTACGATGTGCGCTGCTGCACGGATGAGACTACTTCGAACTATTTCGGAAGATTTCGGTACGGTTACTTGCTTCTCTGTATATATGAAAGCTTAAACGAAGCAGTCTCATCCGTGCAGCAGCGCACATCGTACGTCATCAAGAGCCGCCACTGCATGATATTGGGTCGGCAAAATGAAATGAAAATAATACAATGTATCGATAAATCGCCGCTTGTTGATTATTTAGTTCGAACTTATGAGAACGTCCCTCGTATAATGTCAGAGTCGTTCAATAAATTATTTACTTTTTAATTTTCCATAAACCTTGGTAAATTGCGTTTTTTCGGGTTACAATTTGAATTAAATTTTAATTGCTCCTTTAATTAATTTCACGAAAACATAATATTTTGAAATTCTAAATGCTGTTAAAACACCAGATACCTCCATATATAATCTACCTATATTTTCAATAGCTCAAATTTAAATTGAATTTTTATCAACTACTTCAGGATAACATAATAATCAGCTTCGATGTAAACATTATTGTATATCACGGTATTTCTAAGTATCGTAAAAATGAAACGATTTGGTAAACAAATAGAAAGAGAAAAAAGGACTGAACAAATATTTATATCCGAAATTCCGTCGAGCGTGCACTTTATAAAATAAATAAACACACGATGCCATGGAGGTGAAAATAATTCTATTTGGACAGTACATATTTGCTAGCATTCCATTCAAGTTTGAATGTCATGTGACTCATGTGTCATGTAATTGTCCCATATTGCGAAGTGTGGAATATTTAACAATTTATTCGTTATCACCTAGTTTAACTTCTTTCGTTTTAATAATTATGATGTATTAGAAGTTCGTAAAATGGGTTAAGTATTAAAAGCATGATCGCGAGAATATTTCTTTTAATTGCCTAAGATTTTAAAGCGAAAGTTAGAAAATATTATTATCAGAGACTGAAGCGATTGAATGGCCAATTGTCCCGATAAAACGTTGTGGCGTTCTTAGGTATTGTATGCATGTTATAACTTATAAGTTATAACATGCATACAATAGTAAATGTTGTAGCTGGTGTACTACATGCAACTATTCCCTATAACTCATATGTAATAGCAACAAGTGTTATAAATAGAGTTGATGCGGAAACAGTTGCTGAAACCATTAAGGAGAATATGCAAAAAATGCTTCATTCGGACGCCACGTACAAAGAAAAAATACTTTTATTTGTCAGTGATAGTGCTGCGTATATGTTAAAAACAGGCAGACTATTGAAGAAAACATATCCTAATATGCTGCATATTACTTGTGTAGCACATGCTCTCCACAGAATCTGTGAATATATCAGAGACACTTTTCCGGAAGTTGATAGACTTGTATCAGCTTTTAAAAAAGTTTTCAGAAAAGCACCATTGGGAGTAGCTCTTTTCAGGGAAAAATTTCCATCTCTGTCACTGCCTTCCACTCCAGTAATAACTAGATGGGGAACATGGCTGGAAGCTACTAGTTATTATGCTGAGAATTTCGATAGTCTAAAACATTTCGTAACACTGGTAAAGGAGGATGCTAGAAGTATTGGTGAGTGCAAGGAGCTCACACAAATCCCAAATTTAAAAAATCAGTTGTACTTTCTTCACGAACACTTTGGAAAATTGCCAAAACTAATCACTTATTTTGAAAATCGAAATCTCAAATTAAATGACGGATTAACCACATTAGATGTGGCTGTTAATAATTTGAAAAGTATTCCAAGTGACTTTGGATGTGGCCTTCGGCAAAAGTTTGAAGCAATTCTTAATAGAAATCCAGATTTAATTACATTGCAGCAATTATGTACGGAGACAATTCCACAAAATCTAACGGCTAAATATGAAGAAATAAAAGAATATTTCCAGTATGCACCTATAACCAGTTGCGATGTAGAAAGGACGTTTTCTATTTATAAGGATGTACTTAATTCAAAGAGAACAAAATTGACAGAAGAAAACTTTGAGAAACTATTGCTAGTCAATATTTAATACTCCTTTACTCAACTTGAACGACAAAATGAACAAATAAAAATGTTCCAATTATAGAAATAAAATTAAAAACTTTAAAAATACAACTTTTCATCAAATACATATGTATTTCGTAATATTATAGATCACCACCCGTTCGTTTTCCAATTATATAAATAAAATTAAATATTTTAGAAATACACCCTTTCGCCAGTACTGCACTGGGCTTTGCGTCATGTGGTAAGCGTGTTCGTTCTCTAATTATAACAGCCCCACTATTTGCTTGCTCGATTGTATTTCTCAAGCACGTGTTTTTATTTCGATCGTTATGAATAGTACATTGTGTGTATTCCTTCATAAATTAAACTCAACAGTGGCGTGTAAGACGGAATATACATTTATATATTATTTCGTTAGACTTCTTCAAATAATCCCTTAAAAAATTATATCCGCTAATTTCCAAAGTGTATTCTCGTGTTTACATGCTGTTGTACATGCATATACATAAATGTATTTATTGTTCTTGAGATAGTATATTTTTTACTCTATTCTATAAGGGATTGTTTCTGGTTTCGTTTCTTTCAGTGTTATTCGGTTACAACGTTTATTATTTCAAAAAATCCGTTTTATATTGTTATATTGCATATTTATCCTATAATTCTTTATAAATATTAAGTTTAATTTACTACCTTATTTTTGGAGTAGTTTTGTTTCTTCTTTTTAGTCCATTTCTTTCTGTTCTTAGTGTTTCTCTTTATTTTTATTAACTATGGAGAACTCTCGTAGGGTAACCGTGGTAGGATGGATTAGAGGCCATACAGATTGATTGCATATTCGTAATGATACCGAGATATATTGCAGTGCCTGTTCATTAAGTTTAAGGCGTCCACAAAAATGTAATGTGCAGAGACATGTTTCTTCGAAAACTCATCAAGATAACAATGCCAATCTGCACCTGACACCTTTAACGAAGAACTGTGTGAAGCTTTCATGGTGGCCAATATCCCTTCAAAAAGAGGTTTGTTTCTTACTGATCGACATATACCAGATGCATCTACTTTACGTAAATACCACTTACCAAAATGTTATTTGAAAACCATTGAAAAAATACGAACCAACCTAACTGGTTATTATCTTTGGGTAAGTGCAGACGAAACAACGGATGTAATAGGACGATATGTGTTAAATGTAGTTGTTGGTATTCTTCAACGAATACCAACCAATCATACTTTATTGCAACTAAAATATTGCCAGGCGTAAATGGTGAAACAGTTGCAGAAGTAATGGATTAATGTATTCATAATACTCTGTCATCGGATAACAACCATAAAGACAAGATGCTATTATTTTTGACTGACGCCGTAGCTTATAACTCGGGGAACTTTTCCCGGATGGTTATGTCGTTTATTGGAAGGATAGATTGAAACAGTCAGCCTTGGTGGTGGAGTTTTGTTAGCAGTTAAAGGAATCATAAGTTCAGAACCAATGCATCTTCCTACTGAATCGATGTTTCCAGAATATAATGTTGATATATGTGTACGTATTAAGTTTGATTTTAAGAGCGTTTATATTGTAACTGTTTATATACCATCTGCTCCCTCTGTCTTTGTTTATGACGCCTTCTTTAATGTAATTGATTCTTCATCATTTCTGGAAAGTAGTCTTATTTTGATTTCAACATACCGAGTTTTCCTGACCCATGTCCAAAATCAAATAGAGTGGCCAATTTATTAAATTTCTGTAACTGTGTACAAATTAATGTTGTTTACAATTGTAATAGTCGTCTATTGGTAATTTTCTCTAAAGATTTGGCATCTTCTTCGGTACAGAAATGTGACGATGGCCTTGTGGAGGAGGATCGTCATCACCCTTCCATTCTAATTAATATTCCACTGAAGAATACTACTACAAACATCAGGAGACCTAATTGTGTAACATTTCAGAGATATAATTTTGTAAAGGCTGCTCTTGTGCGTTTGTATGACCTTCTCTCCCATGACACTTGGGCCTCCGTTTTGGAACAGACGGATGTTGACCTGGCATGTGGCGCATTGTACGGAGTATTGAATTTCTTTTTTTATGACAGTTCCGAAAACTGAAACTAAATGCCAAGGATATTCTGTTTGGTATTCTCCGCATACGGTATTGTGCATTAAGGCTAAGTTGCATGCAAGAAATATCTTCGTCACCATACAGATGCATATAGGCGTGGATTGGCTAGACATAGGAATACTGCGAGAGCTTCAATTCACAGGGATTTTCAGAATTACGTACATTCTGCTGAAACTTCTAGGAAACGAAACCCAGCTAAACTTTGGAGTTTTATTCGTGGACGTGATGGATCTTCTAGACTGCCTGCTACCATGTACTACAATGAAGTACAGTGTTCTGATACTAGTTCCATCGCTAATGGTTTGGGTGTACTACTACTACACATATATAATCTAATATTGTCAACTGGATGTTTCCCTGATCCCTGACAAAATAACGCCCGTCTTTAAGAGTGGCAATAAAAATGACATAAAGTCCTACCGACCGATTTCTTTAATTAATAATTTTTCGAAAGTCTTTGAAATAATTTTCGCTGATCTTATCTATAGTGAAATAGTGACACAATTATTGGATTCGCAACACGGATTTGTGAGAGGCAGATCTACAACAACGATTTTTTGGCAATGTGATAGTTTTACATCAAGAATGAAACGATAACATTTGCAAGAAATTTTATTAACACGTCATACGAAAAAAAAATTATAATTTGTTTGGCGACCCCGTAGCTGAATGCACTCCTGCACACGTCTAAGCATCGACAAAATGAGATGGTCGATATCTGCTTGTGGTACTTTGTTCCAAGCAACTTGAGTTTCGTGGATTAACTGCGCTAGAGTCTGTGGAGGATGGTGTAAAGTGGACAGTCTTCTCCCCATGGTACCCTATACATGTTCAATGGGGTTTAAATCCGGTGAACGGGGTGGTCACGGCAATACATTAACGCCTGCTTCTTAGAGAAAGTCCATAGTTCGACGAGCAATATGAGGACGTGCGTTGTTTTGTTGAAAAGGACGTGTGGACAGCCATCTAAATAAGGTAGTAAAGTGGTTTATAGGGCATCAACATAACGCGCAGCTGTAATTCTGCCTCGAATAAAGAGAAGCGGTGATCGGCTACCATAGACAATAGCCCCCCAAACCATTACTCCAACAGTCCTGTGTACATGCCTCTCAACAGCACACCCAATATCATGTCGCTCTTCACGCCGGCATCGTACCCTTCTACGGCCATTGTGTAAACCTAGACAGAATCGCGATTTGTCGCTGAAGACGACATTATGCCATTCTGCCTCCCAATGCTGCCGTTCTCCGCATAAGTTAGAATTTTGATTATAGTTGTCCGCAGTCAAAGGAAGCACTAATCGTGGACGGTATGAAAGAAGTCCAAAGGCTCGAATGCGGCGATTTGGTGTACGCATAGTAACAGGTCTACCTTCTTCTCTAAATCATTGATCAGCGATTTAACGTGTAGTAGAAAAACGGTCTCGGAGAGCTAGTTGTGTGAAGTGCCTATCTTGACGCTCTGTGGTATGCCTCGGTTGACCAGTTGGCCTTCATCGTATTTCTCTACCTTCTTCTATCCACACACGCGTCATTGCCGTCATTGCAGTACAATTAATACGCCGGTCAATTTCGCAATAGGACAAACCAACATCTCTATAGGCAACAATTCTACCCCTGTCAAAGTCTCTAACACGGTGATAATTGTAGGTAGAAATAAAATCAAAACTGTCTTCAGACCCCATTCTAAAGTTTCGGACCTCTTACCCTCGGTCAAAGACAAAATATTTCCACTCCAAGCACAAGGAGTGTATCGCATTCCGTGTTCGTGTGGCAGTGTGTACATTGGCGAAACTAAGCGGCCAGTCAGCGTGCGTGTGTTCGAACATGAACGTTGTACTAGACTGTTACATATAGCCGGTTCAGCGCTGGCAGAACACAAACTAAACTCCGGTCATCAAATTCTATTCAAAGATGTCAAGCTTCTGTTCCGTGAATCGCATTATTTTCCTAGGAAAATCCGTGAATCTATTGAAATTTACAAACATCCCCGCAATCTCAATAGAGACGATGGCTATACGTTACATCCGACGTGGCAAACTCTACTGCACTCAACTAAGAATCACCACGCCAATACGACGCATGCCAATGGCTCATTGTCCCCAGCCAATAGCAGGCCACCATCTGACCCGGTCCCCCCTATATAAGTTGCATCGGTATCTGTCATAGCTCATAGCATTCTTCAAGCTACTGCGAAACGACGAACATCTACGTACAGCCCTGAAGATGTCCCTTGAAACAGTGGACGAAACGTTGGCAATTACGCCTAACACGACGCGGTTCCAACCCGGAAACCGTCTACAACGGTGATAATTTTGACGTTTTCGAACTCTAGGCATTTTGTTACACTTAACACTCGTAGATGAACGCGTAATAAGTAAACATTTCTGTACTAGTCAGCTCTCATTAACAGTCTCTTCACAAAAAACTAAGATAATTTTTTTTTTGGCAAAAATTATAAAAGATAAAAAGTTGACATTCTTGTCATAGCATGCTTTAAATATAGTAATTCTGATGCCAAAAAATCAAGTTGAACAAATTATTCCTTCTGGGTGTAACACTTATTTAATGTCACTGATATATTAAGAGGACATCGAACAAGATTTTATTATTTACATCGTGTTCGTTTATTCGGTGATTTATAATTATTGCGATTAAATTATTTGCTAGACCGTTTTATTTTATATCTAATTTTGTTTGTGTTTCTAGTCCACACCGTTACATTATTTCATTTTCTCGAGCTGTGTCAACGTCAATTTAGCTAATAGTACTACTATTACCATTATTAATTGACGTCAGTGCTTTTTGTATCAAATCTGACGAAGTTTGAGTTCTACAGCAGGAATTTCCATCAACAATCGGATGAAAATAACAAACCGACTGTTTTTTAGAAACGTATAACAGGCAGATTGTAGGTCTTAATTTGCTCTAGAAAGAGATTTGACTCAAAGTTCTTTCATATTCAAATGTTATTTAAACAGTAAACAATTAGTTTATCCATATTGCATAATAAATTAGTAAATAATATAACAAATATGTATGAAATAAATATCAATCAAAACATGTTTATGTAAACACACATGGAAAACTGTGTGGAATATTTGATATAGGAAAAAAAACAACAACGCAATATGTACCTGTATTTATTTATTACCTTACAATAAATATACATTATTTTGCAATATTTTCGCAGAATTAATGAACAATAAATATGTTCTGGCAATATTTAATTCATCTAATTTAATGTTGTAATTATTAATGTGGCGGTTTTTAATGGAAATGAAAGTCGTGGCTCGTTATCGTAAAGCTAAAGATTACAATACTATTTTTACCTTTAGAACTATTCCAAACAATAATATAACGATTATAAGATTGTTAATAATTTTATTGTTTTTAAAATTTAGAGAATACAATGAAGAAACACATGTTGCGTTCATTGACTTTGAAAAAGCCTTTTATAATGTGAATAGATAAAAACTATGGAACATTATGACTAGAGAACGGACACGCTTACCACCCAGTGCAGTACTGGCGAAAGGCTGTGTTTCTAAAATATTTAATTTGATTTATATAATTGGAAAACGAACGGGTGGTGATCTATAAAATTACGAAATACATATTTATTTCAACATAATTTGAAACATACTTGAGTGGGTAAAACCTCACTACATTTGTATAATACCAAAGTATTTTTAATAATATAAAAAAATATTATTAAAAATGGGGTGTGAAGAACACAATACAAGTTCATTTATGTATTTTTGAATGTATCTTGATACATTCAAAAATACATAACTGAACTTGTATTGTGTTCTTCACACCCCATTTTTTATAATATTTTTTCATATTATTAAAAATACTTTGGTATTATACAAATGTAGTGAGGTTTTACCCACTCAAGTATGTTTCAAATTATGTTGTCATATACATATTCGGCTCACGCCGATAAGTAGTGAAGACACGAGAATACAGTTTTTAATAGATACGGTGGTTACCGACTATAGAAAACACGTCTGCTTCGGCTTTTATTATGTAGACAGCGCTGAATATTCCTTCACGCTCTGTCTGAATAATTTCAGCTAGATAGTAACGTAGTTATGTTTGTTTGAATGTGTCTTTTCCAACAGGGGCGTATTGAGAATCATGTAGAAATGTGAAATACGTATCTACGTCTTTGGAGAAGATACATTCAAAAATACATAAATGAACTTGTATTGTGTTCTTCTCACCCCATTTTTAATAATATTTTTTTATATTATTAAAAATACTTTGGTATTATACATATTTATTTGTTGAAAAGTTGTATTTATAAAGTTTTTAATTTTATTTATATAATTGGAAAACAAATGGGTAGTGATCTATAAAATTACGAAATACATATGTATTTGTTGAAAAGTTGTATTTTTAAAGTTTTTTATTTTATTTCTATAATTGGAACATTTTTATTTGTTCATTTTGTCGTTCAAGTTGAGTAAAGGAGTATTAATATTGATTAGCAATAGTTTCTCAAGGTTTTCTTCTGTCAATTTTGTTCTCTTTGAATTAAGTACATCCTTATAAATAGAAAACGTCATTTCTACATCGCAACTGGTTATAGGTGCATACTGGAAATATTCTTTTATTTCTTCATATTTAGCCGTTAGATTTTGTGGAATTGTCTTCATACATAATTGCTGCAATGTAATTAAATCTGGATTTCTATTAAGAATTGCTTCAAACTTTTGCCGAAGGCCACATCCGAAGTCACTTGGAATACTTTTCAAATTATTAACAGCCACATCTAATGTGGTTAATCCGTCATTTAATTTGAGATTTCGATTTTCAAAATAAGTGATTAGTTTTGGCAATTTTCCAAAATGTTCGTGAAGAAAGTACAACTGATTTTTAGGGATTTGTGTGAGCTCCTTGCACTCACCAATACTTCTAGCATCCTCCTTTAGCAGTGTTACGAAATGTTTTAGACTATCGAAATTCTCAGCACAATAACTAGTAGCTTCCAGCCATGTTCCCCATCTAGTTATTACTGGAGTGGGAGGCAGTGACAGAGATGGAATTTTTTCCCTGAAAAGAGCTACTCTCAATGGTGCTTTTCTGAAAACTTTTTTAAAAGCTGATACAAGTCTATCAACTTCCGGAAAAGTGTCTCTGATATATTCACAGATTCTGTGGAGAGCATGTGCCACACAAGTAATATGCAGCTTATTAGGATATGTTTTCTTCAATAGTCTGCCTGTTTTTAACATATACGCAGCACTATCACTTACAAATAAAAGTATTTTTTCTTTGTACGTGGCGTCCGCATGAAGCATTTTTTGCATATTCTCCTTAATGGTTTCAGCAACTGTTTCCGCATCAACTCTATTTATAACACTTGTTGCTATTACATATGAGTTATAGCTACAACATTTACCACACAGCGTCCTAACATATCCACCGTTTCATCGGCGCTTATCCATATGTATTGATTTAAAAGATGGCTTCTAATGCGTTCTACTGTTCCGTATAGCACCTAGAAACATAATATTTGCGTAAGTTGATTCATCAGGAACATTTCGACCAGTATATTTTTGAAGAAATATTTTTAAAGTGGGGTTGCTAAGTTTATTTAATGGAATATTAGCCGCTATAAAAGTTTTACAGGGTTCAGATGTGTTTGCGATCCTTAGTGACGAATTTTTGACGATATTTTACTGATTTTGTAATAAATTTCGGAATCACTGACAATGGACATATAATCAGTATGACCGTCAATCCAACTCGCCATTGTTTTACAATGCAGTTCTCGACATTCTTCCATATCATGTCTGAAAAAGTAACTTAAACAATGCTCTAGATCTAAATAAATGAAAACTAAAAATGTTTGCGTAAGTTATTGAAACTGAATGAAATTCAATGCACACTCTTACGTCGAAATAATTGGTAGAAATAGATTCAATCAAACGATATTAAACAGGATCTATCACAAAAATTACGAGGTAATTAACAGTTAAAACTATGAAAACAAGAAACTTACTCACAGCACTTTATTTATCTTACGAAATATAAAGTAATAAATAAAATACATTTTATAAACCCCGCTTCTATCTACGCTCATGAAAACACTTTAAAAAGCACTATATTCTCGGAATACAATAGCTGGCCTGTCCATTGTTATCGCGGCGAGACCAGGTGTCCGAGTAACAAATACTTCATTGAATTACGCCGGGATGTACTGAGCGACGTTACACACAATTCCATTTGCCGATTGCGTTTTATGGAAATTGCGTCCGTTCTCTAATTATGACAGAACGATTGTATCTTCAACATCTGATAAATGCTATAAAGAGCTTATATAATAACACCACCATCACGCTAGACTTAAACGGAAAACTAACAGAAGATATACCAACAAATAAAGGGGTTAGACAAGGGTGCAGTATTTCCCCCAACACTATTAAATATATAGATATACAGGTGATTCTAAATATATTCGACAAAATTTATGAGCTGATTCCTTCATAAGAATGTGTGTCTTAAACGGCTTAGTTTTAAAGTTACTGGATGTTTAATAGTAAATTAAACATTTATGCAATTAAACGTACTAATATAACAAAATTAACTTATAAAAATTGTTGGAAATGACCGCCTTCAACTGAAAGGCAAGCTTCTATCCTCCGTTGCATACGTTCAAGAATACCGGTGGTATTTGGAATCTCTCAAATGCTGCAAGAATTCGATTTCTCAGTTCATCAACATTTTCAATGGGAGTCGTATAAACTAGTGATTTAAGGTGAAGAAAAGAGCATAGAAAATGACCATTTTGCATAATAGTTATTTACGATACAACTGTAAAAAGTGCGATTTTATTTCACGAGTAAAAATTTACGAGTGAAATAAAATAGCATTTTTAACATGTGTATCGTACAATATTTTTTCTACAAACACATTTTTTATTATAAAATATAAAGAAACTCCACTGACCAAATTTGACAGCTCATGAATACGTTTTGACACAACTGGACGCAGCCGTTAAATTACGTCAAATTAAGTCACACTTCATACAAAAGATGAGTTCGTATTTTAATAAAGAAAATGAAGTAATAGCGAGAATAATAATAGCGAAATAAATATCTCGAATTACACAAACTGTACATTTAATATTAATTATCCAAGAAATATGTAATTTTCAATCATTTTAATATATGTTGTCATTTTTGACAAACTGTCATGTCAATTTACTTTTAACACTAGTGTTAAAAGTACTACTTTTAACACGCTACGCTATAAAATCGCATTTTTAATTGAAGTTAGCCGTGTCAAAATGTCAACTTTTAACGGTGTTTGTAGAAAAAGTATATTTTTAATCTTAATTGCAGCGGGATTTCTTCCAACAGTAGTGGTAGCTCCTCTTCGAGAAACTGGCGGTATACTTCTCGATTTAACCTCAACGGTAAAAAATATGGATCTATCAAGTGATCTCCAACAATTCCGTCCAACATATTAACAGAGAATTGATGTTGATGATGGATTTTCGATGTTTCGCGTTGGTTTTCTTCGGCAAATGTGTGATTATTATGAAAATTAATAATAGCATGCCTGGACAAATTAGCCTCGTCGATGTAGAAAACTGAGGATTTAGTACGATTTTATCTCCAACGAATGCAACGTAGGATAGAAGCTTGCATTGCAGCTGAAGGCGATCATTTCTAACAATATTTATAATTTAATTGGTTGACTTCGCAGATATTTCTTGGTGAAACATTCTTGTAATAACTTGATTAATTATTCGAAAATAAAACACTTGGCTTAGTTTCACGACTTCTTTAATTAGATATACTAACAATTGTTTCGGCTATTAGGCCATTATCAAAGAGCTATCTAAAACTAAACTTACTCTTCTTCATGGGTCTTTGAATTTTGTTCTGTGGTCGAAGTTGCCTCCACTTCCACTCCGTTGTTTCGTATTTCCCAGGGTTGTGGCGTGTTTGAGTCTGATATAATCGTTGGTTGTTGTGTTTTTTGTGCGGTCCTGTGTGTGTTGTGTTTGTGTAAAGTCTGTGTGTCAGTCGCTTTTTTTTTTTTTTTCGTTTCAGTTGTGTATGTGTTTAATGTTTGTTATTGTAGAGTGTTATTATTGTTTGTGTTTGTGTTACGAAGTATTGTATTTGTTCTTTTGTGGCGTTTGTCGAGTGTAGTGTTATTATCATATTGCCTAAGGCAAGTGCTAGTTCGTCAACTGTGTTAAGTGTCGTGTCTTTTTGTCTTTGTGTCCATGGATTTGTTGTTGGGGGTGGTGCTGGTATGTATTTAGGTTGAGGTGTGGTTTTGTTTGTAGGATTGTTTGGATTGTTGGGACAGTTTATGAAAGTGGATAGATGAGGACCACCGCAGTTTGCACACTTTGGTGGGGTTGTTTTTGTTTTAGTACATAGATGTGTCGAATGTCCGTCTCCGCATTTCATACATTTGTAGTTTATGTTGCAATTCCGTTGGTGATGTCCGAAAGTCTGGCACATGTGGCATTGTATAATGTCAGTCCGTTTGTTTAGTTGTTCTATTTTGATTGCAAGTCCGCAGCAGTCGCGTAAGTTGTAGATTGACTTGTATTGTCTCGTCAGTTCGATTAATATAAGTGGTGCTGGTATTCCGTGTTTGCCGTTCATGCGTTTAATTTTTAAAGTCGGGTATCCTTGGTCCGTCAAGTCGTCTGTGATGTCAGTGCCTGTTATAAAGGCGGGAATGCCACGCATCACCACCTTTAGTGTCTTTTCACTTCTCAATTGAAATGTGTAATATTGAATTTGTTCGTTGTCTAGTGTGTGTTTCAGTTTTCGGTAGTCTTCGTCAGTTGTCGGTTCGATGTGTATTCCTGGTTTCACCATTTTGTTTTCTACCGTGTTGATGTTATTGGATTTAAGTAAATGTCGTATGTATGTCCATTTGTCTTTTTCGATTACAATGATTGGTGCAATTTTGTGTGTTTTTTGTGTTATGTGTGTTGGTTTTGTCACTTACCCTGGGTTTGCTGTTTGATGTGGACGGTTGTGGAGTGGGTTCGGAGGTTTCTTCTTCCACTTTTTCCTCCTCGGTTTTGGTATTGAGGGCGTCGTAAGAATTTTTTATTTCTATCGGCGTACTTGCGTGTTCTGTTTTTGGTTTCTTCGCGGTTTTCTTCGGGCTTGTGAATGCGTCGGTGATTTTTTCGGTTGTCGGTTTTATTGGGTCTGTTTGTTCTGTGTGATGTGTATTGAATGTAATTGTTGCTGTCGGGCTGTCGTGATCAACCATAAATATTTGCGATTGTTCGCGCAAAAGACGTTGTATTTTTTCTTCGTCGATGTTCTTCAATTACGGTTTTTGCGTCTATTAATTGCTGCTCGGTACATCTTCGTTGGAAGCTCGGTCTCAGCGCTATATTCGTGACGATAATAGTATTTTTATCTATTTCACCGGCCATTTCTTCCGGGTTCGTATGGCGTTTTATAGTCGTAGATGATCTCAGCTGCGATGTTGCGAGAACAGGTATCGCAGTGAGAATGAAACTTACTCTACTTAAGGTTAACTTATATACCTGTGTTCATTATGGGTGGGAGAATGTGGGTAATTGATATTTAAAATTGCATCGATATAGGGAGTATTTATGAATTCTAATTGCGTGTTTGTGATAACTCGATTTTGTTTTTGGGCTTTTTTAATTTCAAAAATCTCTAATATATTTAACTTTTTACTTTTTACTATATACTAATGTAGTAAAAAGTGTTCATTATGGGTGGGAGAATGTGGGTAATTGATATTTAAAATTGCATCGATATAGGGGGTATTTATGAATTCTAATTGCGTGTTTGTGATAACTCGATTTTGTTTTTGAAATTAAAAAAGCCCAAAAACAAAATCGAGTTATCACAAACACGCAATTAGAATTCATAAATACCCCCTATATCGATGCAATTTTAAATATCAATTACCCACATTCTCCCAACCATAATGAACACAGGTATATAAGTTAACCTTAAGTAGAGTAAGTTTAGTTTTAGATAGCTCTTTGATAATGGCCTAATAGCCGAAACAATTGTTAGTATATCTAATTAAAGAAGTCGTGAAACTAAGCCAAGTGTTTTATTTTCGAATAATTAATCAAATATTTATAAGTTAACCCCTTACCGCATGATTTTTTGGTTGTTGATAACTTTTTTGTACATAGTAGTTTAAACAAATCTTAATGCAGGAAAATTAATCAAAAAAATCTATAGTAATTTTTTTTGTCAAAAACTGTCAAAATACTGACACGTGCCAAATTTGTCACAATTTGTAGTTAAAAAAAAACTAGATTTGATAGTTTTATATTCAAAATATATTTATAAGATTTGGAATGCTACAGCTACTCTAAATGGAAACGTCGAAAACAGTTTCTGTCTTTGTTCAGGCATAATGTCACGTTACATTTATCACAAGACACTTGTGATTTTCCTTTACATTCGGGGTACTTGCATCGTTGGCGATCATTGTGCCAAAGTGGAAAATGACCCATGTTATCTGTACGGATCTCTTGAGCCGGTATCGGCGAAAATGGATATTTTTTCTTCTTTAGTTCCAACTGTGGCTGTAAAGAATGGCTTGGTCTCCCACGCTTCTTAGATGTGACACTAGATCTGGTGAGAATTTCTGCCAGTCCTAACTTGAATTCAGACAAAGGCAAGTACATATCACAAGTATCTCCAGGACTTTTGCAACCAATAATTCTTCTCCACAAAATCCAACTATTGCAACATAGCATGTCTATGAAATGAAAAAAAATCCGGAGATAAAATTTTTTCGATCTTATAAGGATCCTGTGGTACTCTAACATGGAATCCAAGAGATCAACACCACCCATATAGCTATTGTATATCTGTATACATTTGGGACGTGGAATTTCAATATACTTTTTTTCCTTTCGACAAAACCGCTGTACTTTTGAAACTGGTTGGCTACCGACATACGTTGAGACCGTGGTGACTATTTTATTGTCAAACCAAGAAACTACAGATATATCAACATCGTCAACTTTTGCGACTTTTTCTATAATTGTACCTCTACCCTTTTTTCTCATTTCAGCTTCTTTAGGAAACTCACAATCTGGTACACGGTTTTTCCGAACAGTACCAAGAGGCAAAATGCCTTCTTTTTTTAGATAGATCAATAATGGTATGCTGGTAAACCAATTATCAAAAAATACTTTATAATTTTGATGTCTTGGAAGTGAAGCAGTTAGTTTTACTACAACATTACTGCTTGCTCCTAAATCTGGTTGATGAGGTAGCAACTCGGTTGGCCCAGAAAAAAAATCAAAATCATAGCTGAAGCCGGATACGCCACTAAGTACGAAAACTTTATATCCCCATTTGTGAGGCTTTTTAGGATTGTATTGCTTCAAAGTAGATTTTGCTTTGGTGGGAATAATTTGTTCATCGATAGCAAGGTGTTCTTCTTTTGGAACAAGTAAATATTTTTCTCGGATTTTATCTAGAAAAGGGCGAATTTTGAATAGCTTGTCATAACCAGCCTCTCCGTGTTTCTTTTCATTTACATTGTCATTGAAATGAAGAAAGCGCTTTATTTCTTCAAACCTGTTACAAGTCATTGCTTGAGATATTGCTGGAATATTTAGCGAACTATTCCAGTAGCTTCTAGTTGATGGTAAATGCACTACAGACATATATATATACAAATACCAATAAACACATTTATCTCCTCTTTTGATATATTTGGTGGTTTGTCTGGTCTGCATTGAACACCAAATAAATTAGTTTGTTCAGTTATGTATGTAAGTATATCATCGGTAAAGAAGAATTTGAAAAAGTGATAAATAGTATCAAAATTCAAAATTTCCTCTGGTAAGGACTCAGATCCTTTGAACGTGCTGTCTTGTTCCACAATATTCAAATGTTTATCTTGCCAGTCTAAGTGATATTTGTTTTTTTTTTGTTTTTCTACTTGCTACAACTAAGGTAGAAAGTGGAACGTCATCTTCACTATCGAAATGATCAGTTTCCTCAATAATGTCATCTACATTTTCATAGGAACACCCATTGCTAAATTCGTCGACTAAAACTTTGGAAAACTTTGCCATATTTCGATAATCATCGTCATCCGATAAACTTTCGTCTTCGCTGTCAACTAAATCTGGAATTTGATTGGATTGTCGACCATAAAACCGTTTTGTATCCATCTACAAAAAAATCATCCTTAGCAACTCTTTACTGCAAACTGTGCCAAATATAGCACAAGTAAACAACGCACACGTGACTTCTACCTGTGATTACTAAGCTTATTTCTTTTATGTAAAAAGTAAATATAGGCACTTACCAGTAGCCAGATATTTTTATCTTCACTATATCTTGCTATTTCAAATTATTATGAACTTGCAAAATTTGTAAATAATAGAAACGAATAGCCAGCTGTAGTGGTCAAACGTCAAATAACGCAACTTTCAAAACATGCGCCAGATAGCGCTCTTTATTGGTGAACATAAAGAAGCGAGCGTGCCGAATTTGGAACAGATTGCATTAGCAGCTTAAAATATGTGTAGACTTAGAAAAAACAATTACTTTAACGTGTGCCATATTTGGCACAGTATGCGGTAAGGGGTTACTTTTTTTGTATTAGTACTTTTTATTGTATGAACTTTTAATTTACTATTAAATATCCTGTAACTTTAAAACTAAGTCGTTTAAGACATACATTCATATGCACTTTTATGATCATAATAACCCTAGGGATCAGCCCATAAAATTTGTCGCCTATATTTAGAATCACCCTGTATAAATAAAATAATGCAGAAATGGAAAAAGAATTTTCGCAAAGGCATTTAACTTGATAGAAAGACTCTGCTTAATAACCTATTATACGCTGATGACGCAGTAATTATGACGGACAATGAAACCGATCTACAACGTGCAATACATCTACTAAACCAAATAAGTTCTAAATTTGATATGATTATCTCAACTGAAAAGACTAAAACTATGGCTTTTATTGGAAACGAACAAATAAGCACAAAAATAAAATTGTAATCAAAGAAAGGACTTTAGAACAAATACAACACTTTGGATATCTTGGATGCGACATAACCTTTGGATACAGTAGATATATAGAACAAAAGCTTAATAAATTTAGCAATATATGCGGAACTATAAATAAATCTCTTCAAAAGTTAGTTATATGCCTGACGAAGCTCTTGCGTAGCGAAACGATCGTTACTGTGTAATGTAAAAAGTACTGAAATTCATTAAAATTTGTTTTATTTTATCCCGATAATAGATATAGGAGAAGACCTATTAATATTCAACCCAAACGACAAAATAAGGACTAATCGAAGAAAATGGAACGAATACCTAGACAGAATGAATTGCAAGAGGCTCCCATTTGAAGCAAAATACTATAAATCCAATGGAAAAATAAATGTGTACCTTGTAGAAGATGGGTATCGTAACAGGAATAAAACCTAATACGTGAAGCTAAGAAGAACAAGAAAATTTAGATACTCAGATTTATTGTAAGACCTGCTAGTGTATACTCTTTATTCAGTTTTTAACCATACAACTCAAATCCTGCTCGTCTTCTGCTATTACTACCGGAACACTTGCGACAATGAGAGTGTGTATAGGGTATTATCAAACACTCGGAGATCCATGTTCTTACATTTGTGTGTCTTAGTCTCTTTGCAGTACTGAAGGACTCTGTTAATGATGTTCCAACTTTGATTGCAGTATAATTTTGTTTGTAATATTGTTGGACGGCCTCAATTAATGTTGATCTAATGTCGATCTTTTCCATTGCTTTCCATAAATATGATACTGGGACACTGTCATAAGCTTTTTCAAGATGAATGAAAGCTGTATGTGTTCTCTATTTCGTTGAGTTCGCTTTTCTAATGCTATTTCCAGAGCAAAAAGGTTGTCCGTCGTAGTTCCCCCGCCCGGAATTCCGCTTGTTTCTCCAGTTGCTGGTCTTCAATGTTTTCCTCAGTCAGAATAGAGTAGAATATGTGAATACCTCACCGTGGGCAGCGATGAAAACAACAACCTACTTTTGGAAAACAGAACAATAAAATAAGTTTACAAAGCTAAATACTTAAGAGTAATTTTCAATAAGCAAGGAAAAAGCAAAGACGAAATCCAGGAAAGCATTACAAAATGTAGAAAAACTATCGGAACACTGAATTTCGTATTTTAGTAAAGAAACATAGACGAGACACTAAACTTCGTATCTATAACTCAATCGTTAAGAGTAATTTGACATATCATTCAGAAGTATAGGATTTGAGAAAAACTAATAGAAGGAAGCTGCTGGGCATAGAAGTGGATTTTTTAAGAAGAAACTGTCGAATAACAAGATTTGGAAGAATAAGAAATATAGAAATAAGGAGGAGGATTAACATCGAGAGGGATATTATTGACGACATTGAGAAAAAACAATTGACTTGGTTCGGACACACAAAAACAATAAATGAGACGAAATGGCCAAGGAAAGTGTTAAGAGTGCATTCCTTCAGGAAAACGAAAGAGAGGAAGACCAAGCAGAAGTTGAAGAGATGACGTCATAATTAGTTATTTATAGACTCACAAACTACATAATCGATTTTGATAAAATTTTGTGTGTGTTCCTTATCCTCATGTATACATATAGCATGTTCGCGAATTGGAAAACCATCTGCACTGTTTGTTTATGCACCAGATGGAATAATGAAGAATATTGTGTATCCAAAGACATTCGAGTGATAGATTGATTATAATAAATTATCATTGATTCGTTGTTTAGCTAGAGAATAAACAAAAATTTTATATCGGTCAATGGCAGTTAACACAAAGCAAGTTTTAATTTTTCTAAAGAATGTGGCCGAGCAACGCCAGGCTACGGATAGCTAGTTTTTTATAAAGATGGCACTTTTGTTTTTTTATTGTTTAAACTAAATTGTTTCAGGGAAATCTGAAAATTTTTTTATCCTACAAGAACTATGTTTGTTTTAGTATTTTAGTTAACTCGAGGTCTGCCAATTCAAAATAAACCTTTTATTATTTTCTAAGAATATTCTATTTTATGTACCTTATGTTAATATTGATCTCGAAATAGACAGCCTGTCATATTCCTGATTAAACAACTGGCAAGCCTTTTTGTAAATTCTTAATTTCTTTATTAATGCCAATCAGCAATAACTCCTTGATTTTTTCTCGTTGACTTAAACGACCCATTTTAATTTATAAATTAATGGTTGTTTACCTTTACTTTCCAAAGAGTAAACAACAAAAAAAAAACGCTCTTTTTGACAAATTTGAATTGAGCAATAACACTAACAAATTTAATCTGTTTGATCTATAATTTTTCAAGTGTTTTATTTTTCAATACCTTCGCGTTTACGTTTAATTTTATATTTTGTAAACATAAATTGATCTCATTTATTTGATTAAATATTTAATCAAATAATTAATATTGGATTTAATGTGCGACATTCCCCAACTCATCATAATGGAAGCAAAAATTAATTTAATTAGCAAATCCTTTAGAGGAAATACGCATTTCTCTTGTAGAAAAATTTTTTTGGAATGTGTAAGATTTACTTTTCAATTCTGACAAATGTAGGTGTGAGATACCTTGATAACGTGTACGATTATTATTAGAAAGCAACAAAGAGTTCTTTAAAAATAAAAAAAAGGAATAACAATCGGATAAATGTGATTGTGTTATTTATTTATTTATTTAATTATCGTGTGGCGTCCGCAAAGGTAATTGATTTAAAAATATACATCAGCTGAATTGCTGGCTACAATTCTATACCCAGTAATTTTTCCTCGAGCTTCAATCTGTTTGTTGTTTTCTTGTGACTCTTGTAGTGCTGTAATACGAGGTGGTATTAAAAAGTTTCCGAAAATTAACTATGCGCGTAAACGGAAGTAGTTACAATCAAACGCCACTAGGTGAAGCTGTTTACATCTTTTGTTAGTTAGTATGCCAAGCGAAGTTATGATAAGTGTTGATGAACAATTTTTTCTTGTTTTGTCAGCTTGTGCCTTGAGATTTTTCAATTGTCGATTTGGGCGAACAGCATACTTGAATCAAGTTCTGTTTTAAACTCAGTAAGACTGTCATAAAAACATGCACAATGTTAAAGGAAGCATTTGAGGACTACGCTTTTGATCAAACACAAACTTCTGACTGGTTTAACCGTTTAAAAAATGGCCGAACATCAGTTGATGAGATGAACGCTCTGGACGACCATAAACAGAAAGAGCATATCTTCAAAGACTGTACCTTAGCCAAAGATGCTACGTTTAACACTATCTTTCTTTTCCAGATTGTTCTACTGAAGATGGCAACTTAATTGCGGAAATACGTATTTACAAGTTTATTAATTTATTGTGATTAGGGATTTTTCTTGTGTCTGTCTCTTTTATGAAATGGCATTACATCAAAACATGTCGTTGTTCGGAATATAGTTGTGCATGATTGTAGACAGATCATTCAAGACATCTGTAACATTGTGGGATTTATATATTTATTTCGTATGAGAAGCGAAATCCAAATTTAGATATTAGTGTATAAATTTCATTTATGATAAAAAAATGTGATGAAACTAATTTACACACTAGTATCTAAATTCTTTAACCAGTCGAGAGCTGCAGGAGTTGTTTTGTTCAGCTCCTGGATGCCACCAGGAACACTGCGTCTAGGGGAGTCGTTTACTATGTGAACAATAGTTTGTTCAACATATCCAGAGTCGCAGAAGCTAGTATCTGCTAGTTTCCATTTAGTCAACATTGAGTTGCACATTTCGTGGCCTGTGCGGAATCTATTTAATTGAGATCATTGCCTACGTGGGAAGGTTACGTCCGGCAGAGGTTCTGAAGGATTAGAAATTAGATGTCTATTATTCAATTCAGGGTTTAGTTCGAGAAGGGCTGTCCAGCAGTCATTCAAATTTATAGGATGCGAATCCAGCCAAATAGGTCTCCTAGATTTCAAGCAGGTTCTGGAGACGCTCTCTAAATCATCGTGTATGGGAAGATCAATGTTATTGGAAATCTTAGCCCATTCATTCTTTGCTGCAGCGAGACGTTTGGTATTCGGTGGGGAAATGTTAGAAAGAATCGGTAGCCAGAGACTAGGAGTGGATCTAATAGTATCGGTGACAATCCTCACTGTATCATTAAGTTGAATATTTACTAGTTTGGTGTGAGAGCTTCGTACCAGACAGCAGCACAGTATTAAGCAGGAGGGTGAACCAGTGCAATGGCTGCTGTTCGCAAAGTCTCCGCGTGCGCACCCTGACTGACAAGTTTATGTAATATGTTATTACTGGTCTTCACCTTTTGACTAGTTACATAGGTGCTGCTTGAACGTCAAAGGTACACGGGGAAAAACGATCTAATTGTAAGTTAAATTTTATTATTCTGAGTGAAATGAAGTTGAAAACTCGCTACCATTAAAATCAAAAGTAGGAAGTGTAAAGGAGAAGCGATTTCTAGGAAGCTATTCTTTATTATAAGGCTAATAATGGTCATAACATTAACAATTAAAATGATTGTTGTATTATAGAAAAAATAAAACCTCCACGCATTAAAAAATATGTAAGGAAAACTGAACCATGTCCGCAAGCTTTTTTGTGAAAAAATGAAATGAAATGTAAAAATTAGTTACAATTAACAATTTGTTCCTTGAGTTAAACTGTTTATTGCATTGCTTGTCGTTCTCCTCTAAACTAATTTTTCTTACATAAAACTTTACTTGCATAAAATTCGTTTTCGCTGCAATTATTGTTCTCAAGAAATGTGAGTTTTTCGTAATCGGACTGCAATTCTTCTGAAATAAACACTTTCAAGTGCTGCTGAAGTTGCTCGCATTTTCTTTCGGTATGGGTATTAATCCATGATAATGTTGTGTTGGGTCGGTAACAGAATTTGAAATTTCGAATTTTGGATTGCATGCCGTTAAAACAAAATCTGTTACAGCAGTATTGTAAGACGTTTTTACTGGGATGGTACGTGGATGGTTTTTACTAAATTGCAATTCTGGGACTGGTCTGGTAGCAAACTGATACTTTTTTTGTAGAAGCTTTGCAAAAAGTGCGATCAATTATATAAAACTTTTGGTTACAGTCGTACACATCAAGAGGAGTTGGTTTAGGTCTTGATGCCTTAAATACTTCAACCCATTGAGCAGAAATCTCTACTGATGATTTTTGATTTATCAATCCAAAGTTCTTATCGCACTCAAGATAAGAGTGCCCTCTAATAGGAAAAATACACGAATGCTTTCGCATCTGCTTTTCCCATGGATTAGGGAATGCAAAAATCTAACATGCGTATAATTTTTATTATTTTGTCCTGCGCAGGAATGGCAAAATATACGCAGGTGTTTAACTTCTGGACTTAAAGTTTCAAAGCAACAGTGATACATCATAGACATGACATCATCGGCCCCTTTTTAGCCACTACTTGTGGATAAATATAAAAAAATTATTAATTAGTGGTTAAAACATTTATATTAAAACTGATAAAAGTAAGTTGCCGTTTGAAGTAAACATCGTTTGTTAGACTGAGACTAACCTAACGTTACGCTCAGATATTTAGGGTGGTGGTTGTGGTTGATCCGACTGCCACCAAATTGAACATTCAGCTCTCTGTTGGATTCCTTGTTACACCAATGAAACGTACATGATTCGGATTTTGAAGGGTTTGGTTATAAGCTCCATTTCTTCTAATATTCGTCTAAAGCTTGCAAATCTTCAATGAGTTGTAATTCTCTATCCTATAAATTCTTGGTTTGGGTACATAAAGCCTGGTCATCTGCATATAGAAATTTTCATGATTTTGTGGGTGGAAGATCGTGACTGTAACTGTTGAACATTAGAGGAGCCAGAAGCGAGCCTTGAGGAAGTCCATTCTTCAAGGTTTTGCGGTTACTAGTGCGATTACTTAGCCACACTGCGATTCAGCGATTGCTCAGAATGTTCTGGATAAATTTGCTTCATATAGCACATATAATGATTTTTTTGCGATCTCTGGGGCCACGCATTTTTTTTTAGTTTACAATATATAAATGTCATAAGGATGCTACGATATTATCAGATGCTGCGCGAGGCAATTGTGAATCGCACGGTCAGGTGGCTAACATTTTAATGCAGAGGCCACGCGATGTACACTTGCCCCACACAAAAATTTATTGGGCAGTGGGCGAACATTATTTGTGGATAATTACTACACTAGTATCAAACTTGCCCATAAATTGTTGAACAGGCAAACTCACCTTGTGGGTACCTTGAAAAAAAATCGCAAGCGAAACCCAAAAGGTGTGATTAAAAAAAGGAGTTAAAGTTATTGCTAAGGAAAGTAACCCTGGAGTGGTAATCTTGAAGTGACGTGATAAACGTGAAATGTTAATGCTAACCACAAAGCATACAAATATAATCGTTACCGTAAAACCAAAAAATGGGAGTGAAAAACAAAAGCCGGAAGTTATCAAAGACTACAATCAAAATAAAAGTTTTATTGATCATTCAGATCAAATGAAAGACTACTCTTCTTGCCTTAGACGCCGTATCAAATGGTATCGCAAATTAACTATAGAATCATGTTGGGTTCAGCAATCGTGACTGCATTTATATTGTACAAACGAGTAACTGGTAAAAGTATTAGTATTGCTCAATTTAGAGAAGAAATTGGTAGAGGTTCACTTCAAATAACTCCAACGGAAAACCAGCTACAACAGAAAGGCATCACATTGTAGTACCAGAAATCGACGTAGGTGCGTAGTTTGCTACAAAAATATGTCTCCAAGGCTACTATGTCTCGTTATAAGTGCATTACTTCAACCCATAATTATACATTAAAAACATCTTGAATCTCTTTTTCAAGTTATAAAATGCTCTTTAGTTTTTGGTTGAAGAAGCAAACATTTAATTTTTTTTTTGTTTCAAATCTACTCGGGTTTTTTTTGCTTATTCTTGAACGAGAAATAAAATGTTTGATTCCGAATTTGCTGCGTTGGTTTTCCATTTTAGCAAAAAAACAAAATAACCCAGCGAACATAATGATAAAAACAAAGATATAGGTATTCACATTACTGTGCAGCAACTTTTATTTCTCATTGTATTGCCATTCAAATGCAAGGCAAATGTGTTCAACACAACTTGAAGTGAAATACTACATGCGATGCACTTGTGTGCTGCGCGGCTAGTGCGGCAATGAGCATTGCGACGCACGCGTGCTTCACACGGCGGTCAACTTGTTAAGAATCATTCCATTCCTCCAGACTGCGTCATAGGCACTGAAGAGAATAATTTCAAGCCCTTCTGAAAACCTGATTCAAGATGCATTATAAACGTCAAGAATTGATCACAGCAGTTCTTTCCCATTCTGAAACCGGCTTGCTCCTTCCTAATAATCTCGTCGACTGAGGGCGCTATTCTATTGTAGATAAGCCGTTCTAGAAGTTTAGAGCAAACAGATAAGGGAACTATAGGTCTGTAGTTACCAGGATTTTCCGGGGACCTACCAGGTTTTAATTTTGCTAAGATTGTGGGATTATTTTACGGCACATGTCAGCAGATTTTATTGAAAGAATTGAACAGGAACAATTGAATTCTATACCATGAGAACGCGAGGCTACATATCGCTTTTCTGATACAGCAGCACTTTTGCGAAAAACAACATGACCTCATTCAGGATGCTCGCCAGAGTTGTATCAATGCGACTTTTTTCTCTTTCCAATGATGAACATGAAGTTGAAAGAGCAAAGATTTGATACGGTAGAGGAGATTACAGCTGAACCGCAGAGGGTGCTGAACACATTAACAAAACAAGACTTTCAGAATGCATTCCTTTCGTGGCAGTGGCGCTGGGATCAGTGTTTCCACTCGCAAGGACATTGAAGGTAACGGACGCGAATGAAATGCAGGTAGTTTTCAATTTGATTTATCCCTACATTCCGGGAACTTTTGTGTACCACCTGCTATCTATCTTATTGCCTATTGCAAGTATACTAAGAAGCTAGGCATTTATCACTACTTAAGCTTTCTACGTTTAATTGCAAAACACAGATATCGTTAGTTTGGGGGTTGTTATAAGAAATATCACTTTGTTGCCTCTGCAGATTTAGACAGTGAGAGATGCAATATCTAGTGCGGTCACCATTTGTGTAGACTTTTAGCCGTTCTTTTTAAGCAGAACGTTGCTCAGGGGTTGTCTATACTACATAGTCACGGCATACATATACCGTGTGCACAACGTTGAGCGATCGATGTATATATAAGTAATGACTGGCCAACTGCAAGTGGGAGGGGCTACATACGTTAAACTCCTACAGGGCGTATTTAATTGTGGTGAACTAAGAAAGCGTTATGGTTGTTTATTAATAAATGATGTATAAAAATAAATATTCCAAATTAATAACTAATTGTTTAACAAACTACAAAAATATTTGTACTATATTATTTATGTTAATTAAGAATTGCTGAAAAAAACAAGTCAATCAACGGGAGGAAACGTACAGACGCGTTTCGTTCTAGTTGGAACTTTTCAATGCACGGCATTCCTCGAAGACGGACATTGCTTTTTCATTTCTATACTTTCTGTATATATAGTTAACATTTGGAACTTACTGCAAGTGAGAATTAATGAATATTAAATCTCATTCTTACATGTAAATGTCGACTTATGTAATGCGTTCATAACTACAATCCGACAAACTAAGTTTGTACCAGTATGCAGAACACACCCTTTCGCGACAACGAACGTCCTGGTGATTAGGTTAATTAAGAATTGCTGAAAAAAAACAAGTCAATCAACGGGAGGAAACGTACAGACGCGTTTCGTTCTAGTTGGAACTTTTCAATGCACGGCATTCCTCGAAGACGGACATTGCTTTTTCATTTCTATACTTTCTGTATATATAGTTAACATTTGGAACTTACTGCAAGTGAGAATTAATGAATATTAAATCTCATTCTTACATGTAAATGTCGACTTATGTAATGCGTTCATAACTACAATCCGACAAACTAAGTTTGTACCAGTATGCAGAACACACCCTTTCGCGACAACGAACTTCCTGGTGATTAGGTTAATTAAGAATTGCTGAAAAAAACAAGTCAATCAACGGGAGGAAACGTACAGACGCGTTTCGTTCTAGTTGGAACTTTTCAATGCACGGCATTCCTCGAAGCCGGACATTGCTTTTTCATTTCTATACTTTCTGTATATATAGTTAACATTTGGAACTTACTGCAAGTGAGAATTAATGAATATTAAATCTCATTCTTACATGTAAATGTCGACTTATGTAATGCGTTCATAACTACAATCCGACAAACTAAGTTTGTACCAGTATGCAGAACACACCCTTTCGCGACAACGAACTTCCTGGTGATTAGGTTAATTAAGAATTGCTGAAAAAAACAAGTCAATCAATGGGAGGAAACGTACAGACGCGTTTCGTTCTAGTTGGAACTTTTCAATGCTCGGCATTCCTCGAAGACGGACATTGCTTTTTCATTTCTATACTTTCTGTATATATAGTTAACATTTGGAACTTACTGCAAGTGAGAATTAATGAATATTAAATCTCATTCTTACATGTAAATGTCGACTTATGTAATGCGTTCATAACTACAATCCGACAAACTAAGTTTGTACCAGTATGCAGAACACACCCTTTCGCGACAACGAACTTCCTGGTGATTATGTTAATTAATAATTGCTGAAAAAAACAAGTCAATCAACGGGAGGAAACGTACAGACGCGTTTCGTTCTAGTTGGAACTTTTCAATGCACGGCATTCCTCGAAGACGGACATTGCTTTTTCATTTCTACGTTTTCTACGTTTCTACGTCTGTACGTTTCCTCCCGTTGATTGACTTGTTTTTTTCAGCAATTCTTAATTAACCTAATCACCAGGAAGTTCGTTGTCGCGAAAGGGTGTGTTCTGCATACTGGTACAAACTTAGTTTGTCGGATTGTAGTTATGAACGCATTACATAAGTCGACATTTACATGTAAGAATGAGATTTAATATTCATTAATTCTCACTTGCAGTAAGTTCCAAATGTTAACTATATATACAGAAAGTATAGAAATGAAAAAGCAATGTCCGGCTTCGAGGAATGCCGTGCATTGAAAAGTTCCAACTAGAACGAAACGCGTCTGTACGTTTCCTCCCGTTGATTGACTTGTTTCTTTCAGCAATTCTTAATTAACCTAATCACCAGGAAGTTCGTTGTCGCGAAAGGGTGTGTTCTGCATACTGGTACAAACTTAGTTTGTCGGATTGTAGTTATGAACGCATTACATAAGTCGACATTTACATGTAAGAATGAAATTTAATATTCATTAATTCTCACTTGCAGTAAGTTCCTATATCATTTATGGTTAATGTACGAATTTGGATATTTTATCCGACTACACCGTTGCTTTTCGCACTATTAGTCATATGCCGGCTGTCAACGTCCCTACAATAACGGATAGTTTTGTTTATGTCTCTTCGGCCATAATACTTTAAATTTAACATTTAAATTTAAATAAAATAATATAATATAGTTGAAAGTATCATAAAATACAATCCGCCGTAAAGTGCAGTTTTTGTTTACTGCATAATAATAATTCTTACCGGCGAAGCATCAGATATTTTCATCGCTAAATATTCAATGATAAGTTTCATCATAGCTTTGTAGCTTGAACTTAAAAAATTCTTATTCAAATGAAAACACATAAATAATATAAAATTATGAAACAAAACCGTAACTCTTATTGAAAAAAATTAAAATAAAAAGTATTCTGTAATAGCATAAAATTTCAAAACAATAACGATTCTTGCAAGAATATAAATAAAGTGTTTACCAGTATAAATCAATTGTTTCCTTAAGTAAACTACCTATAAAATATTAAATTTAACTAAAATACCTTTATTGGTAATAAATATTAATTATTAAATAAAAGAACATTCTAAAAAGAAAAACTAATTATTTAGTAAATGCTCAAATAAACCACCCTCTTGAGCCGAGCAGTAACCCAATCGGTTATAAAAATTACGACTGACATTTGTTAGCATTTCTATACGTACTCTACCTACGGATGACAAGGAGCAACTGAATCACCAGTCGCAAGCTTGTTTTCCGATTCAATATATTCGCCTTGCTTGAACACTATGAGCGACTGATAGGAATATTCAATGTGTTAGAGAGAGATTATTTGATTCGTACTTAGATCGTATGTAGAATGTGTTGGATAAAGAAATGTCGCGTATGGAACGCCCGTACAGTTAGACAGTAGAACAGATTGAATATACTCTCTCAACCCTAACCACATAAACTCGCTATTCGTCTTCGTCTTACTACATTGTGGTAGATCAATCACTCCCCGGCGTTCATACGGTATATATAAATAAGCTACAAAATATATAAAATTAAATATACTGTCATAGTCATCATAACTCAATGATAGAAGGTAAACAAAATACAATTGTTTATCGGTTTTAAATATTAAAGATAACGGGCTTTGGCATCTATTACAAAAATATTAATAAAAATACTACGATAATAGAATATAACCAATCATCATTGTATATACATATTTAACTACACGCTACGTGTTAAAAAAATATGCTTCACTACTGACCGAGCTTAAATACCCTATATTCTAAATTTAATATTTTATTTCTAATTAATTCGTTTCTATTTATGCGCCTGTCTAAATCCTATCCGATCGGCAGACGATTAAATCTGATATATTGATTCGACTTTGATATGTTTCTAAGAATGGAAACGTCTTATCTAATTCAATCTAATCCTTTAGATAATTTTATTTTAGCTATCGCAGTACCCGTTGAGTAAACATCGCAAAAATTAAAATCCTATTGTCATTTAATAAGCCAATAATTCTGGTTTAAACAATTATAAATGGATTTAGATCTGTCGGCGATAATGTCTGAACTGTCTGGAGCATTAAAACTAAATATCACATACAAATGCATTATCTTTTTAAATACTAGAATGTTTTTTCGGAATTTAGATTACTAAAAATTTCACATCCAGTACATGTCATTTTAAAGTACATATACGAACGTGTAGATGGCAGGTTCAAATAATGTGAAAGTACTTGATGAAAATAATTAATTTTGCATTTTAGGGTGATGCGTTGATCCTGTCTGACGTTCTGAATTATGACAACAATATCTAAAATTATTAACAGGACAATAATTTCATCACTTCAGTGAAAAGAAATTGTTTCCAGACGTTGGATACTAAATTGTTACTAAAAAAATAATCAAAATAATTAAAATTTAAGGTACTAAATACGAGGGTGATTTGACCGGACGGAATACTTATTTTAGAATAAAAAGGATAATTTCATTTTTCAACATACACTCACCGGCACAAAATTCGATCTATGTACTAATTTGGTTATTTTTTCTTAGTTTTTAAATTTTAGTTTTTTTTTTGTTGGTTTAAACGGTAAAGCAAATAATCGTATTGAATTTAAACTAATTAAAAAAAATATAACCGGAATAACAAAAATAATGTAAAAAATTAAATAGTGATTAAATCAACAAAATGTATTTTTTTTTTGTAAATGATAAATAATGGGGATTAATAACGTATATTGCCTCCCTGTGCTTGAATTGTACTCGCCATTCTTCTTGGCATTCCTTCAGTAAGGAGTCGAATGTCGTTTTGGTAAATGTTTTCCCATTCTTGAACTGTTGCCGCGCTTAACTCTTGTATGTTTCTTAGAGCAGGAATTTGAGCTCGAAGTTGCCTTTCGACTATGTCCCACACATGTTCGATCGGATTTGTGTCTGGACTTCTTGCTGGCCAGATCATACGATGGATTCCAACTTCTTCCAAGTATTCATTAAAACCTCGAGCAACGTGAGGGCGGGGGCTATCATTAGAGAACGAATGCAATTTCCATAAAACGCAATCGGCAATTGGAATTGTGTATAACGTCGCTCAGTACATCCCCGCCTTATTCAATGAAGTATTTGTTTGACTTACTCGACCACCTGGTCTCGCAGCGATAACAATGGACAACCCAGCTATTGTATTCGGCGAATATAGTGTTTGTCTGTGGTGTCGTGTACGTAGATAAAATAAATAAGTTTATCGTACTTCGTAAGAGAAATAGCTCGTACATTCCTTTTCTTTTCATTTAAGCAACATCTTCCAATTATTTCCAGTATTTCCAGTTATTTCCAGTATGTACCTATAATTAATCATTTGCGATGTAGAAAGGACGTTTTCTATTTATAAGGATGTACTTAATTCAAAGAGAACAAAATTGACAGAAGAAAACCTTGAGAAACTATTGCTAGTCAATATTAATACTCCTTTACTCAACTTGAACGACAAAATGAACAAATAAAAATGTTCCACTTATAGAAATAAAATTAAAAACTTTAAAAATTCAACTTTACAACAAATACATATGTACTTCGTAATTTTATAGATCACCACCCGTTTGTTTTCCAATTATATAAATAAAATTAATTAATAAATATGTATTTCGTAGATAGATAGATCACCACCCGTATGTTTTCCAATTATATAAATAAAATTAAAAACTTTATAAATACAACTTTTCAACAAATAAATATGTATTTCGCAATTTTATAGATCGCCACCCGTTCGTTTTCCAATTATATAAATAAAATTAAATATTTTAGAAATACAGCCTTTCGACAGTACTGCACTGGCCGTTGCGTCATGTGGTAAGCGTGTCCGTTCTCTAGTTATCATGTATTAGCATAAAATTATCGTCAACAAATGGAGCAAAAGGCACCATATGTGGTTCTAGGATATCCCTAATCTATCTATTTGCCTTCAGAGCTCCTCCATCTACCACCAATAAATCCGTACGATGTTCCATATAAATTCGCCCCCAAACCATAACTGATCCACCGCCGAAACTAAGCTTTGGAACAATATTACATTGGACAAACTTTTTACCAACTCTTCGCCATACTCTTTGACGCCTAACAGGAGAGCTGAGATTAAATTTCGACTTGTCTGTAAAAAAGATAATACTCAATTCCTCATTAACCCAGTTTTGATGTTCACGACCAAAGCGCAACCGCTCCGCTCTACGCTATCTTCTCTGGTCAACTGTGGGCCGTATGCAGGTCTTCTAGCAGTCAATCCATATTCTTGCAACTTACTTTCTTACTTTCTTACTGCTCTTTCACTAACAGCTACACCATGTACCTCTTCTAAATCGTTTCTGACACAAACTGTTCTACTGTCCCTGTTTCTCGAGACCCTCAATGTAAGAAAGCGGCCATCCTGGACGCTTGTACACCTTCTTCTGCCAGAAATAACTCGTCTAGAATAGCCACCAGTTATACGGAACCGCTCTACTGCTCTTTGAACAGAACACTCGAGCCACGTAATATTACGATCACCAAACTTTTATCAAAGCTAATGCTCTAGCAGTGACTGTTGGATATAAGAGCATATTTAAATTTAAAAAACACTAAACAAACTTTGTTGAACACGAATTTTAAAAAAGCAAAATCAACGATTAAATAATAAACCAAATTAAAAAACAGTTTATTTTTCACTTAAGTATTATTTGTTCATTTCACCTTGGCTACGGTTACCATAAACACGGTCATATCGCCCGTGGGCGTTATAACCGGGCGATATGGCCCATAACGCCCGCTAATTTATTCAAAGTTTTTAATGTTGTGTGAGTATAAATAAACCCCGAGAAGAAAGGACATACATTTTACAGAACTAATAATTTGAATTCTTAAGAAAGTCTAAAGAAAGAAGCAAAACTTTAGCATTCTTTATTAAAATTAAGAGTATATAAACATTGACAACTTGAAAGCTTCAAAGTGTCAACAACTGTCATTGAAAATAAAATTAATGTTAAATCGTGGATTCAAGGAGTCATGTAAGATGCGTAATGATGCATAACCACTGTCAATGACATGACAGTTGACAGAAATCTTTTCTGTCAACTGTCTAATTTTGTACTCGCTACTGTTGAATTTCGGTTCGAAGAATAAAAAATACTTATCATATCTCGTTTCTCTTCGTTAGTGTATGACATTTTTGTATTATTAATGAACAACAAATGAAATGTTTGACAGATTGAAATTCCATGGCTACCTTATTTAATCTTATAATTTATTCTTTCAAATAAAACCTAATGTCAAAAACTTTAGTCAGCATGTGGTCCATGTTTGAAATCAGAAAAAAAAACTCTTTCTGAAGATGTCTAAATCCAATATGGCGCCTATAAGAAATTAGATAGTTGATGATGGCCAGAAAGAAACGAAACGTCGTATAAAAATTTAGAGTACACCACTGGATAGAGGTTTAGAAATGGCCACAAGGATGTGTTTTTATTTTTTCTCTACAAGGCCAAATGTCGGTGCTACAGGTAAAAGAAGAAAATTGGGTTTTCGCTTTCTTTTTTAAAATAACGAAGGTCATTTGTCACAGGTCTATTTTCTTTACGGATTTATAACAAACACAAAATTTAACAACTTTGCCAAATTTAAACCTATACTCTATCTCCAATAATAAGAGAGATACCCATGGTGAGGGCCGAAAATGAATCAGCCTGTATAGTATATTACAGCGGATATTGTAAAATTATTTACGAATATACAGGGTGTTACAAATTTCCGCACCCACCTTCAGATTTTTCAGTTTAGATGGATTGCTATATTTTTTAGAAATTATTTCGATGGCCACCTAAATTACCTAAGCAGTAATAAATGGTTATGTGCACTTCCGACAACTAGTTTTGGTTATATTGGAATTTTTGTCAAATATTTTACAGTTACAGCGTTTGGCGTCTTAAGACGTATGCTGAAGATGGGTATCCTGCATCGAATTGTTCTTTGGATATCAATTTGGGGTCTAGCACTTTATATATTTTAAGATGGTATAATTTAAATAAACCGGGTGTCCGACGAGACAGTTAGAGGTTTTTGTATAGTGATTCCTTGGTCAAGCATAAGAAAATAACTTCTTATAGACATGAGCCGAATTCTCAACAGTTACAAAGATATGCGTGGTCAAACTTGCGCTATATTAAAATCGAGTAGTTCCTTTTGACAAAACTCAGATTATCCTAAATTTTGAAGTTTGTGCCTGTCTTGACATTTATAAAAATGCCATTTCAATTTACGAATCAAGAATATGCTGATATGGTCCTTTTGTATGGTTACTGTAGTTGTAGCGCGGTTAGAGCTGCGATATTGTACGCAGAGCGTTATCCGAATCGAAGATTGTGTGACAAAACTATTCAGAACTTTTCTCAACCCCTTAAAGAAAGAAGATAATTCCCCAAACCAAACAGTGAACGTGAAGTTCCTTGCAGGTATAATGCTGAAGCTGTCCTACGGGAAGTAGAACAGGATCGACGAATAAGTCTAGAATGGCAATAATAACAAGACAGTCAAAGTCATCAGTACACACTACGCTACATGAAAATAGTTTGTACCCGTACCATTTCCAGTCAGTCCAGAACTTGAACCCCAATGATTATGCCCCGGCTAGCCGGCTCGTTCGCCTGATTTTAATCCTATGGACTTTTACTTATGAGGACCACGTTAAATCAATTGTGTACGGACAACGAAAGCCCGATACCAGAGAAGAACTACTGGTAAGAATTGAGCAAACTTTTGATGACGTACGAGGAGTGATTGAAAATGTAAATTGGTAGGAGGAGTTAAGAAGAAGGGCGAAGCTATGTTTAATTGTTCATGGTGTACATGTCGAATAGTTGGAATCTCCTTTTTTTTAACAATATGTTCGTATTGTAATAATTTCTTTTGTTAATTAATGGTTTAAAATAAAGGTTTTTCGAAACGCGTTTTAATTGTAAATTACTTTAGAAGCTAAGAATTTCGCAGATTTTCTGTAAATAAACTGAAAAAATATCATATGCATATAGCGCAACTCTGACCACGCATATCTCTGTAAAAGTTGAGAATTCGACTCATGTTTATAAAAAGTTTCTTTTTCTAATTTTTGGCCACGGAATAACTATACAAAAACCTCGAACTACCTCGTTGGACACCTGTATATACAGGGTGTTAAATAGGTCGTGCCATATTGATAAAAATTCAAACGCTTCTCTCTCGACGATTTTTCTAAATGGAACCATTGTTTTTATATTATCAGCAAATTCTCTGTAAAATTGCCATCAACTTGGTACCAATAACGTAATACTTAATTAGAGTATTTTCAACGATATTCCACTTTTATGGGAAATATCTTTAATACTATTCAATATGCGGTACACCCAATATGGCTAGATAGCCACGATTTTCAAATCTAACGTCAAATCTCTGCTGAAAATTTCCATATTAAGTCCTTTTTTTCTAGTTTCTCTTTGTTATCATCGCGTTTTAATCTTTCTTACAATTTTATAACTGCTTACTTATTTGCAATTTGAATTATTTAGTTGCTTATTATTAGTTATTACGTATTACTTTAATCTGGTTATCAATTATACCGTTTTGTTTCCGTTATTTTTGCCTACTTTCATTCACAAAATGAATTTCTCGAAGGAGGAATTCCTAGACATGATATTTGTTCTTGGTGCTTGCGATAGAAATGCATTATTAGCATCAAGAATGTATGCAATAGAATACCCTAACCGTAGAACGTTGGGTAGAAAGAGCATTGACAATTTGTTGGTATCGGGCTCAGTGAATTATTCTAAACATGAAAGGACAAAAACTGTGGTTACAGAAGATAATTAAGTGGCAGTCATTCAATACAATTTAGGATTGTCCTGGATAACACGATTTCAACAAACTATAATACTTGAAGTCTAAAGTATTTTTTAATTATTAATTGATAAGGAACAGAAAATAAACTGGTCATGCAAATAAAGTTACAAATAAATAAAACACATATAAGATGTTTTAGATTTACACTTTATTAATAAAATAATGACAGCTGTTTCGCTAACACACTAGCTTCTTCAAATTCAACTTAAGACTAAAGATACATACAATATACAGCGTTAAATCAGGTAGTTGACCCAAGTTAAAATTCTAGGAACTATTACATTTATATTTTGCTTTTTGAAAACTATACCATGTCCTACTTGTGTGAGGTTTAAGTTTAATTATATAACATAAGCAACTAAGAAACAATATTTCAATGGGTGAACAGATTTAACAGTGGGGATTAATTCAAGTCTAATTTATCGTTTAGTAACATTTCTGAGTTTTTGAGTTTATTAATTTCTAGAGACTCTAAACAATTTAGTTTTCTACCTTTATTTTCTACATGTATGATATCGAATTGTAAATTAAATTCGTGTTCATTCTCTATTAAATGATTAGAGTAGGTTGAGTCAGTTTTCTTATTGATATAAGAATGATAGTGGTCTTGGATTCGTTTTTTAAACGTTCTACCTGTCTGTCCAATATATGTTTTGGTACATGATCCGCATGATAACTTATAGACTCCTGATTTATTGTCTTTAGTAGTTTTTTCTTTATTATTTTTAATATATTTGGCTAGATTATTATTAGTTTTATAAGCAATATTAATGTTTGCTTTTTTAAGGAATTTAGATAATTTAAATTGCTGTTGACCTATGTAAGTAAATGATTTAAACTGCTTGTCTGGCTCCACTTTAAATTAAAAAACGAATCCAAGACCACTATCATTCTTATATCAATAAGAAAACTGACTCAACCTACTCTAATCATTTAATAGAGAATGAACACGAATTTAATTTACAATTCGATATCATACATGTAGAAAATAAAGGTAGAAAACTAAATTGTTTAGAGTCTTTAGAAATTAATAAACTCAAAAACTCAGAAATGTTACTAAACGATAAATTAGACTTGAATTAATCCCCACTGTTAAATCTGTTCACCCATTGAAATATTGTTTCTTAGTTGCTTATGTTATATAATTAAACTTAAACCTCACACAAGTAGGATATGGTATAGTTTTCAAAAAGCAAAATATAAATGTAATAGTTCCTAGAATTTTAACTTGGGTCAACTACCTGATTTAACGCTGTATATTGTATGTATCTTTAGTCTTAAGTTGAATTTGAAGAAGCTAGTGTGTTAGCGAAACAGCTGTTATTATTTTATTAATAAAGTGTAAATCTAAAACATCTTATGTGTGTTTTATTTATTTGTGATATGGATTTACATCAAGCAAAGGTCGAAACAATCAAAGAATCAAATAAAGTTAAACTTAATTTATGAGATTTTCAAAATGGGCATCACCTACTTCCTGACAGTAAGCCAATCTGTCTGTAAATTCTCTATGATGTCTGGTGAAATGCTTCGTATCTTTTCATTAATTCTTTCAGCCAAACCTTGCAAATTTCTGGGTCGAGTAAGATACATACAGATTTCTGTTTTAGTCCCACAAGAAGGGATCTAGCGAATTAAGATCGGGAGAACATGCGGGCCATTCGATTTCACCTCTTTTTCAATTCATCTGTGGGTAAAAGTTCGATCAAATCCATTTCGAATGAAAAGTAAGGGGGTGCCCCATCCTGCTGAAACTCCGGTTTGGTCGAAACCAGTGATAAATTCGGACAGTAAATACTACCTTATTTATTGTCCGATCTTTCCGATTTTCAGCAATCGATTCGGCTTCCCCATCGGCATCTGCATGATGCGGATGATTCCGATGATGCCGATGCGTGGGAATGGTCACTCTGGGTGGTTTAGTTTCGGACATACTTTGGTGAGCAAAAATCCAAGTTTCAATTTTAGCGCAATTTTACGTGTAGACGGTTTTCGCGGATATCTCGAGATATGGGGTTGTGGTTCTGTTTATCGTAATCAGCGCGCCAAAATCCAAAAAGTGAAGTTATTGAAGCGCCGAAAGTCGATACATTGATTTTTTCACATTTTTAAATTCCATCGCCTGAGGTACAAAAAAATTGCGAAATTTTCGAAGCGCCATGACTACCTCATTTATTGTCCGATCCTTCCGGTTTCCAGCAATTGATTCGGCTTTCCAATCCGCATCCGCAGGTGTCGGAATGGTCGCTCTGATTGGTTTAGTTTCGGAGATAGTTCGGTGACCCAAAATCAAGTTTCAATTTTGTTAGCGCAATTTTTTGCAAATTCCAAATACTTCGTCTTGAAAATCACTCCGGGGTTTTCCAGGACGCTAAAAAAGACTGTACAGATTTTGTCCCGCTGAAATTTGACGTTTTCGAGTTGCCTGCCGTTTTTCGCGAATATCTCGAAAAATTAAAGAGAAAGGCGGGCGCGGTTTTACTTGTTGTCATCAGCGCTTCAAAATTCATAAAGTGAAAGTATCGGAACATCGAAAATCTACATTTTGTATTTTACATTTTTCAAGTGTCGACGGTTTTTCGCGGATATCTCTAGAACCAAAAGAATCATACGCAGGCGAGTCCAATAGTAGGACGAAACACATGTCTGCATGTCTGAAGAGTAATTTTAACACAAATATGTACATGTATTGCGTGCTTCGCACCCGATTTTTTGATAATATATTTTGACATTATTAAAAATTGTTTTTTTATTCAACGAAATGAGGTTTTTCTTACTCTAGTTTGTTTCAAATTGTTTTCTCTTATTTTTCAGAGACTGAGAAAGTCTTTTTCTCATTCGAAGTGGGGACCTATTAATCCTGTTTTTATGACCGAATGGAGAACTTTCAAAAAAGATTTGGAGGAGAGAAAATCATCGATAAAAATCAATTGGTTTCTACGAAAAATATACATACTCATAGGGAAAAAGTATTATTAGGAATATGTGTTGTATGTGTGCAGAATGGAAATGTATAAGAAAATAATTATTATAAATTAAAGCTTAAACATTTTGTAAAAAACCTACAAGAATTTTAATTTCTTCCACGTTGACATTCATTGTACCATCACTTTACGATAATTAAAGCGATGGTACAATATATTAGCATGGTCCTGCTCATGCTGGGAAAATACTTAATCTGGTGTGAAGAACACAAATACAGGTTCACTATTAATATTTTTGTGAACGTGTCCGAACATATCCCTCCCCAGAGACGTAGATACGTATTTCGCCTTTCTACAGGGTCATCGGTACGCCCCTGCTGGAGAAAGGATATTCTCAGACACATTCACAAAAATTTGTGTTCTTCACGTAAGATTTCTAATAATATTTTATATTATTAAAAATACCTTTGTAATATATAAATGACTTACATAAAGGTAATAGTGGGTGAAACATTTCTTATATATAACTACTGAGTGTTCACCGCATACATTGGTTTTACAACGTGCACAAGTTCTTGTTCTTCTGTCTTTTGAAGATGGACAAACATCACATCTCTTCTTCTTTCTTGGAATCTCAGAACTAGTAGATGCTTCAGCTTCTTCTTCAGCTGCTGGTTTTTCGTGGTCCTTGTATTCTGCTAGCTCCTTTCCTAACTCAGTTAGAAAGCTTCTTCTCTTTTTCAAATCAAAAGCTGAATTAGGTTTCAAGAGCTTCCATAGTATGTATGTGTTCATGGCGCTGATGTCTATCATGTTATAAAAGAGGCCATCTCTTCGTCATCCTTTTCACGGTGTATGATCGTGTCATTTTGTCCATGTTGTCTACGCCACCTTTTGTTTTATTATAGTCAAGGATTACCTGAGGTTTCACTTTTTTGGCCATTATCGACATTTTTCTCACTGTGCAGAGTACTCAGCAACGTTACAAGCTTGCGTTTCTTTGGGCAATACGAAATAATCATCGCATCGTCTGTAAAACCAAACTGTGTCGAAAACGATTGACGATTTTTTGGATCAACAAATCATTCAATAAGTATAGCAATACACAATATTACGCAGAAGCGAAAAGGAATTTATGGAACTTTCTCGTTCTCAGTAATCGCTTCATTGAAACGAGCAGGTTAAATATAGATTTGATTTCGTATTTATTTTTAAGACTAAGAGCAAGAGGCTGCCATGTACATAAGTTGAATATACTTTTGTATTTATCGCGCGATGAATTAGAGAGAAGACATGATTCATATATAAACAGCAGAGAAACATTTTCATTTTTGACTAAAATGGGTGAACTTCCAAACCAAAGAGTCACAGAAAAAGCTCAGTCTCTCTTGCAACATCATTTCAATGACTTGGTTCCGGAATGTGTACATTTTCGCAGTCACGTTTCCTCTAACAAGACCGCAGAGAAATCTGGGTCAACATCATTACTCAATTTCTCTATATTTTTTACGAACCAGTCTTTATGCAACATTTACCCAAACTTAGACATAACTCTCCGAATCGCGCTTTGCACTTCGGCCACAAATTGTTCTGGATAAAGGAGATTTTCTTGTTTAAAACGAGTAAAGAATTATCAGTGAGTTCATTATCTCAAGAAAAACTAAACTCTTTGGCTCCTCTATGTATAGAGGCAAAGATAATGAACACATAAATTTTAACGATGTTATGGATGATTTTGCCAATAAGAAATCCCGTAAAAAAGTGTAATTCTTGTTTCATTAAACACATTTATTTTATTGCTAATAATTTTTGTTACCCAATAAAGGCTTAAATAAATAGATAAAAGTGAGTGATTAAGATAGATAGGAACAAAGAGGGGCGGCAAAATGTGAAGTGGCCTATACTAAAGAAAAGTTTAAATCCGGCGCTGACTCAGTGAACAGCGTTATGGATGTTCTTATTCTAAGAATTGTTTATAGTGAAAGACTACTGTGTATATACACCTGTTTACGATATGATAGCACAATGTGATTAATAAATTATATCTATAATATATTTACGATATATCTTATGGCGCAATTATGTGTTTAATATGTTTCTGAAAGAAATATTCGGTTTTTAATCATTAGTGGAATAATTAGTTTTCGAAATAAATATATAGTTAACAATATATATATATATATATATATATATATATATATATATATATATATATGTTATCTATTATTAATTCTTAATAATTATAGTAAATAAATTGATAAAAAACAATTTGAATCATTGTATATTGCGTGATATAAAAAAGACAATAAAAATGAATGAATAAGAGCAGAAAAGCAAGGAGAAGCAAGAGGGTGGCTTGATATAGAATCTCCTCATATAGTTGCCCTAATTTTTCATCTCATTGTGTGAATTTTCGTTGGGTACTTTGTCACTTCCAGAAAACAAATTAATTTTAACCGAATACGTTGTCAACGTGCAAAATAAAAAGTCGACCGTGCGTAATGAATATCTTTTTTTCCCTCACGGGCTAATTGTATTTTTTCGAATGTATTGTTGCCAATGAAATTACATCTATATGTGTTGTACATATTTGTGTAAGCATTGTGCAATATTATGTACTGAAATAAATCGCTGAACATCGATTTTACGTTGTTTTATTTTTGGTCGGAGTTTCTGTAACATACGCTACAAAAAAATTCTGTCGGAGGTGATACATTTTTTTATAGAGGATTTTGGTTTTAATGAATTCCCATTAAAAATTCTAGTTTAATTTTTTTATGGATGCGGTGTGCTCTTTCATTTGGTTTGAACTGCATTACATACAAGCGAGGTTTGTGACATATACGAGTGACTATAAATGAGTGAAACTAATATTTAATGCGCCAACTCTGAGAAACTGACTTGCTTGATCATTTGCTTTAGATTTATCTTTTTTTAAGTTAAACTGTTTTCTATAAATATTGATAACATAGATTGAAGGAAAAAGAGCGACCGTAAATCTTCAAATCATAAAATCTTGAGAAAGATAACAGAACCTATAAAGGTTACTGGGAATGAATACCAATAATGAATCACAAAATCGAAATAATAATGAAGAGAAAAAATATCGCAAAAGTTATGAATTCGCAAAGAATAGGATGGTTTGGACATATTTTTAGGCGAGAAAGACAAGCACCAATAAGTAGGATAACAAAGTAGCCGTCGGCAAAGAACACACCGAGAGGAAGGCCAAAACTAACATGGAAAGATCAAGTGGAAGCGAATCAAAAAAGTGAAGGTTAAAGAACCGTGGCGAATGGTTGTTGATAAGAATGAATAGCACCGTATAACGCAAGCAGCGAAAAAAGCACCCGGATTTATAAACAGAACGGGAAGGAAAATGTTGACTAATCCACCACTAGAAATGATTGGATGAGTAAACAACAGCTACTGTTTCCCCGAATGACTATTGCCAGACACAGTGAATAAATGTATTAAAGATTTCTAGGATTTGATTTACGATGACGCAAAAATAAAATGTTAAGTTAGCAGTATATCTCTAATGTTCTGGACAAAAAGTGACTCTAAACAATACGTGAATAATGCGAAGTAAAATTATAAACAAAATGTCGTAATTTATTTATATATTTATATATAATGGCGATTTAAGGTCTGGCTTTACTCAAAAATGCAGATATTTGAAACAATCTTACATGTTTCGGCAAGTGATGCCTTTCTCAAAGAATATAAAATATAAATGACAGTATATTAATGTCATATTTATACAATTGTATTTGTCATGGATAAAATTATTCAAAGATACATCCAGTTTACTAATAATAAATTATGCCTTAGTATTTTAAATATATGAATTTTTGAGTAAAACTAGACCTTAAATCGCAAACTAATTAAACTACCATAACATACAAGGGTCACGAAATAATCTTCTATTTTAAAAATGAAAACTTTTTTGTGAAAGCTACATCTGCCCGGAACGTGCAGATACCGGTATTTCACTGCCTTTATAGATCATGAGTCCACGGTATCCGCAGACATATATGATTTCCACCACTTTCATGCTACGTGTATATAAATACGAAATGGAACTTCATGCGTATGAGAATTAATAACTATTAAATCTTATTTTACATGCGATTGTCGCTATAATTTGTTGCATTAAATTCTACAATTCGGCAAATCACGTTTGCCCTAGATTGTAGACGCAACAAGCCGTCAATTGTCTGTGTGTTTTCAAAATCGATTTTGAAAACACACAGATAATTGATAAAGAACAACACACAATGAAAAGGGAAATTAAAGAAATGATTAGTATTAAACAGGAAAAAAATTCAATTAACAACAGAAGTGATATAAAAAATTTAAGCAGCATATACTAAAACTTAATTATGTAACGATCTGCAATTTACCGTCATAATATATGTTGCTGTTATATAATTATATATCTTATGTTTTATTTAAATATCTGTACATTTGCTTATCATGCTGACAGTTCCGTGTTTGGATACCTGACTGGCTGTCCGAGTAGGTTTTCGCGGTTTTCCTTCTCGTTTAAGGCGAATGCCGATCGGTGCGTCCGAACTGCGGTAAAATTTTAAGGGGCGACCGAACTGCGGTAAAAATTTTTCTGTTTACCTGGGCTTTAAATAACGAGTACCGAACGGCGTAAAAATCTTAATGGTTTTATTAGCTAATGTATACTTTATTCAAATAAAATAATTTATTCAAATTTATATGTACTTTGTTAAACTAGAATACAAGTTATTTAAAAAAATTATACAATCAAAATCATTTACAAAATTACAATTTTCTAATGTACATTTTATTGAAATAAAACAATTTATTCAAATTTATATGTACTTTATTAAACTAAAATACGTCACTTAAAAAATATACAATCAAAATCATTTACATTGGTATCAATGCAACAAAACAGTACTGTTAAATTTATAGCTAACACACTTTACAAAATTATAAATGTAGTCCTCGCTCGTGTTAATGGCTCGTGTTAATGGACTACACCTATATACGTATTTTTCTCTTATGTACCAGCTTAGCTGGTCAAGGGAAAGGTTGCCTTTTTCGGCATAGTCTCTTTCGTCCATCAGATGTCACTTATTATATAGTGCCACCTGATAGGACAAAATTTGCTATGTCTGGTAGGCGATTTCAGCTTAAATGTATGTACAGATACGAATCTGTTTTTTAACAGATTTGTATTATTTTGTATTACATTGCTTCACTAGCTTGACTGATGACGCCTATAGATGGCAGAAACACGTGTCTTAAGCAGAAGTAAATGCTGAAAATACGAGGTGTATTGTCCATGTGTACAGTTACAGATATGTATATTGCATGTCTGTTTCATTTGTATCTGGACGAAAAAGTTCTCAACCATTTACAGAAAACTAATTTTCTGTCTGCATGGCGAAGTAAAGTCTGAACTGTGTGGTGTTTGTACGGACGGAACTTATGCTTTATTAAAATGCCGTGTACTGTACTCTTTTTCAAATTTTTCTGGATTGGTTTCAAAATAAGCTAACAAATTTACTTCTGTTTCTTCGTCTATTAGAAAATCCTTTTTCCTTCTTCGTATCTTAAATGTTTCTTCGTTATATCGAAATTTTCTATACAATCTTAGAAAATAAAACTGATTTGGTGATTGACGATTTACATATGTGTTTTGATGGTAACGAAGCGCATTTCATGCATTTTTTCTACAAATCAGATATGCAGTACGTTATTCACAATTTCAATGGGCTTACTATTTGTTTTGGTTTGAAGTGAAAGAAGCCAACTAATAATTAGAGAATTAATGTTTCTTTGACAACAAGTAAAATTCAGCACTACTTTATTATTCGTTTGAAGACAATAGTGTTTATATCACAAATAAAGTTATCTTTCAAAATATGACCAAATATACCTCAGAAATGCGTAATTCAATTGTTTTTTCATGAACTGCACAATAGTGCACCGATAACTTTGGACACGGTATATGTACCAGATAAAGAAAAAGTGTTTCTTGGGAATGGCGGCCAGGTAATTAAAACAATATTTAATTTTGTTTTACGTTTCGGGTCTATATATGTATATATAGCCTTTTTCACAACTGAAATATTTATTTAAATTTTTAGAAAGGTGAAAGTAGAATTATATTAAATGTACTTACATTATATTGTATTGTTTGATTACATTTCAACTATGACTAACTGTGTTAAACATATTGTCTAGTTTTCATTTCAAAATAAAACTAAAGCTCTTGGTGACCGTGCTTGGAAACGTCTGTTCATTATCGTTTTTTTGACGGGTGGTATGTAGGTAGCGTCCTACATGCGGGGGGTTATTTTAATCTGTTCTCGGACATGTGTTTTTTTAAATTCATTTTTGTGTGTTTATATTACGAGTATACAGGGGGTGTTTATATAATGGACAGATATGCGGGGGACTAGTTAAATCTGTTCTCGGACATGTGTAATTTTTTTTTTAATATTAATTTTTGTGTGTTCATATTGTGTTTATATAATTGGTGGATATATATTGTTGAGAGGTTGTTTATATCTGTTCTGTCATTAATGGAATTTTTGTTTTTTATATATTGATGCTTTCTAATATATTTCTTGCCTTGTTATTTTTTTCTGATGTAATTATGAACCTTTATTGAAGTTTTATCGAAATTGAAAGTGTGTTTTGTTGCTGTTATATGTTTTTTAGGGCCGTACCATTGATTGAAAATTTGTGTCCATTCAAGCGTTCTTGTAGATATTGTGTTGTTTGGCCGATGTATACGCCTTTGCAGTCGTTGCATGGAATTTCATAAATAACGTGTGTTTTCTTTAATGGTGGTATTTTGTCTTTTAATTTAGAGTGTAAGTTTTTGAGATTATTGAAGTTTTTATGGGCAACTTTTATGTTATATGGTGTTAAGTTTTTGTTTATTTTTTTCTGACAGGTTATTTATATAAGGTATTGGCACATATTTATAAATAGTTTGGGGGTTGTTTTCAATGGTTTTGGTGATATTTGTTTTATTTGTGTTGTAGTGTTGATATAATTTTTGTTAATAAATGAGAGAATTTGAGAATAATAATTATTTTTTTCTAGAGAATCTTTTGTTTGTGCTAGCATTTCTGGTCCGAAGTCTGGGCTTGTTAGTTTAATGGTTCTATTAATCAATCCCGTCACTACATTCTTTTTATGTGACATTGATTGGTATGAGTAGAAGTTCAGAAAACGATCAGATGCGGTTGGTTTGTGGTATAATTCCTAAGAAACACTTTTTCTTTATCTGGTATTATAACCACGGCCGAGAAAATACAAAATTCCTTCTATATATATGTATATATACAAAATTTTGAGAATCAGGCATGTTAAGATAAAGTGCAAAATTATTGCCAGCAAAAGAAAAAAAAATCAATAATTTATAGTCATCCGTTATTTCTATGTTTTATATAGTTTTTATCAACTTAGTAAATTCAGTATTAAAAATTAATGACATTCGCATTTTATAACCGCAACATGAATGCAGTGAGTCACACCATGAAAGATATATGCAACTTATCATATCCATATGTATGCATATTCAATTATGATATGTAGAAATATAAGATAAGGCATGCTATTTAATAGAAACGATTTTTATTTTTAGTAGTTTATTTATGTTTATATTTTTAGAGATTAAGGACTGATTTAACAATTGGTTGTGCAAATACATGAATTTTATACATTGCAATCTTGATTGGAACAAACAGAAATACAGAGATTTGTTTTTGCTATTCTTGTTACCCTTCTTAGCTCCGCGCCCCCAAAATAGTAAATCTAAATAAAATTAATATTAATATTAATATTTAATTTTGACTGTAACTATAAATGTAAAAAAATATTTAATATTATATATAAAGTATAAGTATAAAAACTGTAATATGACTATTCCTATTATTTCATGTCGCTGCGTTTATAGCGACGGCTATGGACATGCATGTATGATGTGTGCATGAGCAATTTACATGTTCCAACTTGATATGTACCTGCACTTTGTAATTTGGTCTCCTTCTATAATACCCGCTGTGTGAGCATGTTTGAACATGCTTATAGATGCGTTTGAAGAGGTCATACTGTCGTAAGCACAAAAGAGGTGCTTGCGATCGCACAACTTCAGTTAAGTTTGGAATGCGAAGCGTGTGTCTGGTGTTTTTATTTCAGTGTGCGGTTAACCGTGAAATTCAATGGCTTTTTTTATATTTCTTATGCGAAATGGATAAATGTGTAAAAAAAGCGTAGTGAATCATCTACATCCAGTGAATCGGTTGGTAAAAAGACAAGGTTGTACAATGACAGTTACTTAAATTATGGTTTTACCTCATGGGATGGAAAGTCACAGTGCGTTGTTTGCTTTCAAGTTCTCTTCGATGAAAGCATGAAGCCATCAGAATTAGTTAGATACTTGAAAACTAAAGATCCGGCTCATAAAAACAAACCCTTGAAAGTTTTCGAAAGAAAATTGCGTACCTTGAGAAAACAACAAAGTTCTATTTGTAAGTCAAGCTATACTGATAAAACTGTACTTGAAGCAATTTAAATCGTAGCATTAAGAGTAGCTAAGATGTCCAAACTGTATACAATCCAGCTTTTTAATGACACAATATCAAGGCGAATCGATGACATTGCTGCCGATGTTTGCGATCAGATAATTCAGCAAGTGAGTTCAAGTGAATTTTTTATTATTCAGTTTGATGAATCAACAGATGTACCAAATATGTCTCAGTTCTTATGTTTTGTGAGGTATGAATGTAATAGGGACATATCAATCAAAAAAATATGTTGTTTTGTAAAACAGTACCGGGTTATGCAACAGGACAATGTCTTTTTGATGTTTTTTATGAAGCTACTAGAAACTATACTAACAGAGATTGGATAAAAATACCAAGGGCGGAATGTACGCGCTGCTCAATCAAATTCTTTGTGAAGCTGTAAAAATAATTAATTTTCTTGAAAGCCGACTGTTGCAGAACTGGCTGTTTGCTAAGCTATGCGATGAAATGTGCGAAAATAAAAATCTCTTCTTTTCCATACAGAGATTAGATATTTATCGCGAGGCAAAGTGTTAACTCGAGTATTGGAATTGCGAGATGAAGTAATAATATTTTCCATGAAAAACAAACGCCATTTTCATTGTTTTTAAAGAATAATGAATGTATGTTGTTGTTGGCTTACTCAGCTGATATATTTTCGCATTTAAACGACTTGAGTGTGAATTTACAAGGACGTGATGGAAACATTTTATTAATGAGAGACAAAGTTCATGCTTTTAAGAAGCTTGATATCTGGACTATTCGCTTTTAAAGCAAAATTTTGGGTTCCCATTCAATTGAGAATAATTTGAATGAACAAGGCACTATTATTTACCACAGTCTAGATTGCATGAAGATGCATTTGCATGAGTTATAAGCTCAGTTGACGGAGTATTTCCCGGAAGTTAAAAATAATTTCTCGAAGAGATGGATACTAAACGTAGGTGTAGGTTTCCGCGGTCGTTTTCTAAATGTAGATATCGGTTCCAACCCGGAAACCGAGATCTACAGATGGGTACTGAATCCGACTAGTGAGTTTAATAAGTAGAATTCACCAAATATTAAAATTAACGACTTAATGTACTCAATTATATCGAACAAATATGCAAATATATAGGGTCATCTAAAAAAACCCACCTACAGCCTTCTTTTTAGTAAAACATAATTTATTTGAAAATTTTTCAAGCTATTTTTTTATTCAAAATATAATCTACTGCAATTATACGTGCAACAGAATATCATTTAAATGTTTACCATCACTGCGTTTACAGACATCAATCTAAATTTTCAATAATTTAATGTTGCTAGAGTTATTTCATAAGTTGTACCATGAATGTTGTGCTTTAGATACAAACTATTTTCAGCAGGGGCGTATTGATGAACCTGTAGAAAGGTGAAATACTTATCTGCGTCTCTAGGGAGGGATATATTCAGATATGTTCACAAAAATATTAATATTGAACTTGTATTTGTGTTCTTCACAACAGATCTTTAATAATATTTTAGGAAAATTAATACTAAAGATAGTTCTAGTTTGAAACAATTTGTCTCGTTAACTTACTTCGGTAAAATAAGCGAGCAAATTGGAAATATAATTTCAAACAATAATAGTAATGTTAGTATAGCTTACAAACCATATGTAAAAACAAGTAATTTCATTTTTAACGCAAAACCTAAAACAGATAATAATAAATCAGGAGTGTACAAATTATATTGTAATGATTGTAAAAGTGTATATCAGTCAGACTGGTCGAAGTTTTATTATACGGGTAAAAGAACACATGAGGTCATATAAACTAAAGAAGACAGATTCAACATTCGCAAACCATCTTATTACAGAAAGGCATACATTTGGTCATTATAAAATATTGCATTTGACCGAGAAAGGTCGTCAATTAAATCTTTTAGAGTCACTTGAAATTTTTAAAAGCGGAAACAACACAATAGATATTGTTCTTAACGACCAGTTAGATCTTATATATACACCTCTTTTCCAATGTTGTATATAATAGTTAAGTATATTGTAGTAATTTTAAATAACATCATAAACCACCCCCATATATTTTTGTGTCATTTATAAGATCTATGTAGGCCTGTAACTTTTGCAGTTTGATAATGACATTGTATGTCGAACCCGCGGTCACTAATACATGTGAATAAAGTGGTATAACAAAGTTATTGTTTTATTTTATTTTATTATTTTCAATAATATTTTATATTATTAAAAATACTTTTGTATTATACAAAACTGGTGAGTTTTTTACCCACTCATGAATATTTCAATTTATTCTGTTACATTACACTTGCGGTTATCCCGTAAGGAGGAGTGGAGACAGAAACAAAATGCAGTTTATGGCAGTGCCATCTTTGGAAACACTTCGTTAGTTCTGCATTGGTTATGTAGATAGAGCTAGTACTTCGGTCGTCTGATAATATGCAGCGATGAATGTACTTCTACGCTCTGTGCTTCTGTGAGATAGCGAAGTCGTTCCTTTTGTGAATGTGTCTGAATATATCCTTCTTTAGCAGGGGCGTACTGATGAATCTGTAGAAAGGTGAAATACGTATCTGCGTCTCTTGGGAGGGACATGTTCATATACGTTCACAAAAATATTAATAGTGAACCTGTATTTGTGTTCTTCACACCAGATTTTTAATAATACTTTATAGTATTAAAAATACTTTTGTATTATACAAAACTGGTGAGATTTTTACCAACTCATGTTTTCCAAATAATTCCACAAAAAAGTCAAATGGTGTTAGATCATATGATCTTGAAGGCCAATCGAAATCTGCATTTCGTGAAATTACACGTTCAGGAAATTGCGATCGCAAAAACGTCATGTTATTTGTGTGCATGTGTGCCATGTAGGACCGTCTTGTAGAAAATAGACATCAGATAAGTCAACATAACTCAGTTGCGGCCATTAAAGTAACTCTAATAACATAAAATATTATTAAAAGTCTGGTGTGAAGAATACAAATACAGGTTCACTATTAATATTTTTTGTGAACGTGTCCGAACATATCCCTTCCCAGAGACGCAGATACGTATTTTGCCTTTCTACAGGCTCATCGGTACACCCCTGCTGGAGAAAGGATATCTTCAGACACATTCACCAAAAAGTACCACATCGCCATATCACAGAAATTATCCAGACCGAGCGCAGAAGTAAATTCAGCGCTGCCTGCTGTCAGAGAGCCGAAGTACCTCGCCCTGTCCACATAACCAATGCCAACCAACGACGCCCTTCTAAAGATGGCGCAGCCGTGTCTCTAGAAACTGCATTTTGTCTGTGTCTGCACTCATACTACGGACTAACCGCATGTGTAATGTATCAGAATAATTGAAACATAAAACCCCAACAGTTTTGTATAATACAAAGGTATTTTTAATAATATAAAATATTATTAAAAGTCTGGTGTGAAGAACATAAATACAGGTTCACTATTAATATTTTTTGTGAACGTGTCCGAACATATCCCTCCCCAGAGACGCAGATATGTATTTTGCCTTTCTACAGGCTCATCGGTACACCCCTGCTGGAGAAAGGATATCTTCAGACACATTCACCAAAAAGTACCACTTCGCCATATCACAGAAATTATCCAGACCGAGCGTAGAAGTAAATTCAGCGCTGCCTGTTGTCAGACAGCCGAAGTACCTCGCCCTGTCCACATAACCAATGCGAACCAACGACGCCCTTCTAAAGATGGCGCAGCCGTGTTTCTAGAAACTGCATTTTTTCTGTGTCTTCACTCATACTACGGACTAACCGCATGTGTAATGTATCAGCATAATTGAAACATACATGAGTGGGTAAAACCCCACCAGTTTTGTATAATACAAAGGTATTTTTAATAATATAAAATATTATTAAGAGTTTGGTGTGAAGAACACAAATACAGGTCCACTATTAATATTTTTTTGTGAACGTGTCTGAACATATCCCTCCCCAGAGACGCAGATACGTCTTTCGCCTTTCTACAGGCTCATCGGTACGCCCCTGCTAGGGCTGTTCGGACACGTTCACAAAAAATATTAATAGTGAACCTTTATTTGTCTTCTTAACACCAGACTTTTAATAATATTTTATATTATTAAAAATACCTTTTCCCACGCCCCTTCCTTATAGTAAGCATACCATTAATACATTGTTTCTATAGACGTAAGTTGGTTTTACTGAAATGACTGTGATTGTTATGACAACGGGGCGTAAGTATTTTACTTACGTCCTTTAGGGAAAAAAAGTGCATCAGAACACGTGTTCTATTAATTTATATTTATGGTAATATTACAGTTTGTACAATTAGTAACATTATTAACAAAATTGGGATATTTATTTATATTTCTTGATAATTCAATGTTATTATCACCTACTTTATCAGCAACACTTAATTCCGTGGTTTCATTTGACACTATCATCGCCGAAGATGCTTCAGTATAATTTGTACCCTGATTATCATATAAAACCTTATTAGCAATCGCTTCTTTGTTAGCAATAGAATCGGCTACGTAGGTTTCCGCAATACTACTAGACTTCCAACCCCGGTGCCTCTTTATTGTGAGAACTTCTACTCCAGTATTCGCTAATAATGTTGTTGACGTTCTTCTGAACGAATGACCTGCATAGAGTTTGGGGTTGTCTAAATTCAGATATTTTGCTATCTTACAAGGTATTTCCGCGATTGTATTTTTACCGACAGGTTGATTATAACATCTCCCTCCATGATAACGCATGAAAAAACGTACATTTGCAATTTTGGATCTAATGTTGATATATTTTTTGATAATTTGCAAATAGCAATAGTTATTTCCTTTAGAGGCTGTAATTGTAAATGTACGCGGCATTCCATTTTTCGAATCTGGTATTGTAACAATAATTATTTCATTTATTTCTTTCACATCCATCAATTTCATTTCGCATAACTCCTGGCCGCGACATGCTCCAGCAATTCCCATTAACATCACTACCTGAAATGTTCAATTTAGAAGAGATTACAATTAAAAGTTTAGCATACCTTCATAAGTAAGTACATATCATCCGGAGCGCTTTCAAGAAATAAATTTATCTCTTCCCTTGTGAACACACATGACTTTTTAGGCCTGTATCCATCATTTTTTATTTTCAAAAACGCACGTAATTTGGGATACTTTGATATGTCAATATTTTCATTTATAAATAATGTACTCTTGAGCATGGAGTATTCACACCACAAACTGGATGGAGACTTGAATTTTTTAGATTTCTCCAGAAAATACGCTCCAGAAAAAACAGCAGGGACTCCGAAACGATGGTGGTATCCTTAACTTGACACCATTTCTTGAACAATTTGTATGTTAACTCGTAGCGCTTCATCGACTTCTCCGGAAGCAAATCCAAACAAGCCTCTTTCGCTTCGTCTTTTACATTGGGAACACTCATTTTTAAACCACAATTAACACAACTGAATTGTCAAATTTCGTTTTATTTGTGTTTATAAATAATTGTATGTAGGAACTGCCTAGTAACGTTTCAGATGTGTCTAATTTATTAAATTCCGAGGTTGTTCACCGTTACTGTTTATCATGATTACATTTAATTTTTGAGGATTTTATTGTCTGGGGAGTGGGAAAAATGTTATAAAAATAATAATGTTATAAAAATGTTATAAGCAATTCGGGAGGTAACATTTACCAGTCTCGAACTCTATTGCAAGTCATCGGGCAAGCCCTCGGACGCAAACTAGTCCTCGACTAGTAAATGTTACTACCTCCCTTATTACTTAAATAACTATTGTATTATACAAAACTGGTGGCGTTTTACCCACTCATGTATGTTTCAATTATTCCGATACATTAAAGTAACTCTACATTGATTGGTATCGCTCAGCATTCACACCAACAGCATTTCCAGTATCATCTACGAAGAAGTGATGGTCCAATGACACCATTTGCTCAAAAGGCACACCAAGCAGAAACTTTTTGTGGGTGTAGACATTTCTCATGAATAACACTGGGATTTTCATCACCTCAGGTACGATAATTTTGCTTATTAACGAATTCATCCATTGTGAAATAAGCTTCTTTACTGAACAAAATTTGGTAGAAAACAATGGATCTGTCATTCCATGGATTTAGAAGATAAGGAATCACAATACGAAGTTAACCATTACATATATCATATGTAGTGGGCTGAAAAAATATTACAAAATTTCTGCTCTTAACTGAAGAACTAATAAAGAATAGAAAATTCTGCGAAGAAACACTTTTATTTTAATTTACGAGTATATTATTTATATTTTCAAGATTGTTTACGTGGGATTATTCAATCAAGACTACGTGCAGATACTTACTACGAGTTAAAGGATTTACGTAAATATATTTTAAGAATGTTTATATATTTTTTTTTGTAATATTACACGCAAGATTTTGCAATTGAATCTATTAGTGTTTACGTAAAAAAATTGCAACGTCCATGAATTATTTACAAGGAAAATAAAAATACCACAATGTAATGTGTGTTTTTTAGATGTAATAGATTTTAAAATAAATTAAATTTATTTGGTTTGTCATGGTCGCATGTTTTGTCTAGTTGGGTAATTTTAAAATGACACAGTATCGTCAACAGCTTATTCTTTTAAGGTAAATATTTAAGCAATTTTCAACACTATTGAAAATCCATTGTTTATTTACCTACCGTTTTTAAAATAATGTTTTTGTTTATTATTTAAAAGTATAGGGTTATTCAAAAGTAAGTTACATTTTGAAACTGCTGTAATTTTCTTATAAAGGAAAGTACACAAATACACAAATTAAAAACAGGTTTTTATTGGTAAAACAATGGGGTTTATTACAAAGCAAATCACTTTAGCGTAAATTTTGAATATGTCCACCATCCTGTTCTTTAACAATAAGCAGTTTTTCTTCTATGGCGTGGACAACATCGTGGAGTAAATTAACTGGAATAGCTGCCACTTGTTGTGAAATTGATTCTTTGCGCTGCTGGATAGACATAGAATGACTTAACAAGACCTTTTCTCTAAGATATCCCTAGCCCAGTGGTCGGCAAACTTATTAGCCAAAGAGCCAAATATGAACATTACAACAATTTAAAAAAAAATTGGGAGCTAAATCTGCTTGTTTAGTAAACTTTTATTACACTAAATAAGTAGTACACTAAATAAAACTAAATTTCATACTTAATAAATATTTATTGATGCGATCAATGTGCTTGCATCTCCTTGGAAAGTTTGAGTAAGTCAGGTTTGTATGTTGTTGTTTTTAATTTTAGGCATGATTCCAAGTTCTCATCAATAAGATGACTTCTCAGTTTACTCTTGATAATGTTCATGCTTGAAAAAGATTGTTCGCATATATATGTAGAACCGAAAAAGGAAAGAACAGCAAACGCGAGCTTTTTCAGCTGATCGTAAGAGTCAGGAATACTATTCCAAGCGTTGAAAATGATCATGTCTTCCTTCTCCAGGTCATTCAAAGCAGACCACTTGTGTTGTGAACTAATATCACAATTTTTCTTCTCCAATATTTCCAATTCAACACAAAGACGTTCGAATTTAGAGCGCCATATCTCCTTGTTTTTTAAATCCAGCAATTGTATTTCAAAGCTACCAATGTCAATTTCAAAAGGAGAAAATTTCAACTCGGTTATCGTAGCATTTAGAGGATTTTTGACAAATGCTAAAGTTGCTCTGCTGTTTTTAAATTCCTGAAACCGGCTGAGAAATGCTTCCCTCATATTTAAAATTATTGTTTTAAAATGGTGTTTATCAATAGAGGAATTATTTTCTTGGCGATGCTTCAGCAGGCTCGGAAAGTGAAACAATGTTTCCCTTTCAAAATCCTGAGCAAAAATGGATAATTTGTTTTCGAATGTTATTACTTCTTCTAACATCGAAAAAATTAAGTTTCCTTTCACTTGTAGTTTACGATTAAGCTGATTTAGATGAGACGTAACGTCTACCATGAAATAAAAGTTTTGGATCCACTGATCGTCTGTTAGTTCTGGATAGTGAACGCCCTTCTCAAGGAGAAATGCTTTAATTTCCGGAAAAAGGGACGCGAAACGTTTTAAAACGTTCCCTCTTGATAACCAACGTACCTTGTTATGAAGCAGAAGATCAGCGTACTCACTCTCCATTTCAAATAAAAATTCTTTGAATTGGCAAGGATTAAGAGCTTTAGCTAAAATGGAGTTGATAATGGTAATCACTAGTTCCATAACCTTATAAATTTCATCCGGAAATGTTTGCGCACAAAGCGCTTCTTGGTGAATGATACAATGGTAAACAAGTATCTCGTGATTAATTTTTTCTTTCAAAATAGCAACAAACCCTTTTCTTACGCCGGTCATACTTTTGGCCCCATCTGTTGCAATCGACACAATTTTATCGAGGGGAATATGATGTTTATCCATACACTCAATTACAGCATTTGCGATATCTTCTCCACGCGTCTGACCTTTGAGTGGCAATAATCCTAAAAGTTCTTCTTTAGGGACTGAATGAGACATAAATCATACAAAAAGTGAAACTTGCGCTGTATCATTTATGTCACAAGACTCGTCAACTGCTATTGATAAAGCCGAAACCAATTTCAGATCTTCGATATGCTGGGTGGTTATATTCGAACACATTTTAATTGTTCTATCTTTACTGGTTTTGGCAGATAATGGTAACTCTTTAATTCTTTTCAGAATATCTGCTTTGTTCTTAAAATCCCGAAATAGCTCTTCGGATGCATTTATAAAACAATTTTTTATGTATTCGCCGTCTGTGTACGGTGTCCCTCTCTTAGCTATCTCTTGGCTAAAAACAAAACTTGCCATATTGATATTGCTGGAAGATTGCATCTAGTTATTAAACACAGAAGTTGACGACTCTTGACTCTTCTGAAGTTCCTTAACTGCTTTCTTCCTTGCATCACCGGTAGGATATTTGGTGCTAAATGACGCGTGCTTTCTTGTAAAGTGTCGCTCTAAATTTGACTTCTTGTTATGCGCGAATTTCTATTTTCAAATAAGACATGTCGGAAGTCCATTCAAGTTTTGCATAAACGAAAAATTCTCGGTCCACTCAATTTTAAATTCGCGGTTTTCATCTTCCGTTTTTCTTGTTTTTTTTTTTGGTAGCCATGTTAATTGGGGTGCCTATAAAAATATTCCAAATATATTTTTATCTAAAGCCACCAGTACAAAATTATTATCATTATTAAATTGATGAAAATAAAACTTAAAAAAAAATCTTTTTAAAAAATACAATTTTATTAATATATGTAACTGCACTAAAAAGAAAAAAATAATTTTTTCCATCATCAGAATAACAAAACTTTTAATATGACCAAAAATGGAAGAAAACTTCCAAAATTTGGACAAATAGAAGTTATCGAAAAATCGATTACAAATTTTGTACCGGAACCACAAACATACATAGCAGGTGTAATAAAATCGTATAAAAAATACCTGTAAGATGTGCAGCTAGATTGAAAAATACAACTTTTTAATAAGACAGGACAACGGCAGACACGGTAGATAAGACAAAACTGTTCACACTGCAACTGCTGGTCTGTGACTAATAAAACTAATAAAATTAAACTCGATGTTCGTTACGTATTTTTACAACAACATAAAATTTTAATTACCTATCTATCTTTTAACTTAAACAAAAAATTATACATGTTCTCGATTTATAGAAGAATTTTAATTTATCAAAATAAGATTTTTTCTTACCAAGTTTTTTCTTTAAATGAAAATATTATTGCGCCTTCCGTGGATATTTGTGCCAGAGCCGCACTTAAGGAGCCAAAGAGCCACATGCGGCTCTGGAGCCGCACTTTGCCGACCACTGCCCTAGCCAATAATATGCCGTATTAATATCTGGAGAACGTGCTGGCCAAGGATTGGCGAAGTTGCTTATGATACGATTGCCAAAAGTATTAATTAACAGTTTTTTTAATGGAGTGTAAATATTGGGGGGGGGGGGGGGGGTGCGCCATCTTGCATGAAGATGATATTTTCAATGACGTATTGTGCAATCTTGGTATAACATAATTTCGCAGCATGGTAAAATATCGTCCTCCCGTAACTGTAACTGTTTTTAATTACCCATTTTGATTTTCCTCAAGGTATGGTTCAAAAATAAATCGCGATGTGGACCCAATCCATAGGGTTACGTTCTAATCATGAATCCCTTGTTAAATTACAGTATGCGGATAATTTTCCGACCAAATCCTATAATTGTACGTATTAACACCCCCACTCCGTTGAAAATGCGCCTCGTCGGTTCACAAAACGTTATCGAGCCACTGTGGAGTTTGTTAGATTTATACTAATACATGAAGAGCAAAATCATATCTAACTGGTTTATCCGTTTCTTTAAGTTCAAATAAAACTTGCATTTTATACGGATACATTTTTAGATATCTTCTAAAAATTTGCCAAATCGTGGTGTAACTGATTTGGAGATGTTTTGCAACCTGATTAGCGCTACATATTCCGTAGTTATTATTTCCGGCTATTTCTTCAGTCTCGCGTAAAACTTGAGCAGCAGTAATATCATTCGCTACTTTAGGTCTTCCAGATTTTGCTTTACCAGTAACGCAACTGGTTTCTTCAAATTTGCAGATTAGCTTGCGGTAAGCCCGTAAACTGCACGGCCTGTTTCTCGAGTTATTGTTTCTTCTGAATTTTCTTATAGCCGTTACTAAACTTCTTGCAACATTCATAGTAGCACTGAACAAGATTTATACGATTTTTCAACGTCAAAACCAATTTTCACAGGGCGAATGTCTGTATCAACAAATTTGTTGCTATGGTAACGGAAATAAAAAATATGAACGACGAGCAAACCCCATTATTTTATGTATATAAATATGTTTTTATTTTGTGTATACTTTACTATTTAACAAAACGACGGCAATTTCAAAATGTAACTTACTTTTGAATAACCCTTTATATTTAACAAGTTTAGAAAAACAAAGCTTTACTAAAGGAATATAGCTTTTAAGTACTAGCGAGTATAGGGAGCGAGTAACTTAAAAGCTGTATGAGTTTAAATAAATAAAACTGTTTTTCTTACGAGGTTTGTTTATACTATTTTTTCGCATTTTGTGTTAGTAATTGTGTTAGTAATAACAAATATTCATAGATATAAAATCATTACAAAGTTAAAAATTTCATTGTAGGTACCTGTGTAGAGTAAAATTACTTTCGGATGAGACTGAAGATGCGCGAGCGATGACGTTACAAAAATACTGAACACCTTAAAAAAATTGAGCAGGCTTGACAATATAGGCGGCAGTTTTAAATTTAAATAATATTTAGTTATATTAAACCATAATAATTATGTTTTGTTGTCGATTTTAAATAAACTTACTACTTCGCGAAGAATAAAATAATTATTAAATCAATTGGTATTATGTAACAAATTTTTTATAAATTGTATTTTACAATGAAATATTTCTTTTTATAGTGCTTTCACATTTAAGTCTTTGTATTTACAAATTATTATTATATTAATCCATATTTTGTAATATGGTTTTCATTAACCTTAATTTTGTTTTTTCTCATTATAATTTTACTCCTAACCAAAATCTCACTTTAGAGACATTAAAAGAAGATAAATACACAAGCATGTGCCTAGAAAACTTTTTGTATTTATTAAAACAAATATACATACATACAATGTATAATCAAATATTTATTTTCGCTGATGACAAAATTAATATAATATATTTTGAAACATTTAAAATCTTCAGTCTCCATCGCTTGAAAAATCGTAGAAATCATCTTCAGAGTCATTATTGACATTAATAATAAATTCTTCACAAAAATCATCCATTATGTGCTCCTTCATAATGTATTCTTTTTCTACACCTTCCACATGTCGACAAGTTTCTGACCATTCCTCTACCTTGATGTTTGAAAATTCTTCTCTCGCAAATTTTTCAACATCATTTATATGAAATGTAACATTTCTTGATGCAACCCGATTCTTTACAATGCCCCAGATTTTATCAATCAGGTTTAGTTCTGGGTGGTATGGTGGCAATCTCACGACGGTGTGGCCTTGTTTTGCAAATATACCATCTATGCTGTACTGTATATGTTTTGGCTTGTGAAGTTTTACTAAATTGTACAACTCCGGTTTAGTACAATTTGCATCGTAAGTTATGCCCCTTTCGTTTAGCCACTGTATCATATCACACTTTCTACTGGCTGATGTTGGATGTTTATATGACATAACATTATGGTAGCTGGCATTATCCACAACAATCACAGAATTATCAGACAAATTAGGAATTAAAGATGTTTCTAACCATTTCTTATAATTTATTAAGTTCATGTCGTCATGGTAGTCGCCACTTTTTTGACCTAATTTGAAAATTAATAACGCATCATTAACAAAACCCTCTGCAGAACCAGCATGAACAATTATTAAACGCTCCCCTTTTGAAATTGGACACTTTAATCCTTCATTAGATTGATCGACCCATCCAAAAGGAGATGTATGCCCTGCATATATGTAAGTTTCATCTAAAAATTACTTATGTACTTAAAATATGTACTAAATAGATTTTCTAAATGCTTTTTATACTTGTATATATTATTGGACGTCCTTGGGTACGATAATTTGTTATTTTGCGGATGTAAGAACACCTCAGCTCTCTTATGTCAAACCGCTCCATTAAAATCTTACGGTTATCAGTAGTTTTTTCCCATCTAGCAAATAAAAAGTTTAGAGTGATATTACTAAAAATAATAAAAAAAGTATCTGAATCCTATTCGCAGCAATAATTTCCTAAAAGATGATAGCCCTCCTGCAAAACCGATTCCTTCATCATCGTGAATTTTATTATAAACGGCTTTTATTGTGGGTCTTCTCTTTTCAGTCACATGAAAATTATGTATAATTCTGCGAATAATTTCTTCCCCAAAGTTATCGACAGTAGATTTAGGTGATTGTTTTGTTGGTTTTATTTTTGTCGATAAGAATGAATTTACTTTTCTTGTTTCAACAGCATGACCTTCTTTAATTATTCGACCTACAGTGCTCCTAGAGATACCTGTTGCTTCTGCAACTTTATCTAGCAGCTGACCTATAAATGATGAACAACATAAATTATAATTTTGAATTTGATTTAAAAAAAGTAATATTATTACGGGTTAAATATTATGTATCCACCTAACTTGTAAATATATTTACCTGTCACACCTTGTTTTTTTAGAATAGTTATATACATTAAAAATTATTTCACGAGATTGTTCAAGAATAACTTTTCTCTTTTTCGAACAAGGGCTCACTTCCTCCAGGACAGAGTTTGTTGCCATAACAGACATTTTACCCTGTGTAAATAAATACAACTAAATTTTCAGGAATTTTATGATAAGTATATTTCTACTTACAAGAGGATGCATTCTTACTCTTGAATAGCTTTAAAAAAAATTAATTAATAGATACAACACAACAATAATATTACAAATAGGAAAACTCTCAATGTACGTACAACACCACTATGAAACACACCGATCAAATGCCTGGTACCGACTGATAAATAATCGATAAATGTTTGTGGCTCGTATAGTACACGGATTTATACTACTAGCTGTTTCTCTCATTTATGAGGTGGCTCTCTTTCTAATTACTAACATGTGTTTCTGCGCCAGTTTCATCCGAAAATGATTTTACTCTAGGATTTTCGTAACCTAGTATTACTAACACGTGGTTCGGTGGTGTTGTGCTAACAATAAGAGGAATAAATAATTGGTGTGATGGTGAAGTGTGTCATCAAAGGTCCAGGACGTGTGTAATAATGCTTAATTAAATATATATATTCTTTCTTTACTAACTAAATAAAACACAACAACGTTATCCTTAAAGTTTGTATTTATTATTTACAAGAAAGAAATTAAGCGCTGATAAATTTTAAAGTAATTAAATAAATGAATGTTCCACGAGACAAGTGGTTTCACATGGATAGGGCACCACCACATTTCGGAATTGCTGTCCGTAATATACACAAGGAGCGGTAAATAAGTAATTAAAAAATTAACACAAAAATAAACTGAAACGCACGTTAGATTAGGCAGTAAATTAAATGTGAATTAATTGTGATTAAAATAAATAACCTCTGCATCGAACAATACAGAGTTATCTTTGAGTTGCGAAGATGTTCATCCACGAGGTGCCCGTCATATTCTTGGACAAGTATGGAGAGCGATGCTTGGCAGACGGACGAAGAAATTAATTAGTTAAATCAATTAAATTTTTGTGAATTAGATTAAAAGAACAATATATATAGAACAATACAGATTACCTTAGAAGCGAAGGAGGCCGGTTCGCGTGTTACATCATGCTGGACAGCACGTTAAGTAAGATCTGTATCTTACGAAGGATCAGAACAGAAAACAGCGTTTGTGTTGAAGTAACACTGATTTGTCGGAAAAGGTTTAAGTGTTATTACCCCAAGTTGAAGAGATGGATCGATGTTGTCGATGTCTTGACTAATGAATTAATAAAAAACTCGTGTTAAAAAGTTGTGATATCGATGACGCGGATATCATTAAAATATCCCTTGTGAGACAAGCTTTCAAATGATATGCGACACAATATATTATAGGAGATGTACGTTATTATATATATATAATATATATATAATATATATATAATATATATATAATATATATATACTATATATATAATATATATATAATATATAACTTAAGTTTAAAAACGAAATGTAAAAAGAAATTCAAAGCGACCGTTAAATGCTAGTTGACCTTTCAAGGCAGGTAGCTGTCGAAGGGTATATCGTAGTACAATAACAAAAGAAAGACTTTCTCTTTGTACACGAAATACAGAAAACATGTCTAAGTTTAAATTTTAATATTTTAAATGCGAGATATTTGTAGAAGGAATATTATTTAAAACTAAATTAGAATATTCTACATATGCGAAGCGTAACACTAGTAACCTGACACCGCTTTGTTTATTTAATTAACAATAGTTAGCAAGCTTAATTTTTGTGAGTCGAATTGAACTTAAGTTATATTGATTATAAAAATGAGCTTTGCTACTTAAAACAATTTGGAAAATTGTTCTGAAGATATTTTAAATGCCAGTCGAGAAGCGTGTTCGAGCTTACTCCCCTGAAGATTCTATTTCTTAACTCTTCTTCTGTGTTTATTGGCGTGTTGTAAACCAAATATTTTAGGTGTCCCCAAAAGAAGAAATCAAGACTGTTTAGGTCAGAGGACCTAGCTGGCCACGGTTGAGGTCCACCTCGACCTATCCAACGATCGTTGAATGTTCTGTTCAAAAACCGGCGGACTTCGATACTAAATGTGCAGGTGTATCGTCGTGCATAAACCAGTCTTCATTTCTGATGTTTAGTGGGATATTGTCAAGGAGATGCTCTTGAAGAAATTCAAGATACAATTGTCCGTTGAGTCTTCTTGGCAGGAAAAATGACCATATCAAAATATCTTCCAATATGTCAGCCCACACATTCACGGAAAATTGTTTTTGGTAATCTTGTTCACTTATTGCATGTAGATTTTCTTCAGCCCACAAATGGTTATTGTGGAAATTCCGGATAGAATTTCTTGAAAAATTTGCTTCATCAGAAAATAATACTTTTTGATCGAATAAGGTATTTTCAAGCAACATTTGTAAAAACCACTGACAAAAGTTTAGACGTAATTGAAAATTGCGGGGAAGAAAAGTATGTACCCTTTGAATATGGTAAGGATATAATAAATAATCTTTTGAGATTTTCCATACAAGAACATGCGTAATTGCTAATACTGACGCTATTTTTCGCACTAGGAACATTTTAAACAGTATTCAAAACTGCTTCTTCAAATCCCGGATTCCTTATATCTTCAGGTGCTCCTGCTAGGTGGTTGGCTGGGGTAAAAGTTCCAGTTTCACATAGACGATGGTGAACTCGTTACAATGTCTTACTATTAGGTATTACACGATTGAGATAATGCTGTTGATACAACCTTCTGGCTTCGTAAGTATTGCCATTTATAAGCTCATACATAATATGTATGTCTACATATTCTTCATTTGCAAAATTGACCATAATAACTCCAACTGAAACTAATTCAAATCAAACGTCAAAACAATATGTCAAACATCATTCAAAGATACAATCAAAACAATTTTGATACTGTAATTTTAAAATTGTTGGGTAAGAAAAACATTGTATTTCAAAAAGGCAGCATTTTAGACCATAACTTTATAGGAACTTTTCGTGTTAGAATCAGACGAGGAATCTGTCTATGCAATATCTCCCCGACATTAATTAACAGCCTGTATAAATACAAAGTATGTTATACTTGTACAAGTTAAACATCTAATAAAATTGCAATGTCATAAATTTTCTTTAGTCACTGCTTTCATTTAGAGTTTAGATGTTGATGGATGTCACTGCATATCATCCACAAACTTAACGAAGGACGGTTCGTAATTACTGAGTGCCAACCGCAAGCATGCTGAGAGATGTTCGTCACTTGGTCGATTGCGATATTTCATTTTAACAATTTTCATTTTTGAAAATACAGACTCGCACAAGTAACTTGATTCGAAGAGTCCTGTTAACTGAAGAGCTATTTGTTAACAAAGTTCATGCTTTCATTAGGAAGCAAAAAAATGTTCCCACTCATTTCGGATTATAGTAACAAAAATTTGAATGAACAAGACACTATTATTCACCACAGTTTGGATTGCATGAAGATGCATTTGCATGAGCTAAACGCTCAGTTGACGGAGTATTTTCCATAAGATAAAAATGATTTCTCGAAGAATCCGTTTAGTGGAAACGTTGTTGCCGCTGCTAAGTTACTAGTTGAGATTCAAGACCAGCTCATCGAAATCTCTGCTGACAAAACGTTACAACTGCAATTTACATATGAAGATTTAAAAACGGTTTGGCTTGCCGTCGAAATAAATATAGAAATTTAGTCACAGAAGCATTGAAAATATTAATCCCTTTCGCCAACACCTTATCTCTGTGAAAGGTCTTCGACTATAGTTGCTCTAAAAACTAAATACAGGAATCGTCTCTTACCACTCAAAAACAATTTGCTTTTGTGCGTTTCTAGCGTATCCATATATGGAGAAACTTTTAAATGTAGAACAAATGCAACCATTACATTAATTTCTTTTCTTGACATGTGTACTTATTGTAAGTAAAATGATTATAATAAATGATTTTTTCTCGTAAAATGATTTTTAATTATTGTTTAGGCTATTTCGCGACACCCCTTTAATATCACCGCGACCCCAAGGTTACGAAATGATGGAATAAAGTAATAGAATCGTCTTTATGTAATGGTTTCAACTTAGTAAGTGAACATTAAATATTGATTAAATTGAAAATATTATGTTTAAATTCTATATCCTCCATTTAATTACATTTTCGATTTACACAAATGATCAACTTTCGTTTTAAGAAGAAACAGTCGCTATTCTTAATATTATTTTAAATTCTAAGTATATTAGATAAGATCAAATAGTCGTTTAATAGTCTTTTAAATTTTGGTTTTCATAGAACGCATATGTACTAATATATTACACAATTTGGGCGTGGAAGAAAGTAATTTATGAAGACACATGTATTATATTTCGCTGAGAATATATGCCACAAACCTCGCGGGTAACAGTCATGATTTTTCGGAAAGTCCAAGTGTTAAGTAAGTAATTACATAGTAAAGATGTTCTTAGAAATTTGAACTGGCGGTTTCAGTCAATTCCAAAAACTATATCAAACTCTAATGTGTAATTTGTAAATCTGTACAATTGTTTACGACAAATATTATCATTTAACATGATAATATTATTTCGCCTTATTTAAGAGAAACTATAATACGTATTTAAATGTTAGTTTGTGCGATTTCTTATTATTTTGTTTATGGAATTCCACTTACTAATGTATTGTGGTAACTTTTCACAAAATTAGAAGAAAAATAGTTGTGTTGTAGGTCTTTAATGTATGTACTGAATAAAATCAAGAATTTACAGTTATTGGGCAAGAGTTATTTCTAAATAACTCTCGATATATTTTCATTTTTCATCGCTAATATAGCCCAGTCAAAATAGACATAAAAATAGGGTAAGCTTGCATAAATTACGATACAGCTGAAAATTTGTGGAGGTCTTCATTTCATTATTACAAATGAAATTACAGAAGTCCCCATCGATCCCACATCTGCTAAAAAAGTTATTCAAGGTCAAAGGTCGAAAATTTCGGTTTTTCGCCTTTTTCTCGCAAACGGCGAGTGTTATAGTAAAAATAGTTTATACAAAAGTTGTAGATTGTTAAATTCTCTACAAAAATTGTTTCTATGCTTTTTCTTCTACGAATCATCATTTCAGAGATATCGCAATTTCAATTATCGAAAATACCATATGTACTCTTATGCGGCTTGTAATGCTTCATCGACTGTTCCGCATGAGTAAAATATGAAAGTATTTATAATTTTAATAATTTTAATCATTAAAATATATTTGTTATTATTTTATATAGTTTTTATAATTTTTATAATACAAAGAAATATAATATTAATAATATGTGCACATTTCCACACCACCTATAAGGTGTGCACTTGGCGCTTTTTTTTAACGTGGTTTCCCCAGTAGGCATACTCCACCGTCAATCTTGATAAAATTTTGATTAGACAGTGCAAATATTAAATGAAAATTGAAACTATTGCATTGAATTGAAAAAATTGAACTATTGCGAATGATTATAATGAAATTAATAATTGTATATTAATGGAAATTTCAATATGATTGATAATCTTCAAGTGCTACTTCTACTATAATGTCTTCGTCGCTTCCTTCTTCTTCTTCCTGTATCTCTATAGATTCTTCTAAGAGAAGAGACTCACGAGTCTCTTCATCAATATCATAAGAATCTTCATCTGCTGTATTTGATACATTAGAGCAAGATTGGCCTGAGCAGTTAGTACACACCGGTGAACAAAACAATCCTACTTTTTTACACCCACAGTTTTTATTACAGCCTTTCAGGCAATTGCAGAAAATGGCGTAGAGAAGTTTTTCTGGAGCAGGTGGGAATAAAGTTTTAATTGGCTCCAAACTATCATTAATTATTGCCCAACCCCAGTCTTCTGGATTCAGTGGGTTAACAAGCCGCACTTGAACTTGATAATACACTCGATATAAATGTTGTTGAGCCGATGCAGATGTTGGAGGAAGACAGGATAATTGCACTCTCTTATTCTTTCTTATATTTTTTACAAAAGTTAAATACCTATACTTGTCTAGGCTATCAATTTTTTTCGGAGCTCCATAAATACCAAGCAGTAACTTGGTCCCATTCGTCATAATATCATGCTGAGAAGAATAAATTTTTTTGAATGCTTCTGCGCAATCGATTAGAACATTTTTCTTTTCAAACATTTTTAATATTGCTGTTTTACCCCTTTTGAATATCGCTGAGGTTGTGTCGCATCCAGTTATTGCATGCAAGACTAAAATATGTGCTTCACATTTTGGGTACGCAGACAAACTTTTTGATGAATATATTTTCGTTTGTGCTTGCGCTTTCCCGGGTTTCAATAAATAAATTATTTTATCAGATGGAGTTCGCGCAGTCAACAATATTAATAAGTTTTATATCTTCACCAACAATGACTGTTGTATATATTCCATGACATCGCTCTAATGCTGTCTCAATTATGAGAACATCAGCGTCATTATCAGCTTGTTTTATTAATATATTTGCATCTGTAAATTTTTGACTTAACATTGTAATGAAGCGAGACTTATTGTTAATATTTGCGAGGAATTGTTGTTAGTTTGTTGAAACTTTCATGAATTGATCAAAAACAATACAATCAAAAACTATAGAGAGGGGAGAGAGAAACTTCTCTCTACCCTCCATAGCCTGTAGATTCTTTAGATTTTAGAATCTTACAATATATACATATTTTGTAATACAGGGTGGGGCATAGGAACCAAGTGTTTTTGGTTTGGGTAGTACTCGGCCATTAGAAAAGGGAGGGGCGCGCGGTTTATTACAATCCATTCCTCGACTCAAAGCATTTCACTTCCTCAGTTGCCACTTGCCATCATGGAGAGGTGGACGCTAGAGCAACGCGTGTTCGCGTATGATTGTTTTGTTCGAAGTGGCGAGTCGGTGACTGTAGTACAACGTGAATTTCGCAGAAGATTTAATATCCATCGTAATGACTCTGTTCCTGCCCGAGACACCATCTTACGCTGGGTCAATAACCTTCGAACAGTAGGTTCAATAATGAAAAGAAAGCCGCCCGGTCGTCAACGTATTGTGCGTACTCCTGAGAATATTGAAAGGGCGAGACAAGCATTACTGCGAAGTCCACGCCGCTCTGCACGTCGACATTCAGCTGCACTTCAAATCAGCAATCGCACTGTACGGCGGATTTTGCATGGTGACTTACATTTTCACCCATACAAAATATTGGTTGCCCAACAATTAAATGTAAGAGATTACGCCCAACGCTTGAGTTTCGCACAACAAATGCTTGAACTTATTCAGGAGAATGAAAACATGTTGTTACTCATGAGTGATGAAGCTCATTTCCATCTTATGGGGGCCGTCAATAAACAAAATTACCGGTACTGGGCTGACGAGAATCCACGACAGTTACATGAGATGCCATTGCATAGTCCTAAGGTAACAGTTTGGTGTGCGGTGGGAAAATTTGGCATCATTGGCCCATATTTTTTTGAAGAAAATGGGGTCACCGCTACAGTAACATCTGCGCGTTACATTCATATGGTGAATAACTTTTCATACCTGAATTGTTAAGAAGAGGTGTGGATATTCAAGATTTGTGGTTACAGCAAGATGGGGCCACGGCACACACCGCCAGAGCATTTATGGCTGTTCTTCGCCACCTGTTTCCAAATCGTCTAATTTCGAGATTTGGTGACGTTTTGTGGCCTCCTCGGTCTCCCGACTTATCGATTTGTGATTTTTATCTATGGGGGTACCTCAAGTCACGTGTTTACGAGGCCAAACCCCGTACGTTAGACGCATTAAAGGAATCGATTCGTTATGAAATCTCCCTAATCGATAGAGACATGCTGGAAAGAGTGGAGGCCAATTTTCGTCAACGGCTGCAACAGTGTATCAATGAAAACGGACATCATATGCCAGATGTAATTTTCCGTACTTGAATATTTCAAAATGCTTTATTATTAGCTATGTTGTACTACCAATAAATTTTTTTTAGAGTAAAAACTAATAATTTTATTATCATTTCAAAAACACTTGATTCCTATGCCCCACCCTGTATTTATAATATTTCATAATATCATAAGTATTTTGAATATTATAAATATTATATTTCATTATATTATAAAAATTATAAAAACTATATGAAATAATAATAAATATTATATTTTAATGATTAAAATTATTAAAATTATAAATACATTCATATTTTACTCATGCGGAACAGTCGATGAAGCATTACAAGCCGCATAAGAGTAAATATGAGTATTTTCGATGTTTGAAATTGCGATATCTCTGAAATGATGATTCGTAAAAAAAAAAGCATAGAGACAATTTTTGTAGAGAATTTAATAATCTACAGCTTTTGTGTAAACTATTTTTACTATAACATTCGCCGTTTGCGAGAAAAAGGCGAAAAACCAAAATTTTCGACTTTTGACCTTGAATAACTTTTTTTGTAGATGTGGGATCGATGGGGACTTCTGACATTTCATTTGTAATAATGAAATGAAGATCTCCACCAATTTTCAGCTGTATCGTAATTTATGCAAGCTGAAATGCTATTTTGACTGGGCTAAATATACGCGAGTGACTTTTCAAGATGATACAACGGTATTGCACGGGTTTAATTTTCAAAATCCAACGATTTCGCATTGTACTATCGCGGCATTTCAAATCCGGACAATTATATATTTATTTTCACTATAATTAAGCATTGTAATTCGGTTTTTGTATAACTGAGTTATTTTGTAGATGACATCATAGTGACATTTATCTGTAACCTCTCACGCAAGATTATGTTATTATAAATGATGTGACTGAGTGAATAAACGAAAAGACGAATTTATTAATAAGAGAAATACAAATATTTGGTTTTAATTTTTAATACTTTATTGTAGCATCATTTCTGTCTAGCACCTCTTGTAAACGTCTAGGAATCGATAACATTATGTATAAATTCTAGTGACAGATCATTCCAAGTACCCTCGATCTTGTTAGATAATTCTTGGACATTTACTGGCGCAAAATTACTGCTGCTCATCGTCTTAACAATATATCCCAGAACATTCTCGATGGCGTTCTAGTCTTCTGGAACACCACGGCAAACACTCATATTATTTTCTCTAAACCACGGAGAAATGACTCTTGCCACGTGGACGGGACAATTGTCATGTTGAAAGATGAAATTTTTTTTCAGATATATAATTTCTGTCGAAGGTAGAATAGTATATTCTTCAACGAGCGTATAATGACGGCTATTATTAACGAGGGCGAGTTAATAATAGCCTATTATACGCGAGTTAAAGACTATACTTTCTCTATGGCTACAGGATTAAATAAGAAAGAGAATACGTAGGTACATAACAGTTTAATTTATTTAATTGCAAATATTAATTTAAAATTAGAACAATTACTAATATTTATTACTAATAGATGTTGCTTTTGCAATGTCTACAATATCTGGGGGTGTACACATTTCATCACTATCGCTTTCATTAGCGACAAAGCTAATTTTTTAGGAAGAAAGTATGCGAGCAACGTAAGATACTCAGAAAATGTATTTGACGTTTTAAATTTTGACTTGTTTAGCGGTTGCTAGGTAACGCATACTTTATACTGCATCAATGTTGTACTGCCCGTTGAATAATGAAAATACGAGTGATGTGTTTCGTCAACAGGCCGTGTATAATGATTCATTACACACAGGGTGAAGAATTGATGCCATTATACAATTGAATAAGTATGCAGAATGAATATATTATTCAATAGCCGTAGAGAAATACATTTTCTAGTATTCTAATATAATTGTCACTATTAAATCTTTCCCATATAATCCAACAAACACCTGGCCCATGTGCGTAAATCCAGGCGCAGACGTTTATGAATCTTCCGCTCGTTTGTGATTTTTGAATATATTTTTCGTCAAATCGTGAATTGGCTGGTCTATAAATGCGTATTCAGCCATTATGGGATGACTGAAAAACTTTTTCATATGAAAAAATTACATTTTCCCAAAAATTAAAATTATGCGACATAAATTTCAATGCAAAACAAATTCTTACATCTTTATTCTGCGCATTAAGAAATGTTCTTTTCAGAGACGCCTGATTTCTCAAGTCTGAAATTTGTCTCAACCGTTTCCTTGCTGTGCGGACACACCCGGCAAATGTATTGCGGTCACTCATTTACTATTGTTTGGAACGGACAGATTTTTATAATTAATAAGATTTTCATCCTGTTCATAGAGGTACAAATATACATTAAAAAGCCATATTCAAATCAAACAAATTTAGTGTCCGATTTTTAGTACGATAGTATGTTTAGTATTCAATTTAGTGATAAATAAAAATTCTGTCTACATGATTACCAATTAATAGATGAATAAAATTTGAATTGTTGATTCTTATGTGTTTGTAACAAGTGTTCATTTAAAAAGTCAATCCAGGTTACTTTGAAATTTTAATAGAATAAGACGCAAATATATTAATATGTGTTTGTTGTTCCTGTTACGCCTAGCGTATGGAAGTTTAATTAATTTATTTAAATACAAATAATATTTCTTCTTTGAATATCTCTATATTAAACTTAAGACATTTCTTCTGTATATTCGTTTCCAAAGAGAAAGTATTTTCTTTTGTTATAACCCCAACCGCCGACGACCCTTATTACCTGAACCGTCAACCGATAACCGAAATGTAGAATTTAGAATATCGAATTTCTTCTAGTACATTCCAATTTTTAAATTGTTTTAATTAATATTATTTACATCTTCTTTTATGTGTCGTGTTTGATATCGTTAGGAAGCTTATGTCACAAGGGTTATTTTAAGAATAATTATGGCATTGACAGACGACGTCTTCAGGCCGCGCGTTTAATTAACTATTATTCGAGATATCGACCCCCTCTTCGATACATCATAAACCAACCGTTCTAGACCCCTTCCTTTTCGATACAAACTAACAGTTCCTTCTTCGCTTTCGAACCTTTCGTGAATACACACATCGCTCATCGTGCTGTTCAAGCACACAATGGAACTCACCACGCTGTCCAGCCTCTTTCGCTTCTAAGGTAATTCTGTATTGTTCTATATATATTATTCTTTTAAGCGAATCCATATTAATTTAACTAATTTCTTATTCCTCCGGTAAAACATCGCTCTGCATATACTTGACCAAGGTATATCTTCAAAGACCACGTGACTATCATCGCCGCAAATCAAAAGGTAAGCTCTGTATTCTTCGATACAGAGGTTATTTTATATACATATTAATTAACCCTTAATTTACTACCCCATTTAACGTTCGTTTCAGAGTATTTTTTGTGTTAATTTTAATCTACTTATCCACCACTCCACGTGTACATATTACTTTGTTTTGATTGCTTTTAAATATACGAGTTTCAATTTATTATTATGTAAATATAAATTCAAAATCTAAGGACGCCGCTGTGTTTTATTTTATGTATTAAGTTGTTGTATATTTATTTTAATTAACCAATACCACGCACGTCCTGGACCTTTGAAGGAACTTCACCAGCATCCGTAATTATTTTATTATCTATCAAATAATTTTATTATTATAAATAGCCGAGCCCCGCTATTTGTAATATTCCGTAAACGTAAATCCAAATGACATTTGATAATGTTAATCACAAATATCAGTTAGTGCATAAAATAATCGTGCATCGATTCTGGTTTAATTAAATTGCCTCTCAGTTTTAAAATGACTTTCACTTTAGAACATACAATTTTTTTAGTCAAGGCCTATTTTCGAATTGGTAATAAAATTGATGGTTTATGGGTTTATTCAGTTCAAGATTGCATGGTAGAATTTCAAGTTGAGTTTCCACATTTTGTAATAGATTATATACAATTTAAGAATACTTTGGATAGAACTTTAATACTATTTTCTGAAACTGGAGTCTCTTAAAAAATCAGACAGCGGAGCAGTTAAGAAACGTACACCTCAAGTTGTCAATCGTGTTGAAGAAATAATGGAAAATGAACCACAAACATTTGTTCGACATTTGAGTCAACAAATAAACCTTTCTGTTGGTACAACTCACAAGTTATTAAAAAAAGATGTGCAACTTTATCCATACCGTGTCACAGCAGTACAAGAATTGTTAGAAATGATTACCCAGGTAGACTACAGTTTTGTAATTGGTTTGTAAATATGAACAATAATGGAGAACTTTCGCAAAGAGTCATCTTTATTGATGAAGCATGGTTTTATAAAACGGGATACCTAAATTCACAAAATACAAGAATTTGGAGTAGTGAAAATCCACATGTAATTAATGAAGAATCGCTACATCCAGAGAAAATTAGTGTTTGGGCAGCGATAAGCCCAGGCGAATAATTGGACAAATATTTTTTCAGGGAACGTTAACTGCTCAAAGGTACCGTACGGAAATTTTACAACCATTTGTCAATCAGTTGCATGATGATGAACTTCAAAATGCATATTTCCAGCAAGACGGAGCACCTTGTCACTGTACTGCAGAATCTTTGGATTATTTAAGAGAATTTTTTGATGAGCGTATAATTAGTCGAAATACTGAAATTGCCTGGCCTGCACGTTCATGCGATTTAACACCGTGCGACTTCTTTTTGTGGCCTTATCTAAAAAATAACATATTTCGAACACCTATATTGAATTTGAATGATATGCTACAGAGAATCGAACAGAAATGCATGGAAATTAATAACAATCCAGTAATGTTGCAGAATATTATCAGAAATTTTGAACGGAGGATTTTAAAGTGCATTGATCTTGAAGGACAACATTTTCAACATTTGTTAGTTTTCAATAAATACCTATTATTTGTTATTTATTTGTATGTATGAAACTGTCAAAATATACGACTTCGTAGGTTAAGTAGTAAATTTTAATTTACGACATACTTCAAAATGTTCTCAGTAAATCACATGCTACTAGATTGACTTTTCAAATGAACACTTGTTATGTTGTCATGATAGCACATTTGCCTCAGGCGGCGGTAAAGTGAAAAGTAAACCTCCGTCTGAAGAAAAATGAAACTTCGCAGCCGACTACACAGTCAAGCAGTCAATGTTCGTTTGAAGAAAAAATAAATTCTTTCTACGTCCGTTATAATATACTAACTTATTCAAAATTGAAGTGCACCCTAATGATAAATAACGACGTAGACAGCATGAAATTTTAATGGAAATTTAATTGTTCATATCATGTTTTAGGTTGCTTTAATATTGGAAATCGCGGGAGCTCTGCGAAGGGAGGAATTGTGTAAAATGAAGTGTGAGGATATTAATGATACTGGAACCGTTTTAATTATCCCAGTGCCTGACACTAAAACTCCTGTTCAACGTCGATTTACTATTACGAGGGTCACCTCTTATATTTTTACAAAATCTGGGAAGAAAACAAAATTTTTGCGAACAAACTTTTTTATAGTTTTTCAAAATATTCGCCTTTTTGGTCTATACACTTTTCCAGTTCTCAAAACATTTTTTCCACTGTGAAGGTTGTATTTCAGAAACATGGTTTTCAAAGGCTACGACTGCTTCTTGAGGTGTTGAGAATCGCTGTCCATGCATTTTTTGTTTCACAGTTGGAAACTAAAAAGAAATCATTCGGCGACAAGTCAGGTGAATATGGACAATGAGATATTATTTTAACACTTTTCTCCTTCAAATAGTCAACTGTTAGACGTGCTGTATGGAAACTCGCATTGCCGTGATGAAGAATAATGCGACATTTTCGGTTGTTCTTTGTGATTTCGTCAATACCTTTTGGCAAACAAATTACTGTATGCCATTCAGCGTTAACAGTTTTTCGATCCTCTAAAGGAATTGTTGCGATGTGTCCTGTACAGCCGAAGAAACAAGCGATCATTTTCTTGGAAGCGTTTGCACGGACAACTTTTGTGGGATTTGGTTCGTCTTGGAACACTCGTACAGTAGATTGTTGTTTGGTTTCCGGCTCATACGCATATATCCATATTTCGTCACCTGTGACGATGATGTGTACGGATTTTACGGTTCCTTCGTTGACTTTTTTGCGCATCTTTTTACACCAATTGACACGAGCTGCTTTCTGTGCTTCGGTCAAGTTATGTGGAATCCATCTGGAACATATTTTTTTACAAATAAATATTCATGTAGAATCGAATGAATTGCAGCCTGTGATATACCAAGGGATGCCTCTACCTCACTGTAAGTCACATGTCGATTGTGTTCTATCATTTTCCGCACAGCATCGCTGTTTTTTGGAATCGCAAGTTTTTGGTCGACCTTTTCATGATTAATCACTCGCTGAGGCACGACCATGATGAAGTTCTGCAAACCAATTGTAAACTGTCTTCTCTGATGGTGCTTTATTACCAAAAGTTGACCAAAGCGTAAAAAATCATCCCACGAAAACCTTCACCTAATCTTCATTATTTTACAAACTCACTGTCTTAAAACTGTCACTGTCAACAAACTACTGACTCAATTTCTAAGCTATCGCGGATTTCTCATTGACAAATGTCAAGCTTTATAAAAATATAGCGATTACATATGTCAAAAGCACCATCTAGTGGTCGATTGTAAATATAAAAGGTGTCCCTCGTATTGGTGAAACACCTGACAAATGTTCATAATCCTACTAACGACGCAACAAGTACAAATATAACTATAGAACGAAATTGTTTCTTCAAACTCATTAAATGTTGCCAATTCAAGTACTAAAACTAATGTAGCTTCTTCTTCACTTCAAATTAATGGTGCCCACAATTGTACTTTTAATATTACTATTACAAAATAAAAATTAATAAAGGTTTTATCGAATTTATTTAAATCGGTGAATGTAGAAAGAAAATGTATGAAACTCGTGAGTAAAGCAACTTTTTTCCACATGTAGGAATTGTCAAATTTTCCTACTTGCGAAAAAAAGGATTACTTTACTCACTTGTTGCATAAATAACTATTATGATTCGACATAATTCAATATTCTTGGCCTATTGACTTCAAATTTTTGAATTTGCTTACAAAGTTGCTTAACCTTTCGGAAGCTCGTCAAAAGAAACATTCGTTACGGCTCCTCTGGAAACAAGATGCTGGTAACAAGAATAAATCAGGAGTCAGATCTGGAAAATATGGAGTACGAGGTATCAATTTATTCGACATACGAGATGCTACCCAGAAATTTCCGCACTTTGAATGTGACGCGCGAAGGAATGGTAGTAGAGCTCTACATCGCTAGATGGTGTGAACTGCGTCTATACTAAGTCAGTCTGTCAAACGGTACTTTGCTAGGTGGTGACAAACAGTTTTTGTGTTTATATTGCTGAGTGTATTCTGTGACACTTCAATGTCTGATGTGAAAGATTAAAGAAAGTATTTATTATTAAATGCAATTTTAAGTTTGTTAATGACCATTTAACAACTCCACTGTTGAAGCGGTCTTAAATATAGCAATTACTTGTCATAAATAGTTTATAATTATATAATTAAAACTACAAAACATAAATTATATTTTATGGATGTCGTGATGGATTATGACTCAGTGTCCTGCATAATTACACAAACTTGTAACATCCTTAACAGTATAAATTATAACAAAGTAAACTCAAATAAACTTAAGTAGGTAGTATAAATTATACCAAGGCTTCTAACAGTCATTTTTCATAATAAAAATTCTGCTACAAAAAAAGATTCCGAATCAATTATATCTAGCCACAGTAAGAAATGTTTTTTAACGGCATGTATACATTCAAATAATAGTTTAAAAAACTATTAGCGTGACAAAAACTCTATTGATATTATTTATGCTTTTACTCATGTAAATAAATTTCAATAAATAAGTTATCTGATTGGGTGTTACAAAAATGTAGGGCTGGCTATACATAGACGGTTTCTACAACTAAAAATAAGCAAAAAAGTTTAAATAAATTTATGTCCTAAAATGGTTCGTTACTGAGTTACGGCCATTTGAGGTTTTTTTCTTTTTATTTTAGAAAAGGTTACAGAAAACGGGAGTTTCTTATGTTTCTTATAGTAAATGTTCAAAATGACCTCCACGGGAAGCAACACAAGCTTCAGCTCGTCGTATCATGGACTGCCTCACGCGCTGAAAAATTCCTGGTGTATTTCGAATTTGGTGGCATCCATCTTCCACTCTACGTTGAAGATCTTCAATATTTTGAATTGGAGTAGAATATACCATAGACATTAAATGTCCCCATACGTAAAAATCTATTGGATTTAAATCTGAAGACCGTGCAGGCCATGCTACAAGTCCACCGCGACCAATCCATCTTCCAGGATATACGGCATTTAAAAATTCGCGTGCTGTGTGACTGAAGTGAGCCGGTGCACCGTCGTGCATGAACCACATGCGTCCTCTAACATTTAGTGGAACATCGTCCAGCAAACCTGGTAAGTCGTTTTCTAAAAAATAACGATAATTCTGCCCAGTAAGTGGTGGTGGAAGTACAAAAGGACCAATCACAAATTCGTTAATAATTCCGGCCCACACACTAAATGAAAACTGCGCTTGATGTCTGGACTGAATAATAGCATGAGGGTTTTCTTGTTGCCACTGGTGTAAATTATGAAAATTGACGATACCATCTCTTGTAAAGCCAGCTTCATCACTAAAGAGCACACATGACAGAAAGAGATGATCGGCGGCGCATGTCCGTAACAACCATACACAGTAAGCTTCTCGTGATGGGAAATCATTCTCACTAAGTCCCTGTACTCTTTGCAGGTGGTAAGGAAAAAGCTGATTAGTTTTTAAAATACGCCATACACTCACATGATCGACATCTTCCGCCAATGCCATTTTTCGAGTACTAGCACCTGCATTTTCTTCAACACGATCCAACAAACGTTCTTCCAATTCCAAATTTCTTGTGGTTCGTGGTCTGCCGCGATCTCGGACTACTGGTTTGAATAATCCTGTTTCTCTTAATCTAATATGAAGCCTTTCGAAAGTTTTTTCATTTGGTAAACGTCGGTTTGGGAAATATTCTGCGTAAAGTCTTCTTGCTTCTGCTCTGTTGCAATGTGCCAAACCATACATTAAATGCATGTCGGACATCTCTTCGAAAGAATAATCTGCCATTTTATACTATTAATTAGAAAACAGTACTAATCACAAATGACTTAATCAACTTACACGACTGACAGCAAAAAACACGGACTGCCTACTGAATATGATTAACATAAGTTACTCACTTGTCGGCGACTTGTTCAAACATGCAATACGAACGCTTTGCGTCTGCGCGATAATTTGTGACGAGATACACACGTGTCGGACATGCAATACGAAAAACTTCAAGTGGCCGTAATTCAGTAACGAAACATTATAGGACACAAATTTATTTAAACTTTTTTGATTATTTTTAGTTGTAGAAGCCGTCTATGTATAGCCAGCCCTAAATTTTTGTAACATCTGAACGACTTTTTTATAATTCCAAATCCCTTTTGGAACAAGACAAATTCTAATAATTGGTATAAAAATGTTCCAATAGGAACAAATATGATATCTAAAAAACTTGTAATTTACGCGAATCCAATAAAATAAGACAAAACAATTATTCAGCATGTGTAGAAAGCAACAAAGGAAATAATATTAAAATTAGTACACCAAACCAAACAATTTATAATAATTGTACATTTAATAACTGTTCTCCTGATTTCAAATAAAAATATTTATTTATTATTTATTTAAATCGTTAATTTATCTTGCCAAAAAACACTCGAGCTTTTCTTTCATTGATTAATTTTCTTTTTAACTCAAAATTTTTCCTATCAGTAATTTTTCTCGAAAAACTTGTGTTGCTTCCCGTGGAGGTCATTTTGAACATTTACTATAAGAAACATAAGAAACTCCCGTTTTCTGTAAACATTTCTAAAATAAAAATAAAAAAACTTCAATTGACCGTAACTCAGTAACGAACCATTTTAGGACATAAATTTATATAAACTTTTTTGCTTATTTTTAGTTGTAGAAACCGTCTATGTATAGCCAGCCCTAAATTTTTGTAACACCCTGTATATCATTTACAAACTATCGGGACCCTCTATTTACAATACTGAATTCAATGAGACAAAAAGTGTTTTAAAGTTTTTGGATGTTTACATAAAACTATACCGTTTCCACCAAAATTATAATACAATTCGTTCTTGGTTGAAATAGTTCCTAACATTAAACATAGGGTAATTCTTTCATTTTTTAAGAAAAAATAATCATATATAATTTTAAATATAAAAATATAGTTTACAAAAGAGAATTGCAAGCGATAAATCTAATTTATTAGTGCCAGTGTAGTAAATTGAGATATTATCTTTTTATGGAGTCAATATATATATTTGCAGTCTTTATGATTTGATTTCATTACCTTTTTAATGCATTAAAGGTAGGGTATTTATTTTTAACAAGAGGGAATTTGAGGCAATACGAGATGCAACCCAGAAATTTGCGGAATTTGAATGTAGCGCGCGAAAAGATAGCAGTACAGCTCTATAACGGTAGATGGTGTGAGCTACATCTATTCTAAGTCAGTCTGTCAAATGGTATTTTGCTAGGTGGTGACAAACAGTTTTTAAGCCCTATGCATATTCGTTTTAATGGCTACTAATACGCTACTAAGACCATTTAACATCCTACTAAGAATTCCGGTATTCATAGTCGCGTTTGATGCGTACTAACAACGTTTTAACTGTAGTAGGCTACTAAATCCCTAGTAGCTTCTGAGAGCGTGTTTAAAGTGTCTATTAAAGCTAACCTACAAAAAGAAAAACCGCGAACTGCCGAAACGTTATAACGGTCTGGTTCATAAAGATACAAAATTGCGAGTAAAAATCATATAACAACAGAAATTTTAATAATAGTGCAAGATTTGTGTCTAATTAGAATATCATTATAAACAAAATTTTAATCAATTTTTAATATTATTTTTGAGATGCAATGAAGCAAACTGCTGAGAACAGGTTTGTTGAATATGTATTTATTGCTTTATTTGCAAATATTACTTCTGTAGTAGGTGAATGGTGTGCTGTAAATGTTAGCTTGTATTTATGCAATATAGTTAATGGTATCGCATGTGTCAAATATCATTAGGCATAGGGAATACGTATTAGTACATACGATGTATATGTATATGGAAAAGCCGATCCAATGCCGGCGAAGACCGCGACGGCCGGCAACGATTGTCTCCGATTGTTTCGCAAATACAAGTTAGCAGTAATCATTTGACCATCGACATAGGTATAGCAAGCGCCAATTAAGATAGCGCGAGGAGGGGATGCGCAGAAGCCGTTTTTAAAAACGTCCACCCCCACTACTCAAGTAATTGTCAGAATAAATTTGTCATTGACGTTTGACGGAACATAATGTCTTTGCTAGGGGATCAAAAAGTGATACACGCTCAGAGGTTAGAATTATCTGACATTTGATGTAAAACCAAATACAAATCTCCCCACTACTTTGAATCCGGTGCGAACTTACCCCTCCTCGCGCCAACTTAATTGGCGTTTGCTATACTTGTAATGCGTTCTAAAATAACATTTACGAATTGCAAGGGATTTGCTTTTCTTATTTCTTTCAGTAGATGCAGGAAATTTTTAAACTGCGGTGCGTCGCGTAATTATAATAAAATTAAAGAATAATCCTAATAAAATAAATAAAAAAGGATTCTAAAAATTATAATAAATTATACAAGAGGTTCAAAAATTCCTCCTTGCACATTGTCCTAGGCGGTCGTAGAAATTAGTCTTACATTTGCTAACATGTCGGCAGTTAATGAATTCGCAGCCTCAGTTATTTTTTCTCTCAAGGCAACTAGATTTTTTGCTCTACCTGCTTCATGAGTATAAACAATATTTTTTAGGTATCCCCACAAAAATAAATCATTTGGAGATAGATCAGGAGATCGCGGGGGCCATCTAATGTTTCCTGTTCCAGTAATAAGACGGTCAGGAAAAGTATTTCCTAGAAATTCCTTTACCCTCACTGTATTACGTGCTGGACAGCCATCATGTTGAAACCAAACGATTTCCTGATTTATTCCAATGTTTTGAATGGCTGGAAGTATTTGATTTTTCAGTAATTCGAGATACTTGTCGGCATTTAATATACCATCAATAAAATGGGGGCCTATAAAATGGTCACCTAAAATACCTGAACAAATGTTTAGTTTTTGAGGATACTGAGTGCGATTTGCAAAATGCCGGTGTTGATTTTCCGAAGCTCAATATCGAAGAACAGAAGGATTGTGCTTTCCGTGTATTGGAAAAGTTGATTCATCGGTGAAGAGAATATTTTTAACGAAATCTTGACAAAACTCCATTCTCCGGAAATTGTCCTCGGGAAATATTTCTTGAGTTTTCGAATATTTGAAACATTTTAAACCATTACGTTTCCAAATACGTGAAATTAGTTGTGTACTTGTACCCAATTCCTCGGCAGCACTTCCAATAGATCTCGTGTTATCAATTTCCACAATACTACAAATTAATACATCCCGCCGTTCTCTTTCCTCAATTGTTTTTGTGGTGATACTTCTCTTGGTTTGCATTTCGTACAGTTATTGAGACAGAAAAAAGTTTCAAATTTATTTATAATATTATAAATTGTTTGTCTGCTAGGTACAGAACGGTCTGCAAAAGTCAGCGCAAACAAATTCATGCACTCCATTGCAGACTTGCCAGCATAAAACCATTTTACTAACTGAAGCTTTTCAGTGGGCGCATAAATATATATTAATTTTATTGTACGCTTTCAAACTGTAACGGCCGCAGCTAGACTGCAAAATTTCCAGTCAATCGGTATCGGAGACAATCATTAGTCGTCGCGGTCTTCGCTGGCATTGGACTGGCTTTCTCATGTACGTATACATTGTATGTACTCATACGTTGATTCTCTATGCCTAGTGAATCATTAGGCATAGAGAATCAACGTATGTGTTAAATATCATTAGTAATGATATTTAACATATACGGTATGTATATGTCTGTGTTTCTTCCAACTGTCACTTTGCTGGCTATAAATGAATCATTTAACTTAAGGGGAGTAATATGATATATTTATTACAGAATTTGTTAGAGATGCAAAGTGCCTTCGAGAACAGTGACAACGGATGAAGATGCAAGAAAAGAAAAATATCAGTCAGTATTGAAAGAAGTTTACTGAAACTGGAGGTGAAGCTATTGAAGGAAAATCGTAATTGAGTGTGTTTATTATATATGTATATTAGATAAGTATGATATGTAAGAAGATGAAGTAATGTAAAATATAGGTGTAATTACTACATCTTGTATAAAGTAGGTATGAATATTTGTTACATGTAAATAAATATAAAGGTATATATTATATTTAATTTTAATAAAAAATATATCAAAATATCCCTAAAGTATTTCAATAAATAATAAAATATATATTAAAATTGTAGAGGCCTACTAATTAAAATATTTTAATATATATTGTTGACGGAATAAATTGCCGTGGATATTGACATATAAATCCATGTTGTTCCGCTAAAACAAATTCAGCAGTAAATATGTTATAAAGCCAGTTAAATACGTATATACCTATATCACCACCATATGCTTCTTTTGCTAAATATCTAATTGTTCCAAGAACTTGTATTTCAGGAGCTATTGGTAATCCACGATTATTGTTGGTTAAAAGTTCTTTGAGCAACTTCTTTTCTCATACGGTAAATGGATTCAATCGTCTCAGATATACTTTTGGATTTTGAATGATATCTACCTCTGCTTTCTCAACTTCTTGCAACTTCGCTTCTATATCAATTAAATATTCCATATTTGAAAATTATATAATTTCAGTAATAAAAACTTTATGTAAATGAAGTACATTCTTCTTATCTCAAGGAAATATCAAATTTAAAAGCAAAAATTCATAAAATATATTAAAACAAATAAGATTATTCAAAATAACCAACAATTCCAATAGGTAAACAATTTTAGATATCTTCTCTATGCAAAATACGCATAATTGAATTGAATCTGTTTAGACGATAATACAAATGTATATGTAGGTTATTAAACAAATTTATGCGTAAACACGTTTAGTACCCTATAATATACAGTTAGGGCCGACCAGATGCGCCACATTCTTTCACTACCGACAATACTTGTAATTTATAGATTTCGTTAAAAATATTTTAAATATCATCCTTCTTGATTTTATAGATATATTATTTATTTTTTATTTAGTTTGTAACGTACTGTTTAGATGTAAACACCTGAGGAAGCCACTGTGTTGGCGAAATAATTGTCGTTTTACGAGTAATGATTAAAAGTGAAGATTAAAACCGTAGTTTTATTTCTTTCAAAATACGCATGCCTGCGAACTTCGTTTTCACTGTTGCCATATATTTTTTTTCTGCTAAGGCTCTATTAGTTAGTAGCCACTACGTATGATGAAATACGCGACTATGAATACGAGAAGATACAAGCATCTTATACGTTCTTAGTGGCTACTAACTAATAGCGTACTAACACCCTATTAACTTTACGACTATGCATAAGGCAGTTTGTGTTTATATTTGTTGAGTTGTGTTTGAGTCCTTCTACGACACTACAAGAGACAATGTCTGATGTGAAATAGTAAAGAACGTGCATCAAATTCTGCTTGAAACTTGGTAAAATGGCAGCGAAAACTCTGAAAATGTTAAACGAGCGTTTGGTGAAGATTCTTTAGGCCAAACGCAAGTACAACTGTTTTAAACATGAACGTGCGTCAGTTGATGATGTTGAGCGTTCCGGTCGTTCATCGGCGGAAAACACACCACAAAATGTGGCAAAAGTGTATGATGCTATTCTGTAAGACCAATGGAGAACAATACATCACATTTGCAACATTTTCGGCTTGGATCTTACACCATTTATTTACTAACGAGTATACTGAATTTGTGTTACTCAGCTCAGCTGTAAAATATACTTTTTTTAGCATCATTTATAAGATTTCTTTGGAACTTTTTTGGGATCTAGAATCCACAACTTTTATCAGATTGACTCCTTTTTGCTTATTTGCTCAATGACTGAAACATATGAAGTATATTTACCTTTTCTCTCTTCAATCGGGGCATCTTGCAATGAACTAGTTTTTACAATGATTTGATATATGTATGTAGTGGGTAGTGGGCAGAACGACTAAAAGTTTACACAAATGGCGAACATACTATATATTGGATCTCTCACGGTCGAAATCTAAAGAGGCAATAATTGGAAAGTGATACTTCCTATAAGAACTCCCTCTAAACTAAAGATATCGGGCCTCAGGTTCGTGTTTTGCAATTAAACATAGGCTTAATATATTGAACTTACTACAAATGAGAAATAATGAGTTTTAAATCTCACTTTACATATAAATATCGCCTAATGTGTTGCGTTAATTTCTACATTTCGACAAACTAAGTTTGTACCAGTATGCAGAAACGCTATACGTCGCGACGCCACCTTCTTGGTTGTTAGGATAATGAAAAATTCGTGAAAAGTCACATCTGTTCCGGAATGTGTGGATGAATTTCGCTCTTATTGTAGCTTGTCAACACACAGTATCCTGGAGACAAGCATTATTTCCACTTCTACACTTCTCGTATATATAGTTAATATATTAAACTTACTGCAAATGAGAACTAATAAATATTAACTATCACTTTACATGTAAATATCACCTAATGTGTTGCGTTAATTTCTACATTTCCACAAACCAAGTTTGTACCAGTATGCTGAACTTTACATGTCACGACGCCGCTTTCGTGGTTGTTAGAATAATGAAAAATTCGTGAAAAGTTACATCTATCCCGCGAAGTATAGAAATGGAAGTCATGTCTGTCTTCAGAATACTGTGTGTTGACAAGCTCCAGTAAGAGCGACATGCAGCCACATATTCCGGGATAGATGTGACTTTTCACGAATTTTTCATTATAGACGGCTGCAGTCGAGATAAGTGTGAGCATCTTAGTAAACTTACAATGTACAATAAGATAGATACTACAGTCCTATAGGAGGCACAATTAGAAAACTACGAACAGATTAAAGCTCGAGGAAATATTCCTGGGAATAGAATTGTAGCCAGCAATATATCTGATGTATATTGCTAAAATAATTATCTTTGTAGACGCCACACGTAAATAAATAAATAATTCTTGATCAGCTTGTAATTTCTGTAAAGTAAGCTTAAGGGTGTTTTAATAAAGAAAAAGAACTGCTGCATTCAATTAGTGTACAAAAATTAAAAGATTCAGAATTTATTTAGTCATGTAATTTATTTTTAATATATCTTTGTCGTAACAGAAATTACGAATTAGTCAGAACCAATAAAATGTGATAATATCAGTTGAAAATATTCTGTGATTAGTGTCCACCTATCAAATTTCTTCTGATTAGGTTATGACTTTTGTAGCCATAAACTGTTTGTAAATTCCAAAGGCACCTTCAATATTTTAAACAAATTTATTCATGATATATTGTCTGAGAATTTCTCCAATAAAATATATATTTAACATAGATAAGAGGATTAAAAGAGTTGTAATATTTTGGCTCTACGATCATCACAAAAAGTCACCCGATATGTATTGTTGGCGGGAGAGTTTATAATGACATTTGAAACCGAGCTGATACTGGCAACTGTTTTTCCGCCTTAATCCGTAATTAATTAAAATCCCACCTGCATAATATAACTCGCGCTTTTACTTGTCAGACTTTAATCGGCGTGGAAAATTTTTGTCAGTTATCACGTACAGTAAAATGAAAGTCATACAAAGACTAAATTGAAATTGCGAAATTTGGTATTGCAGCATTATCAAGCTTTTATTTTCAATACGTAAAATGTTGTATTTTAGTGAAATTTTCAGGAAAAATGTATTTTGTTCGTATTAACAGACGATGCAAATTACAGCAAGATACATTTGATTATTCAAGGTAGTAGTGAATAACAGTGAATAAGTAGTATATTGTGTAACGAGTGACTGAAGTAACATTTTTTAGGCGAGCTTAAAAAATTAATTCTACGAGTTAAACACTATACTTTTTCTACGACCTCGCCTATGGCATTAAAGCAAAAAAAATATGTAAACAAATACGTTAGCTTCAATTAAAAATTACAAAACTATAGACTATATTTAAATTAGTTATAATTTAAAAATTGATACATAGAATATGTAGACCATAAGGTCGATGGCTTCAAATTTGCCCACAATTTTGCAAAATATGCAAACAGCGCAATTTCCGAATATTAATTTACGCTATTATCAGCCTTCTATTCCATGAATTTTACATAGACTTCTTCATACCTCTTCCTCGATTTTTTTCGTAATAAGCCCGCATAGGTTTTCTCAGCTTGATTTCTGGTGGTGTATTGGGAATATCTAAATCACTTTCTGAATCAGAAATCATGATAAAGCTATAAACATCACAAACCGACGTGATTTAAAAATGAATGACGCGATATAGCAACAGCAAGCAACTAGACGGAAGCGAAAATTAGAAGGTAATTTTCGTTACTAGAGACGAAAGTTAACGCTATGGTATTTTCCCTCACTAGGGACGGAAATCAAATTTTCGCTGCAGTATTCGTTGACGAAAAATGTCTTTTTATAAAGGGTTGTAGAAAAAAAATATTTTATATACAGTGGAACCCCGATTATCCGTGCGCGCTTTATCCGGGGCGCGGATTATCCGTGGCTGTCGGCCAGATGCTGGCGCGTGAACCCGTGCAGACGTTCGTCTCGGGGAATCCCCAATTTATGTGTTTAGTATGTATGTATGTACTTTTTTTCGTCATCTATCGACCGGCTCATTAGTTGATCGTAAACAAATGCATAAAATGCAGCGTACCGGTGCTAACGAAAAGCGTAAACGCAATGTTTTAACTATAGAACAAAAAATGGAAATTTTAAAACAATTTAAAAAAAACAAAAGCGTTGCAGCATTGGCTAAAACATATAACATTGGAAAACAAACGGTTCGCGACATTGTGAAGAAGAAAACCGAATTACACAGCTTTGTAGCTAAAGCTGACAGTGCAAAAGCTATTTCTGAGAGGAAGTCTCTAAAAGGATCCACTTTTCGAGAAGTTGATGATGCTATGACCAAGTGGTTCTTACAGAAAAGATCGGAAGGGGTTTCCAATATCAGGATCTATGTGTGCTAGGCAAGCCCAATAGTTTCACGAACAGCTGAAAATTAAAGGAAACTTCTCTGCATCTTCCGGTTGGCTACACAGATTTAAGAAACGTCATGGAATAAGACAATTAGCTGTTCAAGGGGAGAAACTAAGTGCCGATGATGTAGCTAAGGTGGAATTCTGCTATAATTTAGAAAATCTTATAACGGAGCGCGACCTAAAACCCGAACAAGTGTATAACGCAGACGAAACTGGGCTTTATTGGAAAGCAATGCCGAAAAGAACACTTGCTGCTGGCTCAGAAACTAGTGCACCAGGTTAGCTTTACATATTTTTGTACTGTTTTTTTTATAATTTTTTAATTTTTTAATTAGGTTTTAAGGTAAGCAAAGACCGTTTAACAGTGCTATGCTGTGCTAATGCATCAGGAACCCATAAGCTTAGGTTAGCTGTCATTGGAAAATAAAAAAATCCGAGGGCTTTTAAAAATGTAAAAACACTGCCAGTTGATTATTATAATCAAAAGGGAATCAATAGAAAATTCGCTGCTTGGATGGATTGAGCGATTTCTAAAAAGTGGTTTTTCGAGAAATTTATACGACAAGTTAAAACTTTTCTGCAAGAAAATAATCTTCCACTCAAGGCTGTACTGTTACTGGATAATGCTCCATCGCATCCTGATGCAGAGCAACTAAAGTCAGCAAATGGGAACATATTCGCGGCATATTTTCCTCCGAATGTGACATCTATTGCCCAGCCAATGGACCAAGGTGTTATAGAGACCATGAAAAGGCTTTATAGGAAAGACCTTATGCTTCAATTTTTGGGAGAAAGTGACCTTATGGGATTTTGGAAACGTATGAATGTGAAAGAAGCAATTTATGCTGTAGCTCGCGCTTGGAGTGAAGTGAAAGAGACTAACATTAAACAAGCACTTTATAAAATAATGACCTTAGAAGATACAGCAGATGAAGAAGGTACTGAAGATGATAATCGCTTAAATGAAGGTGAGTTATCAATCGAACACATAGCATCTATAGCCTCACAAATCGAAGACTTGGAAGAAATAGACATCGAAAAAATAAATGAATGGATAGAATGTGATCACCAAGAAAAAGGGTATCAGATTATGGAAGAAGATTATCTAAGGCAGACCTCTGAAGAAAGTTCTGACAAAAGTAGTGATGGCGATGAAAATAATTTCGTCATCAAAACAAGTCATCGAGAAGCAGGAGATGCAGTAAATATACTTATCATTTATTTTGAAGAACAGCCTGAAACTGATGTTATTCATGTACTTCAACTTAGAAAACTGAAGGAAATTATAAGAGGCAGAATTTACGAAGCCCAAAATCAAATAAAAATTACTGATTTTTTTAATTGATTTTATTCACGTTATTATAGTTCATATAATATGTATATGTAGTACATATTACATATGTATAAATATTAAAACTTTTATTTTTTGTTACATGTTCAATCACGTTTCTTTTGTTCCTTTGACATACGTACATATGAATTTGTTTAAATAAATTATTAAAGAATTAAAAGTGAGGTTTTTGGATTATCCGTGTTTTCGATTATCCGGCAAAGGTTCGGTCCCGACTGACCCGAATAATCGAGGTTTTACTGTATTTGTGTTCGTAATGACATTATTATGATACCCAAAACACTATCGAAATGAGCTTCATTTCGATACCTCTTTTTTAATTTTTCAATGTTGGCGTTGTTCGAGTACAGATGCAAATATCTTATTGCTCTCTTTTGATTTTAAGAATTTAAGTACATTTTACAGAATGACATACGTAGAAAAGAAAAATGCTACATAAAAAACGTTTACTGAATACAATTGACAACAAGTATATTAGTTCCTATGTCACCCATGTTTATATTTTTAAATAAAATATTAAGTAATGTTAACGAAAATTAATGGATTTAAATTTGAAAATGTCAAGAATCAATGTGACCAACTGCATACTTTATATAAAAATAAAGCTCTGAACTTCTGAATCTCTGAATTAAATAATTTCAACTTATTAATGTAAAAAAAATAAAACAGAAAAATAGTATAAAGAACTCGTTTCATAAGGCCTTTTGTCGTACTCGTTCTTTAGAAAATTCGCTGCTGTCACGGCTCGTTTTCTAAACTGAACTCGTGCCACAAAATGGTGCCTTTTGAAACTTGTGTTTTAATGTACTATTTTGTGCGATTAAATTCTATTTGATCATTTACCTTGCTGGTTTCGAAGACGGTAAGTATTGTTTACCGGTTACTACAGATTAAACTCGATAGTAAGTAATTTTTGTGTTCTGGAACGGTAAGTAAATTGAATTAATTAGTTATTTGCACCACAAGGGAGGTAAGTAACTTTTACCAGTTGAGGACGATTTTGCGTCCGAGCGGAGCGAGGGCTGGTAAATGAGTCCGAAAATTGGTCAAAACACTTACCTCCTGCGTTGTGTATAACGTTTTAACTGCTCCCACAGCTATGGTTCACGAAATAAAAAATCAGATTTTACATTTCTTGATCAAATTATTTTGACAGTGACACTTATTAACTTTCTTGTACGATCAGTCAATTTAACGTATTTACTGGTTAGACTAAAAGAATAGTAGGTTGTGTTTACAAATCTCAGATCGGTAAGCCGATCAGAAGGCAGCAAGTAATAAAATATAAAAGTTTTGTAGCAGCTGAACATCCTATCTGCTACCCATTTTCAAGAATGGAATCGGCACTTGAATGCATTTTACAAAATTATAAACAACAACTAATGAAAAGTATGTCTTTGGAGACTGTAGTTAAGTAAAACCTCAAAAAAGGTATAAAACCCCTTACCACAATTAATAATAATATCCTAAATACGTATTTCGACAACTAAGTTGTCATTATTAGTAGGTAAAACCACTAATCCAAGTGTCGCACATGGAGCACAGTAAAGCTGACACATATAATCGCGCAATAACTTTACACGGTGTCTATAAATTTCCAAGTGAATTAAGTGTCTTTTGTCATTTTAGATAGTGGGATTTTGAGATTCTTTTTCTCCGTGATAGTTGTTACAGAATTGTCACGGAATTGTAACATAATCGTCACATAATTGTCACAGAATTGTCCCAGAATTGTCACAGAATTGTCACTTATTGACATTGTTTGACATTAAACCAATTTAAATTTAAAAATAATTTAAATCAATTAATTTGGTTAATGCATGGATCATGCAAAAACAATAATAAGCATCACAAGCGTTAAGGTCTACCGGTCTCACACAAAATTGGTAGTTTCGGCAGGTACCCTCAGCCACCAAACTATTGCCTTCCACCAGTAAACAACCCTTGTCGCTTTTGATGCTTAAACAACTATTTTCACGTTAATGGACATAACTCATGGATTGAATTCATGTATCGATCGCAATAATTTGCTGTCATTCTCATGTCGATTGAAAACGATTGTGACAATTTGCATCGTAGAAATTTATTGATGCAAATCGATGTAATCATGATTCGGTGGGTTATGTGCATAACCCAACGAAAAAGTTTTGACATGCCATAATTCTCAATTGTCAACATTATTTGCCCAAGGGTGGTAAGTAGATCACTTACCCTCTGTTGTCAATAGCAACTGGGACTTCTGCGGTAAAATTAACTTACCTGTTTGAAAACAATTTAACAATAGTCTACTTATGATAGTGAGAGCAGATAAATAAGTTTATATTATTTGTATGTAAATTAGTTATTAATAAAAACATTAACCGTTCAATTATTGCAAGTACCAATTAATATAGGAGACTTGTTTTATGTAATGACTACTAATGACGTTTGATGAAGAAGCTGCACCATCTATAACGGTTTGCTGGGGCGAAATTTCTTTACAGCTGCATATTTTAATATCAAGTTGGATATCTAGAGGAGTTATCTTTATCATCACCTGGAAGAATTTTTCTGGAATTCTTTATCTTGTTTTCTGCAGATTCTTTAATGTACTTTTTCTATTTTGCGTTCGAAATGAACTCATTATGAAACCCAAAACAGTATCGAAATGAGCTTCATTTCGATACACTTTTTTTCATTTTTCAATGTTGGCGTTGTTCGAATACAGAAATAAATATAATTGCTGTAATTTGATTTTAAGAATTTATGTATATTTGACAGATATGATATATGTCCGTATTTTACACAAACAACGTATGTTGTATACAATTGACAAGAACATATAAAAAGCGTTCAAATAAGCTTTGCCTCTAGTAGGCCATTCCTTTAAAAACGTATGATTATTAATAATTTAAATTTGCATTAGTTGTCAATTAGACAGATGCATAGTTGACAAAAATTGCTTTGTAATTTAAAATTGATTTAACATGGTTTTTACTATACAACACAAATCATTCATGCTAGAATCTTATTTTCGAAACGGACGTAAGATTGACGGACAATGGCAGTATTCTCTTCAAGATTGTTTAGAAGAATTTAGAAATGAGTTCCCTAATGTCATCTTTGATTATGACAGTTTTCGGCACACAGTGACACATTCCGTTATGGTTCCGCAGAAAATTGGTGTATGGTGTGCGATTAGTCGAAGGAGAATTATTGGCCCTATTTTTTTTAACGGAACCTTAACAGGAGAAAGGTATCGACAAGAAATTATTATGCCATTTATCGAACAGCTTGACGACGAAGAAATACCACAGGGTTACTTTCAACAAGACGGAGCTAGAGCACACACAGCAGGTGAAACAATTAATATTCTGCAGCAATTTTTTCAAAATCGGTTGATAAGTTTAAACACTGAACATGAATTTCCACCAAGATCTTGTGACATTACCCCATGTGATTTCTTTTTATGGCCATTCTTAAAGAACTCAATTTATCAAGTACAGATACCTGATCTTGCAGGCCTTCAAATCAGAATTGCTGAAAGAATTAATGGAATTGACAATGCGATACTACAAAACACTTTTTCCTCCATTAGAAGAAGATGTGAGAAATGTTTCGAACAAGGTGGTGGACACTTTGAACAATTTTTATAAAATTTTGCTTGTTTGTTGGAAATAAACATATTTCATTCACTTAAAAATGTTCGTTTTATTATTTTGACATTTGTCATTTCAATCAAATATCTCATCTCATAACCAACAAAATTCCTATTAAAATTAGTAACAAGCTAAGACATAATCATAATTTCCAAGGGCTACTTTGAGGTAAAATTTATTTGAATTCTTTGTATATGTTTCAATGTCACTCATGTTTATATTCTTAAATGAAATATCAAGTAATGTTAACGAAAATTAATAAATAATATGTAATATAATATACGTCGCGGATAGCATGATTTAAATTTGAAAATGTCAAGTATCAATGTGACCAACTGCATGCTTTATATAAAAATTAAACTCTGAACTTTCAAATTAAATAATTCCAATTTAAGCAATTTATTAATGTAAAAAACGCATAATAGAAAAAATAGTATAAAAAACTCGTTTCATAAGGCCTTTTGCCGCACTCGCTCTTTAGAAAACTCGCCGCTATCGCGGCTCGTTTTCTAAACTGATCTCGTGCGGCAAAATGGTGCCTTATGAAACTTGTTTTTAATATACTATTTCAATATTAAACGCAACACGTCGCAACATTACCTTCCTGGTTGTTAGGATAATGAGTAGAGCAGACCAATTTCCGTGCGCGCGATGTGCGCCGATGTGAGGATGATTGTATTGCATCAGTACTAATAAAAGCATTCAGTATGTGTTTGGTACTTGCTTAGACTGCATGTAAGTGTAAGCATACGTAATAAAATGTTGTCGACACAAAAATCGAGAAAACGACCGTTGTCAGACGAAGTGAATAAGTTTATTATGGATTTCCCGGACTTAATATACGATGGCTCAAAAATTAAATGTTTAGTGCAATACATATCTAATGTGTTTGTCAAAAACACATTGTAAAGAACACGTAAGCAGTTCGAAGCACAATACTAACAAAATAAAACGACAACAGTTTATACATGAACTATGTGTAACTATGATTGTGTGTACACTGCCGTTTACCTTGTTAAGTAATGATTCATTTATTTCATTTATTTCATTTTGGAATAAATACGCGAATCAAACATTACCGAGCACGACAACGTTTTCCGAATATAAACATATTTTTTCCTCACGGCGGACATGTTTTTCAGAAATAACTTTAGAAACGCACCTGATGTTGAAAATATACAATCGACTTTCTCCAGTTTGTCAATCCTTGGAAGACGCTTAAAACGGTAAGTGTTTTTTTAAATCCTCTGTCGTGCACAAATCACTGATTTCATACATTTTCTATTTTATTTATAGGTACATACAACGCTGCTATAATATGTACTATTCTGATTTTTCGTGTGATTATGCATATTACTTTAATAGCAGAAAACCAAATGTATATTTAATTATTTCTGATAGAATAAATGTCTCTACTTCTATACTTATATCGGTAACAAGCTCATGTTGCGTCCCTATTCTATTGCATATTCTAATATATTACGAATTACACTCCCATACCGGCGCTAATGGCGCGCACGGAAATTGGTCTGCTCTAATAATGAGAAACGCGACATGCAGCGTTTCTGCATACAGATACAAACTTAGAAATGTAGCAATCAACGCAACATTTTAGGCGACATTTGCATGTAAAGGGAGATTTAATACTTATTAGTACTCATTTACATTAAGTTCATTATACTAATTTAGTAAACAGAATAGTTGACACAGACTAATATAATTAATGCACTGTTAGATTTATAATGATAGTGTTTTTGTTAGTGAAGTGTAAGTTAGCATATTATGTTTAGAAGGTTTTCATTGCCAACTTTAAACAATTCTATATTTTTGAAAATATATTTTCAAAATTGTTATTATTTCAAGTATTCAGTATAAGGTTCACTTTATTAAAGTGGTAATTTAGAAATTATTATTATTTTATTATTTGCAATCGTGCATTTTAAAGATTGCTTTTATTGCAGTATAGTAATTTGACTTATCTGCACTTATTTATTGTATATACCTTTCTATCGTACTTTGATATATGCATATAGAGAAAAATAATTTGATAAAGGAACAGAGTTTATGATGATATAAATTACAGGCAATTATAAAATTATTGCAAAAATAGTGAAATTACTAACGTTAACTATATGAGAGAATAAATATATTTATCAAATTAATTTTATAATTATATTACACAACTATTTTTGTGAATGATTGACAATGGGGATTTTAAGTATACATATTACATAAAGCATTATAAAAATCGGTGAATTGTACTGCTACTACGACGCGATCACCATTTTGAATTTAAAACACGCAGATAATCGATAAAGAACAACACACAATGAAAACGGAAATTAAAGAAATTACTAATATTAAACAAGAAAGAAATTCAATTAACAACAGAAGTAACATAAAAAATCTAATACATACTATAACCTAATAATGTAACGATCTGCAATTTACCATTATGAATATATGTTGTATAAATTTCTATCATATGTTATTTAAATATCTATACACTGGCTTATCATGCTGGCAGTACCGTGATTAGATCCCTGACTAGGCTGTCCGAGTAGGTTTTCGTCGTTTTCCTTCTCGTTCAAGGTGAATGCCGACATCTTAACATCTTAAGTCGCTCCACAGGCGCAGACATAATAACTTATGGCTCACCAATCCTCTGTAATTGACATCTAGCTGTTGAGAGTGCTGAGGCATGAATTATTATTATTAAACTTGAATGTATCTTTGAATATTTTAATTTTATCCATGACAACTACAGATATATAAATATGACATTAATAAATTGTCATTTATACTATAAATTTCTTTGAAAAAAGCATTATGTACCGAAACATGTAAGATTATTTTAAATATATACATATTAAAGTAAAACGGACCTTAAATCGCTGACTAATTAAATCTATTATAATATACAAAGGTCTAGAAAGAATTATCTATATATATATATATATATATATATATATCTATATATATATACATCTATATATATATACATATATGTATATATGGTAATTTCTAGCTGTTGGCGATTAAAGGTCTGGCTTTACTTCAAGGTATATATATTTAAAACAACCCTACATATTTCGGCAATACAAAAACAAGAGAATACAAAATATAAAATTTTATATTTTGTATTCTTTTGACAAAGGCATCATTGCCGAAACATGTAGAGTTATTTTAAATATATATACTTTGAAGTAATGAACCAGACCTTTAATCGCCGACTTATTAAGTTTACCTTATATATATATATATATATATATATATATATATATATATATAATATTTTCGTGACCTTGGTATGATATGGTAAATTCAATCAGTTGGCGATTAAAGGTCTGGCTTTACTTCAAAGTATATATATTTAAAACAACCCTACATGTTTCGGCAATGATGCCTTTATCAAGGATATAAAATATAAATGTTATATTTTATATCCTTGATAAAGGCATCATTGCCGAAATAGAGTTATTTTAAATATATATACTTTGAAGTAATGAACAAGACCTTTAATCGCCGACTTATTAAGTTTACCTTATCATACCAAGGTCACGAAGATATTATATTTATATATATATATATATACATACCTTATTATACCTTATTCACTGAACGTATAGATTAGCAAAAAAATGCGTTATCACTGAGTGGTTTCTAATACTGCCTTTCTATTGGTTCTTATAGTTGTATGGAAATACTTAGCATACTTAAGTAGGTAGTATAAATTATACCAAGGCTTCTAACATAGTTTGTGTTTTACTAAATAACAACCTTTTCAGCGAATCAATTGCATCTATTCACAGTAGCAAATAATTTTTTTAAAGGCATGTATGCATTAAAAACATACTAATTTTAAAGACTCTTAACGTGGTGAAAGCTTTATTAATATTGGGCCGGGCACGCGTTACAAGCGTGATTACCAGAGAGCGGACTCGAGCGATTGATGATTCATGGCCCATAGGTGTCTGCCTTCTATTCGCAATAGGTTTGTTTCTGTAAGCGATCCGTGAGTTTCGAACAATTGGATACGTATGGCAAGCTGCATAAGTGGCACATACCTACATATGCAGTTAATATGTATCTGTAAATGCACAACATAGCGAATGTAATAAACGGTTTGGTAACCAGCGGCAACTACTGCTGAAACAAAAGTAATGCGGAGAAGTGAATTGCGTATCGAATTTTGAATAAAAATAATTTACAAAGAACAAAACTCAAAACTACGTATTTTCTGTGAAACATTCAAAGTGTAAAAGATAACTATGAACAAGTAAAGTTTGTTCAAGGTGTACCTGTGTTAAATTCGCTCTTTTAGATGTTAAAACGTCTTTAAAAATAGAAAATGTCTGCTCCTCATCGCAACTGGTGATGGGTGCGTGATTAAAATGTTGCAAAAGTGCACCATACTTCGAATGTATAGATTTCTCAATCGGTTCTGTGCAGAATTAATACAATATATTCAAATCTGGATTTCTGCTAAATATGGCATCAACTTTTTGTCTCAGCTTTGAGAAATATCTTTTTAAATGATGAAACTAACTTATCAACATTTATATTCACCTACCCTGTCTAGTGCATGTGCTGCACAGGTAACGTGTAGCATATTGGGATAAGATTGTTTTAATAACTTCCCTGCCTTTAACATATAAGCTGCCGCATCAGTCAAAAATAATAGTATCTTGTCTTTATAGTTGTTATTCGTTGACATAATATTGTGAATACATTGATCAATTACTTCTGCAACGGTTTCACCATTTACGACTGGCAATATTTTAGATGCAATTAAGTATGGTTAGTATGAAGTTGTCGGATGAAGAATACCAATAACTACATTTAACACATATCGTCCCATTACATCTGTTGTTTCGTCTGCACTTATCCAACGATAATGACCAGATAGGTTGCTTCGTATTTCTTCAATGGTTCTCAATAACATTTTGGTAATTTGTATGTACGTAATGTAGATTCATCTGGTATATGACGATCAGTATATTTTGTAAGAAATCTCCTGAGGACTGGATTGCTAAGCTTTTCGAATGGGATATTGGCCGCCATGAAAGCTTTACACTGTTCTTCGCTAAAAGTGTCAGGTGCGGATGGTCATATGTTATCTTGATGAGTTTTCGAAGAAACGTGTCTCTGCACATTACACTTTTGTGTCTCGGTATCATTACGAATATGCAACCAATCTGTATGGCATCTAATCCATCCTACCATGGCTGCCTTACAAGAATTCTCCATAGTTAATGAAAATAAAGAGAAATACTAACAACAGAAACAAATGGGCTAATAAGAAGAAACGAAAACTACTCCAAAAATAAAGTAGAGAGTTAAACTTAATATTTATAAAAAATTATAGGATAAATATACAATATAACAATATAAAACGGATTTTTTTAAAAAGTAAACATTGTAACCAAATAACACTGAAAGAAACGAAACCAGAAACAATCCCTTATAGAAGAGAGTAGAAAATATACTATCTCAAGAACAATAAATACATATATGTATATGCAGGTATAACAGCATGTAAACACGAGAATACACTTTGGAAATTATCGAATATAATTTCTTAAGCGATTATTTCAAGAAGTCTAACGAAATAATATATAAATGTATATTCCGTCTTACACGCTACTGTTGAATTTAATTTATAAGGGAATACACATAATGTGCTATTTATAACGACGGAAATAAGAACATCAGCTCGACGAATGCAATCAAGCAAGTAAATAGTGGGGTTGATATAACATGCATACTATACCTGATACCGCCACAACGTTTTATCGGGGCAATTGGTCATTCAATCGCTTCAGTCCGCTCTCTGGTGATTACTCTATACGTTCAGAGAATAATAATAATATAGTTGGGGCTTTTTTCTGTAATATAATAATGTAACTAAAACTATATATTTTTTGTCATTTCCACATAAAATTTGGGACATTTGCGTAATACTTTCGAGGTGTCGATAATTTTTTTTTGTCCTCTGCATCTAATTATAAAAATGTACAAAGTCGTTATCCTTGAAGAAATTCCAAATAGAACCAGATAATTGCTTCAGATTTTACGTTGTGTTCTCGTCTTGTTTATTTTCTTTAATTACCTCTGCATTGTTATACTCGAAAATAAACATAGTGTCAATAATATTCTCTCGTCATTTTCTAGTTTTTACAATGTCACAAATATTTACATGGTTTTATCTTCCTTTTTAAGTGTTACTGTATTTACCGACCTCCTCAGACAAATTATTGCAACTTCAATTGCATTTTTTAAATAAATTAAGTAAAATTGAAAGTATTTGTGTTACGAAATACAAACACGGACAAATTATTGCTTGCAGTTTAAAAAGGTGACATCGGAATTAATCTTTCGTGTAACCGGTTAAAACTAGATGTATTGAAATTCATTTATAAATTTACGACTGAAACTATATATTATTAGTTGAAGCTAATAAGTTTTGTTATTACCACATTCCGTAGTTTAAGCACTACTTTTAATTAGAAATATACCACCTGTACTCTGTTAATAGTACTTAGTTAAAACGTGGTATAAGTATAAATTTATGAACATTTAAAACTGTCTTCTATTCTGGCCAACAAGAGCTGGAAGTGATCTAGTTCTTGAGAATCCCTCCAATAGCCTACTGGATAATAAAATTTTTAATTTTCATTTTACAGACAGCACTTTATATTACCATATACAATTTAACATCGAAGACAAGGTTTAAATCCCCAGAATATAAGCATCTGCCAATATCTTGCGTAATCTTTCAATCAATAGACGGAAGTCTATTTTTTAGTGTTCTCTGTGAATTTTTTTATTTTCTGGATTGCCGATATTATAGATTATGAAATACAGAAAATTTAGAATCTTAGATTTTCTGTAGAACGTTACTCACCGTACTCAGAAAAATTGTTGAATCACATCTTTTTTACAATCAGAAGTTGGAAGATTTTTGAACAAATCCTAATGCGTTCCCCTGTGATAAGTTTGTTTTAAACTTTTTTGATGAGGCTCATGTCAATGTTTTGCCATGGTTTCCCAGATCACTCGATATTTTTTTAACAGAACCTTCATAAAACATGTTTAATACGTGTATTTATCTTGCAAATCAGCTATTAAATATCCTGTGAAGGCTGTTGGCTTGGCATGAATTGCTTATAATTAAGTTAGTTAGTATTGGTATTGACGCTCCGAATTTATTGTATGCTGTTGAGACTGTAGTACAAAAATATGGAATAGAACTAGAACAAAAATTTTTGATATACTCCCTCTTACCTGGTCGGCTAACTTGCTAACCACTGTAGCATGCAATGGTTAGCATGTTAGGCGGCAGATTTCTATGAGGATGGGACATAAAAGCTGTTCGTACTATATGATAAATGCCTTAAAATAGATAAAAATTTTGTTGAAAAGAAAAGGAAGGTCTAGGCTTTCACGTGAAACTAAAATTGTTAAAAAATGGTTTTGTGCATTTGTACTGTTAAAACGGTACTTAAAGACACATGCCTAGTTTATATTGGAAACTGCTATTTTATATTTTATATAAATTTTTATATTTCAGGTTTTTTTTTTTCTAAGAGTAAAAATGATGTTCAATCATCCCCTGCACATTATATCAGTATATGTACCTGACATTGGCAAACCCGAAGAAATGTCAATAGATTTCTACGAAATCCTACAATCAGAACTGGACAAAATCCCCAAAAACGAAAAGATAATCCTATTAGGAGACCTAAATGCTAGAATAGGAAATGAAGCAGTAGATGGAGTAAAACAAAAATACAACGAAGAAGTAACTAACAGAAATGGCGAAATGTTGACAGAATTTTATGCACAGAATGAATTACGAATAAACAACACATACTTCCCTCATAAAGACCAACACAAATACACCTTTTACGACAATAGACAAAATAAATCCATAATCGATTACATCATCACAAACAGAATGTTCATGCCCCAACAAATAGTAGATATAAGAGTCCTGTCCTCAGCGAACATTGGAACAGACCACAAATTAGTGCTAGGAAAACTACGAATAGCAATGTCACTGAGGAAACAAAAGCCAACAACAAGAGCTGAAAAATTCAACATAGAATTGCTCAACCAGGAAAATACGAAACAACTATACGCAGACCGATGCAAACAATACATTACTCTTAACCCAATAATACAACCCGACACTCCCCAAACAGCATGGGATAAACTGAAACAAAACATCTATAAAGCCGCCGAAGAAACCCTAGGCACACGTACGGTATCGCAGAACAGTAGACCGAACAATAAACCTTGGTTTACAACGGAAGTCAAGGATATCACAAGGGAAAAGAAGAAAAATTATTTGCAATACAGGGAATCTCCAACTCAAGAAAACCGAAATAAGTATATTGAAACTAGGAACAAGGTCAATAATAGGGTTAGAGAGATCAAGGAAGAATACTGGCAGGAATTCAGTAACGAAATGGAAGCAGACATGTATGGAGCACAAAAACGAATTTGGAAACTACTAAGAGGCATGAAACGGGAAACGAATGAAACAATACAACTCAGAACAATTACCGAAGAAACTTGGGAGAAGTATTTCAGAAATCTTTACGCAGACATAGAGAACCTTGTAGAAACACAAGAAGAAGACATACAAAACGACCCACCAGAAGAGTGCACGCAAATCACTGAAGAGCAAGTAAGAGAGACAACGAGGAAACTTAAGAATAGGAAAACTCCAAACCAAGACAAAATACCAAATGAGCTAATAAAAAATGGAGGAACTGCCACCATAAAAGAATACACAAAACTGTTTAATATCATACTACAACATAGAAGAATACCTGAAGAATGGAAGAACAGCGTAACAATACCCATCTTCAAAAAAGGAGACAAAACCGATCCAGCAAACTACCGTGGGATAACATTGTTGAGCACCTCGCTAAAACTCCTAACTAAGATCATTGCGGACAAAATAACCCCAACAATGCCAATAAGCGAAGAACAACAAGGATTTCGAAGAAGTCGATCCACCACTGACGCTCTATTCATACTCAGACAACTGATAGAAAAATCATTAGAGTACAACACCCCTGCCTATCTTTGCTTTGTAGATCTAACTAAGGCCTTCGACAGAGTACAACTAAAAGACGTCATCACGATCTTGGAAAACAATAATACGAAGAAAGAATACGTAGAACTCATTAAGGACCTAAACACGAACACAAGAACGTAAATACGCACAAACCTCACCCTAACGCAACACCTACGAACCACAACAGGCATCCGTCAAGGCGATAGTCTCAGTCCTTTATTATTCAACGCAATCATGGATGAGCTGGTGAAAGCTGTAAAGAACACCGGATTAGGATATCGAATGGGCATACACAACATAAATATAATATGCTATGCTGATGACGCAGTACTTATTGCGGAATCAGAGGACGACCTACAAAGAATGTTACATGCTTTCAACAAACAGGCAGGAAAACATAACATGGAAATTTCGATAGACAAGACCAAATGCATGACCATAGCAAAAGAACCTGTACGCTGCAAATTGGTAATAGAAAATAAGACCGTCGACCAAACCATGTCAATCGAATACCTTGGGTGCAAAATTACAAGCGCAGGGTTTTTGGGTGATGAGGTGAGGAAACAAGTAAACAAAGCAGCAGCAATATCGGGACATCTTAGGTATCCAATCTGGAGAAACAAACACCTAAGTACGGAATGCAAATCAAGGATATACAAAACATGCGTACGACCGGTGATGACATATGGTGCGGAGACGAGAGCGGAAACAACGATAACAAAGAGGATACTAAGAACAACCGAAATGAAGACTCTAAGAACGATAACAGGATACACATTACATGATAGGCAAAGAAATACAGATATAAGGGAGAAGTGTCAAACGGATGACGTAGTCAGATGGATACGGAAAAGAAGAAGAGAATGGAACCACCATGTCAGCCGAATGACTCCCGACAGAATGGCCAGAATAGTACGAAACAACATACCTCACGGAAGAAGACCCATAGGACGACCACCAAAACGCTGGCGAGACAGCTGGCAATCAAATTCACAAGAACTGCCGCCACAAAGAAACCGGAACTAAACAGGCGATACGCCTATTGAAAGAAGAAGAAGAAGAAGAAGGTTTTTTTTGTAGGTATTTGTTACATTTAAGTTTCATTCATTTTACATCTACACTTCTTTCTCCAGCTTACTACACTGTCACTTACTCTTGGCAGTTTTGACGATGTCTCTTCCACATTTTTACCAGCTTAAAGTATTGCAGTAACATCTGCAAGTTGCTATAGTAATGTTATATATCTGTAGGATATCGCAAGTATCTAGTAGATTATACAAAATAATTTTAAACATACATGAGTAGGCAAAAACCTTACCAATTTTTTATATAACACAAAAGTATTTTTAATAATATAAAATATAAAGGTATTTTTAATAATATAAAATATTATTAAAAATCTGGTGTGAAGAACACAAATGCAGGTTCACTATTAATATTTTCTGTGAACGTGTCCGAATATATCCCATCCCCAGAGACGTAGATACGTATTTCGATTTTCTACAAGCTTATCGGTACGCCCCTGCTGGAGAAAGGATATTTCCAGACACATTCACAGAAAAGAACCACCTCGCCCTATCACCGTAATTATCCAGACCGAGCGCAGAAGTAAATTCGGCGCTACCTGTTGTCAGACAGCCGAAGTACCTCGCATACCGTCCACATAATTAATGTGAAGTAACGACGCCCTTCCAAAGGTTAGCTTCACATTAATTATGTGGACGGTATGCGAGGTACTTCGGCTGTCGGACAACAGGTAGCGCCGAATTTACTTCTGCGCTCGGTCTGGATAATTACGGTGATAGGGCGAGGTGGTTCCTTTCTGTGAATGTGTCTGGAATAATCCTTTCTCCAGCAGGGGCGTACCGATGAGCTTGTAGAAAAGCGAAATACGTATCTACGTCTCTGGGGATGGGATATATTCGGACACGTTCACAGAAAATATTAATAGTGAACCTGCATTTGTGTTCTTCACACCAGATTTTTAATAATATTTTATATTATTAAAAATCCCTTTAAAAATACCTTTAATTAAAAATACCTTTGTATTATACAAAACTGGTGGGGTTTACCTACTCATGTATGTTTCAATTATTCTGATAATATAAAATATTATTAAAAATCTGGTGTGAGGAACACAATACAAGTTCAATATTAATGATTTTGTGAACGTATCCCTCTCCAGAAACGTAGATACGTATTTTATCTTTCTACAGATTCCCTGCTGGAGTAGGATACATTCACAAAAAAATAATTACTTCGCTATCTCACAGATATTATTAAGACCGAGCGTAGAAGTACATTTAGCGCTGCATATTAGCAAACGGCCGAAGCCACAAGATCTGTCTATATAACAATTGCGAACTAACAAAATGTTTCCATCAGATGGCACTGCCGTATCTCTGGAAACTGTATTATCATGTCTTCATTACTTATTACTTATCAACCGCAAACGTATATAACAAAATAATTTGAAACATAGATGAGTAGGTAAAAACCTCATCAATTTTGTATAATACAAAGGTATTTTTAATAATATAAAATATTATTAAAAATCTGTTGTGAAGAACACAATACAAGTTCAATATTAATATTTTTATGAACGTATCCCTCTCCAAAGACGCAGACACGTATGTGATCTTTCTACAGATTCGTAGTGATATAGCGAAGTTGTCCTTTTTTGTGAATGTATCCTTCTCCAGCAGGGGCGTACTGACAAATCTGTAGAAAGATGAAATACGTATCTGCGTCTCTGGAGAGGGATACATTCACAAAAATATTAATATTGAACTTGTATTGTGTTCTTCACACCAGATTTTTAATAATATCTAGTAGAGTAGTTTATTGCAGAGAAAGGTAAATATACTTCATATGTTTGAGTCTTTAAACAAATAAGAGTTGTAGACAAGAAGGTATCAAGCTGATAAAAATTGTGGATTCTAGACTCAAAAAAGTCCCAAAAAGTCTTATAAATGATGCCAGAAAAGGATAAAATATACTTTTTTTTTGGTATCGTTATAAGATTTTTTTTGGGTCTGGAATCCATAACTCTTATCAGCTTGACACCTTCTTGTCTACCATTCCTCGCAGATGCAAGGCACTAGTACACACATTTTTTGGGGGAATACATCGGACTTTGACAAAGAAATGTTACTAGTTTTAAAGTTATCTTAAATTCATGCAGACACATCCGAAAACTATTGAGTTTAATTTTGGGTTTCCGAATAAATTGATAATTATAACTGATTAAATAATCTTTTTCTAAAGAAAACTTAGTTGCAGAGCAAAGTAAAGTTAAAGTTCGAAATCTCTAACACATTTTATATAACAAAACATGAAAACAATAAATAAAAAAGATTTAGATTCAATGATCTTAAACTCGGATCATGTGCTCCACAGCGAAACGTGATAATCACTAGACCACATACAATTTGAAAATTTTTCTAGCGGTGTTCCTGCAAATTGTTAACATAGCTCAGCTTCTACTAAAGATTAAAAAAAAGTTTGATCTGCAGCACATGATGTAGATTGTTTTCACAAAATTTCGGCCATTTATTTAAAATATTAAATATTTTGGGTTTGTCAGTTGATGGTCAGTTGGTACTTGTCAAAAATTATTGATTTCGAATCGTTAAAAATGTCGTGGAGTCAGGAACAAGTGTCGACGTTGATTGACGATATACAAAAATATCCTTGTTTGTACGACGTGAGAAGCAATTATGTATGACTTACAAAAATAGGCACTTGCGGGAACAATGTTTACAAGCGATTGCAGAAATATTTCTTATCATACGTCCCGGAGTAAATGTCTCAGAAATTGAAAATTAACTTTTCAATTTCAAGATCTGAATTTGAATCAGATTCAGCTATATGAAATAAATAGCAAATTATCTAATCAATGTAAGTGCGCCGATCTAACATCGACAGAAAACGCATTCTATCCTGCTTTCAGTATACGCATCATATAAACTGTCCTGCATTTGTGCATCCTGTGCTGAATTGCTCTGTACTGTCCTGTGTGTCAATATATGCCTAGCCTTACGATTGATAATAATTTTACTTCCAGAAATATTAATTATTTGATGACACATCAATTTGCGCATCTGAAAAATAAAATATAGAAACCGTATCCACGCTATTTAACAAATGTGTTCGTTGTTTATATTATGTAGGTACTATTTACATAAAGAAATTTGAGTACATCAATAGATTTAGCACGTATTATGCATTTTTTACAAATGCATTACAAACATCTGTATCTGTACACATGGACATACACCCCCGTATTTATCCAACGTTTACTTCAGTCAAAGACACGTGTTTCTGTCTCAGTTTGATGGATCGCCTCACATGTAAATTGCAAATTTTGTGCACCAGATAATCTAGTAACATCTGACGGACAAAAAAGACTACGCCGAAAATAGTGATTTTCTCTCATTCAGCTATGCCGGTATAGAAGGGGAAAAAGTATTGCTGCGGTTTTTCCACATAAATATTATAAAAATTAATGTATTTTTAGTTGTACTATTATTTTGAACGCAAATGTATATTTGACTTGCGCAGTTGGAGCAAGCCGTTTGTATTGATGTGGACGATTTTGAATACTGTATTTTTTTATGGGAAGCCTGCGTGCTAGCTGTATACTTCAGACACAAGTGTACTCTGAGATAAGAAAGTTGTGTTTATAAAAAGATTAATCTTTATTTTTTAATAGTAACTTCGGGTTATTTTTGATTTAATTAGTTGTTGGTGCTGTTTAAATTCATTACCGATATTTAACGAGTTTGTTTATCTCGTAATTGTTATACCTTACACTTTCTTACTCACCGTGTCTCGAAGATATATATATATATATATATATATATATTTATATATATATATATATATAATTTTTTACGTAAGTAAAATATTTTTTTGAAAGATATCTTATTATATTTAAAAGAGTTAAATACTGTATTTTTCTATATTATTATTATTATTATTGTTTTGAAATTTAGTCTTAGTTATTTGATATAAATAACTAAGAAGGTTTTTAAAATTTCTAGTAAAAAAATTCTGTAACTGTAAAATTTTATACGTTTGGTATCTCAAGGGCATTTTTTGTTACATGTGGGTGCACATGCGTTAGAGTTTGCTTCGGGCTGTCAGGTTAGTTTGTTTATTTTGATTTTGTTCTCTTGGGAGAAATTAAAAAGTTTCTTTGTAATTTATTATTTTTAATTTTGATCGGCTGTCATTAAGGTTTTTTAGACGTATGCTGCGGACATTTCCATGCGTTATTTTTTACCTTTATAATATTGTTAAATGAGCCAATATTAATCTTTTATACTTTATAAAGATTTCTTTTTATTTTTGTATTAAATTTTCATTTAAATTTTATATTGTGTTCTTTAATTTTATAATCCTTTCTACACATTTTTAATAAGTAACTTAAAGACATTATCATAACTTTTCTCAAACAAATTTTGAGTGGCGGTCAACTAAGTAAATTTTACTAATTCAATAATTTTCCACTTGTCCGATTCGAACCCTGAGAGGAAAACAGTCCCATTTTGGAAATAAGCCGACTGAATATCCTAGCTGGATAGATTTGTCGTGAATGGTGGAATAGCTAATTTCCAAACCACAGTTCATAGAAGTATGTAGGTGTAACGTTGGAAACCACGGGGTGTATGTCTATATGTACAGATACAGATGTGTGTAATGCATGTCTGTTTCATTTGTAACTATTTAGATAGTTAACAATAATCGCAATCATTCTAATTGTAGCTTTAGCGTTTCAATGACCTATAATATAATTTTCTCAGAACTTCGCTGTAATTAACGGAAACTTTTAAAAGTGCTCACGACGTAATCGTGTAAAATACAATCGCGATAAGTAATTGAACAGTTTAGTCACATACGCCGTCATACAAAATAGAGTAGTAGTGTCAATAAAGACAAATGAACAACCGGTTTGTTCGAACTGGGAAAAGGCTTCAATTCTGATTTATTTATAAAATAATTGTGTTGTATATTTTTTTTTGCGGGGGGAAACTAGGTAACAAACTTTCAGTAAAATTGTATAAATAATTTTTTATCAAGTCAATATCAGCTATAATAAAGTGACAAAAACAAATTGCATGTCGATGCGACAATTCACATCAAGATTTGATACAAAATAATACAAATTTGTATAAAAACAAATTTGTATCTGTATATGCATGGACACACAGTACGTATTTACCAGCTTTTGCTTCAACTACCAGACGCATGCGTTTCTGTGTAACCACTTTGTCAATGATAGGTTTACGAAGATAAAAGACTGTAGGTACACTTGCGGTCATGTAGCAAGTTTTGTCCTATCCGAAGACATCAGATAACCTCATGCCATCTGACGGACAAAACCGACCACGCCGGTGCAAAGTGTTTCTTCTCGAATAGCTAAGCTATTACAGGAGAAGAAAAATACGCATATTACTGTGAGTCCATTAACTCGTCGCCAGGTGGCGTAGTATAGCAAAAACAAATTACATGTCGATGCGACAATTCACATCAAGCTTTGATACAAAATAATACAAATCTGTATAAAAACAAATTTGTATCTGTATATGCATGGACACACAGTACTTATTTACCAGCTTTTGCTTCAACTACCAGACGCATGCGTTTCTGTGTAACCACTTTGTCAATGATAGGTTTACGAAGACAAAAGACTGTAGGTACACTTGCGGTCATGTAGCAAGTTTTGTCCTATCCGAAGACATCAGATATCCTCATGCCATCTGACGGACAAAACCGACCACGCCGGTGCAAAGTGTTTCTTCTCGAATAGCTAAGCTATTACAGGAGAAGAAAAATACGCATATTACTGCGAGTCCATTAACTCGTCGCCAGGTGGCGTAGTATAGCAAAAACAAATTACATGTCGATGCGACAATTCACATCAAGCTTTGATACAAAATAATACAAATCTGTATAAAAACAAATTTGTATCTGTATATGCATGGACACACAGTACTTATTTACCAGCTTTTGCTTCAACTACCAGACGCATGCGTTTCTGTGTAACCACTTTGTCAATGATAGGTTTACGAAGACAAAAGACGTAGGTACACTTGCGGTCATGTAGCAAGTTTTGTCCTATCCGAAGACATCAGATAACCTCATGCCATCATGTCATAGGACAAAACTTGCTACATGACCGCAAGTGTACCTACAGTCTTTTGTCTTCGTAAACATATCATTGACAAAGTGGTTACACAGAAACGCATGCGTCTGGTAGTTGAAGCAAAAGCTGGTAAATACGTACTGTGTCCATGCATATACAGATACAAATTTGTTTTTATACAGATTTGTATTATTTTGTATAATAAAGTGAATTATAATAAAGTAATTTAATTAACAAGAAAAAAAATTTGAAGCATACTTGAGTGAGTTTTAGTCTTTCAAGTATGCTTCAAATTCTTTTGTATAAAACAAAAACGTTTTTAATAAAATAGAAATATTATTAAAAATCGGGTGTAGCGAACACAATGCAAGTTAATATTTGTGTAGAATTGCCTTTCTTGATGTAAATTTATATCTCCACCCACCACTCACAGGACACAAGCTTTTTTATTTAGTTTGGTAGCAATTATATTGCTACCAAATCAAATGATATTGCTATCATTTGAAACTTGTGTATGTTCTCTGAGTATTTTATTTATTTAACAAAAACACTTAAACCTAATTTATTAAGATAAATCTCACAAATATTACCAAATATAAATTCTTCACTCTTGATAAACTTGAATTGATGTGTTGATACTGATTATTTTAATGTTAAAATGAGACTGGTGTTCCTTGTTGTTAAGATGTCTTGTTGTCAGAATGAGACCACTTTTCTTAGTGTTAAAAATACTGCAAGTAGGCAAAATTCGCAATTACCCCAACAAACTATTACGTAATTAATAAATGCGTACTGTATCAGTTGTATGGGCAAATAACGACTTTACTACAGAAAATTTCCAAAGTAAAAAATCTTGGTAAATAGTACCTACTGGCAATAATACCCTTCAAAGGTTTAACGACATAGCTTTAAACTATGCTATTAAACAATAACTTATTGTTATATTGTTTAATATATTGTGGTTTTGTTAAACATGTAGACACTCCTGATGAAGTAACCAATGCGTTATGAAATATAGAGTGGAATAAAGGAGTTTTATTTTTACTTGACAGACCGCTCACCCGTTAATGAAATTTTTACTTATACAGTACGGTCGATAATACTTTATAGTCTATATATATATATATATATATATATATATATATATATATATATACAGGGTGGGGCACAGGAACCGGATGTTTTTAGAATGCATAATATTCGACCATTAGAAAAGGAAAGGGCATTTGACAGGTGGGGATACCTTCCCTGACTCAAATCATTTTACTGTCAGTTACTGTCATGGAGCCGTGGACGCTAGAACAGCGCATATTTGCATATGATTCTTTCGTTAGAAGTGGTAAATCAGTGACTACGGTTCAACGTGAATTTCGTCGGAGATTCAATATTAATCGAAATGACTCTGTCCCCACGCGTAACAAAATCCTACGTTGGGTTCATAATCTTCGAACACGAGGCTCAATACTCAAAATAAAACCGCTCGGATCCCAACGTACAGTGCGCACTCCAGAGAACGTTGAAAGGGTTAGACAAGCGATACTGCGAAGCCCACGCCGCTCTGCTCGGGCTCATTCGGCCGGACTGCGAATCAGTAATCGTACTATAAGAAGGATTTTACATGGTGAATTACATTTGCACCCATACAAAATAGCGGTTGTGCAGGAATTGAATGAAAGGGATTACCAGCAACGCGTTTGCCCAACAAATGCTTACACTTTATGAGCAGAACGAAAACATGTTGGTGGTAATGAGTGATGAAGCCCATTTCCACCTTAATGGGGCTGTCAATAGACAAAATTGTCGGTATTGGGCTGCCGGAAATCCTCAAGAGCTGCATCAAAAACCGCTGCACAGTCCTAAGGTTACAGTTTGGTGCGCAGTGGGTAGGTTTGGCGTTATCGGTCCCTATTTTTTTGAACAAAACGATGTTACCGTTACTGTAACATCGGCGCGTTACATTAATATGGTGAACACCTATTTTATCCCTGAATTGCAAAGAAGAGGTTTGGATCCTCTACAATTATGGTTTCAGCAAGATGGAGCCACGGCACACACCGCCAGAGCGAGTATTGCTGTTCTTCGTACTCTGTTTCCTAATCATCTCATTTCGAGATTTGGTGATGTTTTATGGCCTCCTCGGTCTCCCGACTTGTCCACATGTGATTTCTTTCTATGGGGGTTCCTCAAGTCTCGTGTTTACGAGGGTAGACCTCGTACGTTACAAGAACTGAAGGAAGCGATACGTCAACAAGTTAATCTAATTCCTAGAAACCTGCTGGAAAGAGTGGAAGTCAATTTTCGTGAACGACTACAACAATGCGTAAACGAAAACGGACATCACATGCCTGAAGTAATTTTCCGCAAATTATGAAATGCTAAATTCTTGCGTATGTAATCCTACCAATAAATTTCTTTTAATTCATAAACTGACGATTTTATTGTTATTTCAAAAACATCCGATTGCCGTGCCCCACCCTGTATATATATATTGTAGTGGGGCATACCCATGAACATAAGAGGCCTAGAATAAAAATACAGAATTTAGATTTATAATGTTAAATTTAGAATAAGATAATAAGGAACTGCATTTTTCACGTGCCATATCAATAAAGTTAATTCCGCATATTTAATTGCCCCAATTTGAATCATATATTTATCTATTTCCTTGTAGTCATTTACTTAAGTCATTTTCATTTACATTATAATTTCACCGAAGATATTTAACTTAATTGATTGGAAATATTTGTGACACATATTATGGTTATAGCTGTACCTTGTTTGAATTGTATAAGGCGGGAAATATCCCAACTGTAAACAGGTATCTAGCGAAATATTGAACGTTTAAAATAAACTTTTGTCTATTATAAAATTAAAATAATAATTTTTGTGAAATATCTAAACGATTAGTAATAGTAATTTATTTCATTTTTATAAATTTATTAACGAGATTAAATAAATACAAACAAGTATTACAAATAAGACGCCTAGATATTAAAGAAAAACAACAGAGAGTTAGCTTGGGTAATCAATAAATTTTGGTACGCGTAGACATTTTTTAAAGAGTGTGTTCCTGAAACTAAGTGATAAAATAATAAATAAATCTTTATAATCTTACCATAAGAAACATCCTACGAATCTCCTACCTACCAGGCATCGATAGATGAAGTTTACCCAACCTTAAACCTGCCAGATCGTTTTTAAAACGAAATTCCATATTCTGAGGGACGCTACGAAAAATATCCACCCATGCTAAGAACGATACCAGTATATTTCCACAACCAGAACCTTTTTATCCTGTGTAGAAGAATCCAAACACCTTTCGAATATCCAGAATCCACCGTAAAATCAAATTGAGTACATTTTTATTTACATCTCCTAAAATATAAAAATTTTTATTTAATTTTTAATATAATCGTTGATATTTTTATATGAATACCTATAATGTTAGTATTTATTTTGTACACCTTTTAAACGGAAGAATACAGTTCCTTAGGTTAGAATTATAGTTACATAGATCAACTTTTTAAGCATTTATCATATTATTATTAATTAACGTAACATTCATATCAGATCTAATCACGTGACTACATACGTTTATGCATTTCATTATCATGTTTAAAAAACTTACCTTTTGAATAGATTTTCGCATTAAACCAGTAATTTTTGCCTTTCCCTCTCTTGTTTTATTTATTTTAATACATTTGGAAGCATCACACTTAGAATAACATGTTTTTAACATATCTATCTTCTATTAGCACCGAACTCGCAATTATATATTATCGTAAAGTGTAAAATCACCATAATTCAGCTAGCCGGTACTTAGATTAAGATACACATAAAGTATTTAACAATAAGTTTTGCACTTGAAGGAGGCCTAATAAAGTTAAGTATTAATTTTTTTTATTTACATTTATTTATGTTCCGAATCTTATACATGTGGATAACTGTAATATTTAAACGTAACTCCATCTATATGTCATATTTATAACTACATTTGTGCATTTTCAAATTATTTTTATTTCTCTGGGCAAATTAATTACAATTTACATTTATTTCACGTATCAACATTAGGCCCCTTCACTTTCTAACAATATATAATTTTTTCGCCATTCATTTAATATATCATACTAATTTGAAAATATTTATAATATTTAATTACATAATTACATTTTTTTTCATGATCTGACAATCACATTCATAGATCTGTAACTTTGAAACTAATAAAAATGGATATACAAATTTTGCGTTTTTGTTACTTGAAATGAAGTCCACTGTACACTCCTAAAATTTGAACATACGGGAAGATATGATATTGAAGATACGGGACAGCTTGTATAAGCGAGCCACATAATTTTGTATCCTAGGTAGGCCATGGATGACTGAGACATGTAAGATACGTCTGGGCTTAGAGAATCGACGAAGTGTCATTTGTAAATAATCATAAGTCAAATTGAAACTATTACGAATAGTACGACATGTAGGTTAGATCATTTAATCAATCTAAGATAACGGGTGTTCAGAAACATTCCAAGTCAAAGTAGGCCTTGAAAATATGAAGTCATGTCTGAGATAGATTGATACATTTACTTAATACAATTTTATAGGTTATCAAAGAGCCCACTTGACTTCGAATGTTTCTGAACACCCGTTATAATATTTAATCCACGGCATACTCTGAAACTAAACTTTTTTGTGGCTCAATCAATATACGAGTATATTTACTTGTTTTACATTACTATATTTAATATGACGAATTAGACTTTCGAAGGGGTGCAAGTATCTTTCTTAAATTTAAAAAATAAATTTAAAATAATTTTTTTAATCCAACATGATGATTTTTAACTGCAGACATATTTTGATTTAATACTAAACTTTGAAAGGTTCAATGTTTCTGTGTTTACATTAAAATACTCGTTGGTGCATGGAAAACAAAACTACGCCGTGTTGTCTATAAATTACAAAATCCTAATTGATTTCATTAGTCTTGGTCGTTCAAGAATTTATCGCTGTGTTAGCTATGTATTGCGAAATAGCAAATCTAATAAATACTGATTCGTTACTAAAAGAGCGCAGTGGAACGAGTTTATCGAGTTTCATTTAGTTATTGTAAATATGCCATCAAGGTTAAATTTTTTAGATTACAAATTCAGGTAAATTTTGTTATGTCGACGAAGATTTATCAGTTTCATTTAGTGATGACATTTTATTGATTTATATACAGATCAGTTTGGTCATGTAGTTCACTTCTGGTGACGTTATAGTGATGGCGCAAGCTACTCTATGAAACACTAATTTATGAAATCTACTTGTATTTGTTTACACCGTTATATGTATAAATACATGGAGATTCCAGAAATGGGTATTATTCGTATAGTGTTGCAGAATATTTACATTTGTTTGACAAATAATATGGTAATTAGTTACTATTTAAAGGTAGTATACGTGATTATTTAAATGTATGCTTTATTTCAATGGTTTTATAAAATAATATTTTTGCAAATTATTATTTTTTTTTCTCAGTCGTAAGTAATCGTGGATATTGATAAATGTTTTCGAACAATATGCATGTGGATCGCTAAATGAAATGTATATTTTTCTGTTCAAACTAGATAACATATTCTAATGTTTGTTCACAAATGTTTATTATAAAGCACATGTGTAGGAGTATGTATAGAAACTCGAACATTAACGAAACATATTGAAAGACTTAGTCAGAGATAAATTTAAATAAAAAAGTTGTTACGCTTCTGGTATATCTAAGAGGTTTTAAATTGTTTCTGCATACATATCGATTTCAAGAACTTTTCTGCGACATTCTGCGACACTACAATGTTTGATGTGAAAGAACATAAAACGCGCATCAAATTCTTCTTCAAGCTTGGTAGCACTGCAGCGGGAACTAAAAATGGCTGCGTTCAGCAGAACTATGATACAAATAAACAGTTCCGTGAACATGTTGGAGTTGAGAAAACGATCTCTTTCCGTATATCACCAAAAAACAAAGCAAGTGGAGAGCAACATAACCTAGCGATGAATGTGAGAGAGAAAGCTATATAATTCGTGTGTAAAGACATAATTGCAAATGTTGATCAGACGCCATTTGTAATCTGTCAATTGTTTTCTATTGTTTTGCTGTGTTTCCTTGAATTATTTAGCTTTGTATTAACTTGTACTTAAAAACAGTTTGTATTATAGATAATCACTTTGAATTTATAATAAACTTCCAAGAAGAAAGTGATGATGAAATTTGGCAATTTTCATCGGATGAAGAAGCTTAAGATTTATAAAAATATATTACATTATTCAAGTTCAATTGTTTCTTAAATTTTTATCACTTATTTACTTCTGCCTCTCAATAAATACAAATAAATTATAGAGGCATAATAACGAGCGATTTTAAAAAGCGCGCGAATTAAGCTGCGTCGGAGGGACGTGGAGGGGATAGTGTCAGGTACGTTCGGCGCGAAATAGCATTTAGTCACAATGGAACATTGGACCCCACAGCATCGTGCGTACGCTGTGAAAGCATTTTATCAAAACGGTAGTTCGTACCAGCTAGCACGTCGTGCATTTCGCAACCACTTCAACATTAATCGAAATCGGCCAGTGCCATCTGCCTGTGAGATTAAAAAGTGGGTTGAGAACTTTGAAGGGACGTTGTCAACGACAAGGAAGAAAACTGGGAGACCAAAATCTGTGCCCACACCTGAAAACATTGAACGTGTTAGAGTTGCCATTGACAAAAGCCCTCGTCGCTCAGCTCGCCGACTGCGTTACACTTGGGATTTCAAACAGAACAGTAAGAAGAATTTTACACAAAGATTTGCACTTTCATCCTTACAAGATCCAAATGGTTCAGGCCCTTAAGTAAACAGATTATGTGAGCCGACGCCGGTTCAGCTTAGAATTTTTGGACTTGATTAATCGAGACGAGGACATTGTAAACCGTTTGTGGATGAGTGATGAAGCGCACTTCCATCTCTCCGGTTACGTGAACAAGCAGAACTTTCGATTTTGGAGTGACGTTAATCCTAGAAACCTGCATCAGCAACCATTGCACTCCGCAAAAGTTACTGTGTGGTGCGCCATGTCTTCATTAGGGATAATAGGGCCATACTTTTTTGAAGATGGCCTTGAAAATGCTGGAACAGTGACTTCGCAGATATACGCAGAAATGTTGGAAAACTTTTTTACTCCACAACTTGCACACTACGACGTAAACGATGAGACGTTTTTCCAGCAGGACGGAGCAACATCCCACACTGCTCGAGTAAGCATGAATATTGTCAATCGTTTGTTTGCAAATCATGTGATCTCCCGAAATGGGGATATTGCATGGCCCTCTCGTTCACCAGACCTCACAACATGTGACTTTTTCTTGTGGGGTTATCTGAAAAGTAAAGTTTACCAAGATAACCCTCCTCGAACAATTGAAGGCCTGAATGAGCGGATCCGACAAGAAGTTGTTCAAATCCCACTGGCAATGCTACGCAATGTGATGGGTCACTTCAAGGTCTGGCTGGAGGAATGTGTGCGTCTAAACGGAAGGCATCTTACCGGAGTTATCTTCAAAAAATAGCCGACATTTTACTATTGCAGAAAATGCTCTTTCATGTATTTTAATATTATGAAATCAGAAATTTTCTTAAACGAAGTGTTTTTATTTAACAGCCTTTTAAAAATCGCTCGTTATTATGCCTCACCTTGTATATATATATATATATATATATATATTTAAATTTATTTAAATTTAAACGAAATTATCGACCGTAATATATAATAATAAATTAAAAGCGGGCAAGCGGTCTGTCAATTAAAAAACTCATTTATTAAGTATCCCTATATTTCGCAACAACTTTGTTGCTTCTTCCGGAGATACTACAAAATTAATGAGAAATAACATTAAATAAATAAGAGTATAAAGCAGTAGTAAAATATTTACATAATGTAGAGTTGAAAAAATAATAAAATTGACGTACAAGGACAATAAAATTGATTAGATTTAATACTTAAAGTAACTATAGATACAACCCTTTAAAACCTTTAAAAAACATGTATGTATATGTAAAAGTTAAAACATGAAAAATATGAAACGAAACATATAGCAAAAACTAGTCACAAGTATATAAAAAAAAATAAAATAATGCAATATAAATTTAACAATATATGGACCAAATAACAAAAAAATTTTTAGATGGTCAACTAACCGTCAAACCGAGTATACTAAAATAAATTATACTTAGTCCGTTAGTATCAGATCTATAATTTACGTTATTTGTGTCACTGTTAATGTGGACTATTTCTAAAAAGGTTCTTTTTTTAAGGTTATTTTCAACGTCTAAGATCTTAACGTCAACAAAATTGAATGTATGGTCACGACAGACAGTGTGATTTACAAGAAGGAATCCCATACATTGGTGGTCTTACTCATACAATTGTATCACATTTCAAACAATTTAATAACATTAAAATAGCTAAATACAACACCTATACTTTTGAAGAAGTTGTATAGTAAGATCAAAGACATAACACCTTTCTTTTTAAATAGTCACGTTGTCTACAGGATAGCATGTTCGGATTGTTGTGGCGTTTATATAGGTCAGACATCACAGTGGCTAAAACATCGCATCACACAGCATAAAAGTGATGTCCGTATTGGAAAGAGATCTTGTGCATCACTTGATCGTGACCATACATTCAATTTTGTTGACGTTAAGATCTTAGACGTTGAAAATAACCTTAAAAAAAGAACCTTTTTAGAAATGGCCCACATTAACAGAGACACAAATAACGTAAATTATAGATCTGATACTAACGGACTAAGTATAATTTATTTTAATATACTCGGTTTGATGGTTAGTTGACCATCTAAAAATTGTTTTGTTATTTGGTCCATATATTGTTAAATTTATATTGCATTATTTTTTTTTATATACTTGTGAGTTTAGTTTTTTGCTATATGTTTCGTTTCATATTTTTCATGTTTTAACTTTTACATATACATGTTTTTTAAAGGTTTTAAAGGGTTGTATCTATAGTTACTTTAAGTTTTAAATCTAATCAATTTTATTGTCCTTGTACGTCAATTAAATTTTTTTTTCAACTCTACATTTTGTAAGTATTTTACTACTGCTTTATACTCTTATTTATTTAATGTTATTTCTCATTAATCTTGTAGTATCTCCGGAAGAAGCAACAAAGTCGTTGCGAAATATAGGAATACTTAATAACTGAGTTTTTTAATTGATAGACCGCTTTTAATTTATTTGATTCTATATATATAACAATTGATAAATTATTGGAGTTTTTCGGTTTTTATATGAAATATTTACAAAATTGTTATACTAATAAAGTATCTAAACACTTATATATATATATATATATATATACATATATATATATATATATATATATATATATATATATATATAAATCACGAAAATAACCGCTGTTCATCAGAATTTTTTAGAACAGTTCCATCTGGTGAACGCAGCCAATGATTAAACAAGCATTTGGTGAGGATGCCTTAGGCCAGGCGTAAACTTATGAGTGGTACAACCGTTTTAAATATGAACATTCGGCAGTTGATAATGATGAGCGTTCTGGTCGTCCATCGACGGAAAACACGCCACAAAAATGTGGCATAAGTGCGTGATGCTGTCCTGCAAGGCCAAAGGAGAACAATACATGACATTTGTAACATTCAGTGTTTTGCTGCGAAGTTTGTGCTAAGATTACTCAGTGTTGAACAAAAACAGCACCGTGTTCATGCGTGTACAGCGCAAAAGAAACTGCTGAAAGGGATGCGAAAATTAGTATAGAATTATTACTAGCGACGAATCATGGTTGTACGGGTACGTTCCCGAACAAAAGCGGCAGTCATCACAGTAGAAGACGTCACCGTCACCACGACCTAAGAAAGAACGGCAAGTCAAGACGATGTTGATTTGCTTCTTTTACGCTGTTGGTATCGTGCACAAAGCCATGTGAAACAGTTAATGGACGATTTTATTGCGATATTATTCGGCGACTAAGAGTAAACATTCGACGCAAGTGGTGCAAAAATTCGTGGATCCTACACCATGACAATGTACTAACTAACCCATACATCACGCGTCAGTTTATAGCCTCAACGAAGACTGCGGTACTACCCCATCTTCCTTACTCCCCAGATCTTGCCCCTTGTGATGTCTTCCTGTTTCCGATGTTGAAATTGAAGCCCAAGGAGCGGCGCCGTTTTGAGACTATTGAAGAGAACCAGAGCGAATCGCAGGCAGTGTTGAATACGTTAACGCCACAGCTTCCTGAACTGCTTTCAGACATGAACAAGTCCCTGGAATCGGTGTATTTATGCTATTTTTTCACATTCCGGGGATTTCTGGGTAGCACTTCGAATTTAGACAAACCGAGTCTATCAATTGCATTCATAAAAAGGTGTTTACAGACTACTGGTGCGCAATACATAGACAAAATAAATGTAAAATAGTTGAAGAAGAAAACATATATTTTTATTGCCTTATGTTTAATAGAATAGTTAATAGTACATTCATTATATTTTTGTGTTGTTTAAAATACAAATAAATTCGAAAGTTAGGTATCATATTCTTATATTGCGTGATTTACTGCAGTGCAATGGGCCATTAAAATAATATACGCCTTTCAAACTGTATGTACAGTGTTTGGCAGCTGGTATGACACATTTTCATAAAGTTGGAAAATTGTTGAAAAATGACAAAATTAAACCAACTTACGATATATAACAACTTTAATCTTCTTCTTCTTTAGGTGCCGTCTCCGCTTCGAAGGTTGGCAATCATCATAGCAATTCTTACTTTTGAAATCGCAGCTCTAAACAGTTCATTATTATTGCATCCAAACCAGTCCCTAAGGTTCTTCAGCCATGAATTTCGTCTTCTTCCTATAGATCTCTTGCCTGGGATTTTTTCCTGCATAATTATTTGTAGTATTTGATATTTTTCTCCCCTCATGACATGTCCCATGTACAGCAGTTTTCTTCTCTTAATTGTCGGAATCACTTCTCTCTCCTTATGCATACGTCTCATCACTTCTACGTTGGTTTTTCTCTCTACCCATGAGATCTTCAATATTCTCCGGTAGACCCACATCTCAAATGCCTCCAGTCTCCTCATGTCGGTTACCTTCAGCGTCCAGGCCTCCATCCCATAGTATAGTATAGACAGCACATAGCATCTCATCAGTCGTATTTTTAAGTCAAGGTTTAAATCTCGGCAGCAGAAAAGCCTTTTCATCCTTGTAAAGGTGCTTCTCGCCTGTTCTATTCTGACTCCTATTTCTTGGGAGCTGTCATTGTTCTCATTAATAATCGTGCCTAGGTATTTGTATTGTCTTACTCTCTCAATAGACTGATTCTTCTCATATATCTTACGATTATCTTTAGTTGTTTTTGTTATCAGCATATATTTTGTTCAGCGTTAGTCCATACTCTTCGCTTACAGTGACCATTCTGTTAATTAGCGTCTGTAGGTCCTCGTGTGTTCCAGCTAAAATAACTGTATCGTCAGCGTACCTCAGATTATTTATTGTCATGCCGTTAATCTTAATGCCCATGTCCCGATCATCAAGTGCTCTATTTACTATGTCCTCCGAGTACAGATTAAAGAGGATTGGCGACAGTATACACCCTTGACGAACACCTCTTCGTATTTCTATTTTCTCAACAACTTTAATACATATTGCAGTGAATTGTGGTGTTAATTGCTTATTTAACTTGGTCCACAATACACAGTAGCTTGGCCGGTCTATCTCAAGTCGGGTACGCCTTCAGGAGCTCTTGTAACTTCAGGGTTACCCTCACAGGGTACGTAGCACAATAATAAAACAAAAGGTATTAGAAAATAGAACAAAGATTCCCCCCATGAAGCTTTATATAAAAAAAAAAAAAAAGGCTTTATCGAGTGTAAAGCCGTACTGAAACATCTATTGTGTGACAGAATGTGAGGAAAATTTTGATACAAATGACAGTAAAAGAGAAAAAAACCTCACTAAATGATCGCGAGCAAAATTAACCTAATTAAATATTGAGGAAAACTGTCAATCTTCATTAATTACGTTATCCCTAACTAAAACGTCAACAGAACATTTCTGTATGCGCACACATTAACTCTGACCCATGCGCACATTTAACATGGTACAAATACAATTTTCCCACCAAAATCTATCCTTCTAGAATATTACAGATAAAAAATATACTCAAAAAAATATGAAAATTTTCCTTAATATTCATCTGCCTCTAAATATATATTATAAACTACAATTTTTTTACTGAATCTACGAGCTCCAATATTATACAAATAATATAACTAAATTATATCTAAATAAATGCATATAATTACAGAAATATACGTACATTAATTAATGTACCTTATGTACCTTAACACCTAACGGTAAACAAGGTATTGATAATATATATATTAATTAATGTAGTCATCACACTTCACAAAAAAAATTAACATGAGAGATTTCAGATAGGCCGCAAAAATCAAAATTACAAGTATAAAAGACTCGTAATAAATCGAGAATTAATTTTAACACATCAGTATCACCACACTAAAACATAAACCGTAATTACTAAAATTAACTGAATAAAAAAGAAGTCTTTATCCAGCAGACAATTAATTAGACCTATCTGTTCAATAGCTGGTTAATCTCTAACTCTTACTTCAAGGAAATGGAATATATCCCCATATCTAACATAAAAATCAAAAGAGCAACAATAGCTATCACTTCCAAAGTGTCGGGAACTGCAAACATCAATCTGTCTCGAACAATATACAGTCGTGGACAAAAATACATATTATAATAAAATTTACATAAAATATAAAATATTTTCAAATATTTTTCTGGAATAAAATACACATAAATATATAGTCTTTTATAGTTTCTTTTAATTTTTTCTTCGGGGAAAAATTCACTACATGGTGCAATTTTACTTTATGAAAATAATATCTTTTAAGTACCCCCATTGGCTTCTAAACAAAACCCTAACCTATTTTTAAAATTTTCCATAATTCTGAGCAGGAGTTGAGCATTAATATCTTGATATTCTTGAATAATGTTGTCTTTCAATGTCTGAATAGTTTGTGGTCGGTTTTTATACAGGGCATTTCGAAAGTAATTTGAAATTTTGTTGTTGGCGATTCGTCATTCAATTTTAACACGAAAAGTTCCAACATGTGTGATAAGTTTTGGTGTTAATGATGTACAAGGTTTTTTACTTTTTTTGTAATAAACGAGCTCTGACTGTAAGTAAAATTTATTTACACTATAATTTTTTGTTAGTGACGCTAATGGTTTCGAAAACTAACAAGAAAGAACATGTTTATTGTAAGTGCCCTTTGGAACGTTGACAATTACTGTCCCAAACCTAAAAACCAACGCATCATTCTAATTTCGTTGCAGTACTAGTTCTGCTTTCGTTTGTATTCAGTTTAAACTTTTTGACTATGCCTGCGTTTACTATGCACTACAATGGTAGTGCCTTAGAGGCTAGATGTATGTATGCTCAGTGTTATCCTAATAACCGCTTACCATGTTCTGAAACGTTTACTAAACTGCATCTACGTTTACAAGAAACTGGAAGTTTTGCAAGATCAAGGGATATTATTGGACGTCCTAGAGATGTGAGAACTCCATAGCTTGAAGATAAGGTTCTTCAAACTATTGACGAACATCCAGAAACGAGTACTAGAAAAATTGCTCAACAAGTAAATGTTAGTCACAAAACTGTTCGGAATATTCTAAAAGAAAATTTATTGCATCCATATCATATTCAACGTGTTCAAGATTTGCTACCTAATGAGTATCCGCTCCGTATGCAGTATTGCCGATGGTTTTTAAGAAAAATTGCAAACAATCCCAATTTTGCTACCATTGTATTGTTTGCAAATGAAGCCAACTTCTCAAAACATAGTTTTATACATTTTCATAACAACCATAAGTGGGCTGATAAAAATACATATGCCACAGTTGCAGTTCCAGCAAACTTTTTCGGTCTATGTTTGGATTGGTATTATCGACAATTATTTAATAGGACCATTTTTCCTTCCTCAAGGATTGAACGGTGATACATATCTTCATTCTCTAGAAAATGAGCTTCTTCCTGTTCTTTTGGAAGATGTACTTCTCATAATTATAAGGCGTATGTGGTTCATGCATAACGGTGCACCTCCACATTTTGCATTAATCGTACGGGAATTTTTAAATAAGTTTTATTCAAACCGTTGGATAGGATGAGGATCTCCACAACCATGGCCCCCAAGATCACCTGACCACAATCCTCTGGATTTTGGTGTGTGAGGATATTTAAAATCACTCGTTTATACAATCCCAATTTTATATTTACAAGATCTCAAAATCGCATCATAGAAGTCTGCAATGTTATTCGCAACACTCCTGGCATTTTCGAAAGGATTCGGCAATCCACTAGATGTTGATTGGAAGCTTGTATTTTAGCTAGAGGTGCACATTTTGAACATGTACTACTTTTATGTTTTATTTGTCACAATGTTATTGCTTCTATTAAAACAATAAAAACATTGAGGCACCTTGTATTTCGTTAATGATACACATGTTTGTAATTTTTTCGTCAATATTGGGTAAAATTAAGCAACACAAAAATTTGTTAGTTGCTTACAGTTCTTTTTAAAATATTTTTTCAAGAAATCCTTTAATAATATTAATTTTATTGCGCCACAATCCTTTAGCACGCGTTTTAATTAACGTTTAATTTGCTAGGCATCGCTATTTGCAGTATAATTGGTTATTCCTAAACTAGATTATTAAGATGGCCCTTCCCACTGAGGAGTTTCTCCAGACAAGCTCGCTCAGTCTCCGGCCTGCAAGGAAAAAACACATTCACCATAAGTTTTCGTTCAAGCATACACAGTGAAGCGATGGTCAGTGTTTAGCACACATGTTTATAGGAACTTCTCGACTTAAAATTGAATGACGAATCGCCCACAATAAAATCTAAGGTTAGTTTCGAAACACACTGTATATACTATTCTTTAAAAAGTCCCATAAAAAGAAATCGGGAGCCCATAAATCCGGAGATCTTGGCGGCTAATTTATGCTGCTATTTTTTTATATAACTTTATTGGGAAACATTTCCCTTGAAGTAAGAGGAGTCAGCCTCGTTTTATGGGCTGTCACACTATCCTGCTGGAACCATACGTTGTCTTGCCCCAATCTTCGTTATTCTCTTACCAACAAATTCTGTAGCATGTATATATATATAGCGATGGAAGTTAAAGGAGATTGCTTGATTATTTTTCTCGAAAAAGTATTGTCCAAATATTCCAAAAATTGATATTCCACACCATACTGTCACTTTCTGGTCATGGAGAGGTTTTGATGTAACTGTTGAGGATTTTCCGAAAACCAGTACAGACAATTCTGTTTATTTATGAAACCGCTTAAATGAAAGTGAGCTTCATCAATCCTTAACAAGCAACGATACACATCTTGATCTTCACTCAAGATTTCTAAGAATTCTCTGCAAAATGTCATGCGAAGTGCTCTATCGCCTTCCTTTAGAGACTGTACAATCTGAATTTTATAGGGGTGAAAACGTAAATCAATTTTAAAAATCCTACGAGAACTTTTTTGCAGGGTCAATGGAGGAAGCTTTTTCGCAGATCGTATCGGACTTATGTTAATGGCGATACGAATCCTTTCAATGTATTCTGGTGTCCGAAGAGTTATAACACCATCTTTAATTGTTGATGCAAACTGCCTCTTTCATTAAATTCATTCACCCACGTTAAAATTGTCTTGTGCGATGGAATTCTCCCATGTCTTTCAATATTAAATTTCCGCCGAAAACTTCTTAGAGCTTGGATAACGGAACCATTTCTAACAAACTCATTCACTGTATAATACGTTAGTTTAGTGAAAATTCCTCCATTCAAATCAAAATTGCATATATAAGTAAGAAATTTAATTTCAAACTAACTGACATCACATTATTTGGTTATTCAAAGCGACCTATTTAAAATCTGTCATACCAGTTGAGGAACCCTGCATAAAACGATATATAACATATATACACTGTGTCCATAAAGTATGGACACAAGCCCGTAATAACGTTATTGTGCATTATTTGACAAAATGCAAAGATATATCGATTAATGTTTTTTATTAGCTATATTTATATGCTACTATTATGTTTTTTCCGTCGACCTTGAATAAGTTATGACGTCATTGATAATTTTTTTAAATGTCAACCCCATTTTTTTTTGTGGATTTTGAAAGCTTTTACAATTCTTTATTCGATGATTTAAACATTTTGGTGTTAGTGTTACATTAGAAAAGTCTATGCGACACAACCGGAAAATTTGGACATTTTACGACAACGCATCATCTACGAAACCAGACTAATCACTCCCGAAATATTACAGAATGTGCGAAATGGAATTTATCATCGCTTAGGATTTTGTCAACAAAATGAAGGAAAACATTTTGAGCATTTGTTATAAATTTGATACTGAAAATGTCAAAAATAAAACTTAGAATTAAAGCACAGTTTACTCAAAAATTTTCTAATGTAACATACCAAAATTTTTACATCATCGAATAAAGAATTGTAAAGGCTTTCAAAATCCACAAAAAAAAAATGGGGTTGACATTAAAAAAAATTATCAATGACGTCATAACTTATTCAAGGTCGACGGAAAAAACAAAATGGTAGCATCTAAATATAGCTAACAAAAAACATTAATCGATATATCTTTGCATTTTGTCAAATAATGCACAATAACGTTATTACGGGCTTGTGTCCATACTTTATGGACACAGTGTATATAACGCTGTTGTAATCGAGTAATCAAACTAAATAGATCCAAAATGAAGAAAAGGAAAAGGAATTTTTTCGTCAATGTTGGGTAAAACAAAACAACACAAAAATTTGTTAGTTGCTTATAGTTCTTTTTTCTCATTTATTATTCTCAACACATAGTATACATTTGTACAAAATTAGGATTCATCCACTAAAATACTTTTACAGGTGATTCGTCTATTTTGTCACGGAGTATATAATATTTTATTTAAAAAATGTAAATTGACAAATAGGTTTAAAATAGTATATTAAAACACAAGTTTTATAAGTGGAGTTGCGATATTTTGTCCGTACAACAGAATCGGATTAGCCGTCTCATTTAAATTTACGTATTGCTATCCGCGAAATATTACATATTAATTTTCGTTAACATTACTTAACATTTTATTTAAAAATATGAACAAGAGTGGCATAGAAACTAATATATCTTGTATTACACCCAAATATACGTTGTTTGTGCAGCATTCTTCATCACTTCGTGGCATATTATTCATATTTTCAAGAGTAAATCTTTCTTTTATATAACATCGAACTAATAAAACTACTTGCGACCGAGCGGTCAGATCGAGCATTTAAAATAATTTTGACGAAATTTCCTTTCGAACTTATATTGTACATTTAAATTCAGTTATTAATTAATTAATTACGTTCTAATTACATCCTAATCGCTTATTTTACTTATTATTAAATTAGATTTTCTACGTGTCAAAATTATACCGACCGCGTATTAAAATTGACATATTTAATAGCCGCATTTAAGTATGACACAATTTTAAACATTTTTCCAAGAAATCCTTTAATAATATTGGTTTTATTGCATTACAATCCTTTAGCACACGTTTTTAATTAACTTTTAATTCGTTAGGCATCGATATTTTCGGTATGATCGATTATTCCTAAATTAGATTAAAAAGACGGCCTACTGTGGGGTTTCTCCAAACAAGTTCTCTCAGTCTGTGGCCGTCAAGGAAAAAACAGCTTAACCAAAAGTTTTCGTTCAAGCATACACAGTGAAGCGATGGTCAGTGCTTCTTTCTACCACTCAAAGCAAGCAACCACCATTGTTCGTTATATATCGTTGCGTTTTTATTACTGTCTAACAGTTTTGTGCAAAACACATCCATTCACTAGCCTGAATGTTCTTAGGATATAAGCTCACAGCCCTTCGATGTTATAAATTGCCGTTGATAGTAGAAGCCTCCTTGACGCCATGCGCACGCACCATGCCATGACGTCATGCGCATGCTGCTCATGACGCCACTCATGAGCCAACCTATGTCGTGATGCGCATGCGCCAACCTTGACATCATGCGCATGTCCCAACCTTTACCAACCCACTGATGTCACCAACCTCTGACGTCAGCAAACCTTGACGTCAGCGACCTCTGACCAGCTGTCAAATGTACTTAAATTCTTAAAATAAAATGACAGCAATAAGATATTTATTTCTGTGTTTGCACAATTATGACATTTACAAATGAAAAAAGAAACGTATCAAAATGAAACCCATTTCGATAGTGTTTTGGGTTTCATAACTCATTACGAACGGAAAATAGAAAACATATTTTTGAAATTAATTTATTTACAGAACAGAAGTATTTTAGTATCTCCGGGAGTATCAATAAAATTATTAGATTGCGAAATTGAGGAAGAAGCTATGTATCCATGTATAAGGTTATAAAATTTCTAAACACAATAGATTAGATGCGTTATCCATATATCTCGTAGTATTTCTCTTTTTATTGAAATAATCAAGCAATTACGTTAAACAACCTGTAATTTTCTTCATTAGCGCTTGTTTATATTTATTCTTTCACGTCGCATATCTATTCATTTAATAACTCCCAACGATTGCGTTAAATCGTTAAAACCTTCAAAAAGAAAATTAATTTCTACACCATCTTCCGAAGTTGTACAGGTTCTATATCCACGAAGGTTCTCCGGTAGAATTTGTTAACCCCGGAAACCTTATTCTGTAAGATACAGGAACTGCTTCCCAATTTGCCTTGGCTTTAACGGTATCGCAGTACAATATAAAGTCAGTTTAAGTATATTTTTTCGGTAAACTACTATTCTGTTTTTTTTCGTGCGCGTAGCACAGGTGGAAATGTAATGACGATAGGAAGGTAGTGACGGCAGAGGTGGGGAACATTTGCCAAATTAGATATAGATATAGTGCAATAAATTTACCTTTCTCAAGTTTGTTTTTAATTTGACGCCGCGGTTTGAACGCGCTTCGTTCTAGTGAATGATTGTATGAATTTGTGGTAATACGAATACTGTATAATTAGTGAAACAAGATGTCTTTTAAGAAAGTGAGTTTAATATATATTTTTTTTTACCTTAATTTTAACAATAAAATTTTAATTCTTTTTTTAAATTTTTCACAAACACACGAAACAAAAAAAAAACAATAATTAGCAGAACAGTGAAAAACATAAATGATAGTAACTTTATATGATTTCTATATTGATTTAAGTTCAATTTTAGTTTGAACTGAATTCAAAAAAAGTAATTGAAAAATGTTAATTACAGTATTAAATATGTTCAATATTTTCATTTTTATTATTTCTATTAATATCAATTAAGTTATAAAAAAATTGGGTAAATGTATAGTGGCCACCGCATAGATTTTATCGGTTATAATGCTTGTTGCTATATTAGACAAATACTTCAGAAAGTTTAATGAATTATGTTTCTACAAATTCCTTACATATAATTTTAATAATTTGGTAGGAATGATAATTTATACATTCTCTTTTCTTTAAAAGCATTCTATTAAAGATTATTTTGTTGGCGTTAATAAAACCCAGCATATAATTCTCGTTCGAGCTTAATTTTTTTTTATTTTAAGAGAAAATTAAATTTAAAATTATTGTATTAATAATGGGTACGTACCTTATACTATTTAAAATTATTTTATAATTTATTTGATTTATATTGTAAGTCGTTAGTAGTTTTGTTTTTACAATTGGATTCAAATAAAAGTAATTGAAAAATATTAATTGAAGTATTAAATATTTTCAATACTTTCACATATAATATTACTATCAATATCAATCAAGTTATCCGAGGGTACAAACAATTTGGATAAGTAACGAGCGTTCAACTAAATTTTACCTCGAAGTTGCCCATGGAAATTATACGTATATCTTAGCTTTTTACTTAAGTTATTAATATGAATTTTGTTGGTTATGAACTATTTGAATGACATGATAAATGTCAAAATAATAAAATTAAAATATTTAACTAAATGAGATACGTTTATTTGCAACAAACAAGTAACATTTTATAAAAATTGTTGAAAGTGGCCACCACCTTGTACGAGACATTTCTAACATCTTCTTCTAATGAAGGAGAAAACGTTTTGTAGTAGCATATCGTCGATTTCGTTAATTATATCAGCAATTCTGATCTGAAGGTCTGCAAGATCAGGTATCTGTACCCAAAAAATTGAGTTCTTTAAAAAGGCCAAAGAAAAAAATCACAGGGGTTAACATCACAAGATCTTGTTGGAAATTCATGTTCGATGTTTAAAAAACTTATCAACCGATTTTGATAAATTTCCGTATCATATTAATTGTTTCACAAGCTGTGTGCACTCTAGCTCCGTATTGTTGAAAGTAACCCTGATTTATTTCTTCTTCATTAAGCTGTTCAATAAATGTCATAATAATTTCTTGTCGATACCTTTCTCCTTTAAAGAAAATACGGCCAATGATTTTCCTTCGACTAATCGCACACCATACACCAATTTTCTGTGGATGAACAACATAACAGTCATGCGGTTTCTTAGTATTCCACAACCTTATATTTTGTGAGTTAACATATCCATTCTGATAAAACCATGATTCATCTGAGAAAAATTTTGTCAAGAATGTCATTATCAAAATTATTTAAGAACCACCGACAAAATGTTGTTCTTCTAGGATAGTCAATTTCTTTGATTTCTTGATAATAGGCCATGCGATATGGAAATAAATGTAAGTCTTTTTTCAAAATTGTATGACAAGTGCCAATTGAAACACCCACTCGTGAAGAGAATACTCGTATGGATGTTCCTGGTGTATCATTCATAATTTGCGTTACATCGTCAACTAGCTCCTCCGTACATTTTTTCGGACGGCCACTGTCTTCTTTCCGTATAACACTCTCTGTTTCTCTGAAAACCTTAGTGCAATATTTAACTGTGTACCAAAAACTATCAAAATCAAAGAGGAAGTTTGGAAACATATTTCTAAATTCCTCTAAGCATTCTTCAAGAAAATAGTGCAATTGTCCGTTAATATTACGTCCGTTCCAAAAATAAGATTCAACCATATGATTTGTGTTGAACAGTGAAAACCATTTTAAATCAATTTTAAATTACAAAGCAATTTCAAAAAGCTCCAACTAAGTATACATCAGAATAAATAGTCTGTCAAATTGACAACTGATGCAAATGTAAATAGTACAAGTTACGACAAACATTTTTATTGTCATGGACTACTAGGGGTAAAATTTATTTGAACGCTTTTTATATAGTGGCCTACAACATAGTAGTTTTTGTTGGCTATAATGCCTGCTATATTGGACAAATACTTCAGAAATTTTAATGAATTATGTTTCTATAAATTCCTTACATAAAATTTCAATAATTTTTCGTAGGATTTGTTATTTATACATTTTCTTTTCTTTAAAGCATTTCATTAAAGTTTATTTTGTTGACTTTAATAAAATGCAGGGTATAATTCTCGTGCAAGTTTAATTTTTTTTAATTTTGGGAAATAATTTAAAGTTATTGTTAAGTATTCAGAATGGGTACCTTATACTATTTAAAATTATTTAATAATTTATTTAATTCATACCATAGTTCGTTACTAGTTGTGTATTTACATAATTCGGTGTTGCATAAATCAATATTTAATAACAACATAATTTGAAACATACTTGAGTGGGTAAAACCTCACTAAATTTGTATAATACAAAAGTATTTTTAATAATATAAAAAAATATTATTAAAAATGGGGTGTGAAGAACACAATACAAGTTCATTTGTGTTTTTTTGAATGTATCTTCTCCAAAGACGTAGATACGTATTTCACATTTCTACATGATTCTCAATACGCCCCTGTTGGAGAAGATACATTCAAACAAACATAACTACGTTACTATCTAGCCGAAATTATTCAGACAGAGCGTGAAGGAATATTCAACGCTGTCTACATAATAACAACCGAAGTAGACGTGTTTCTTATAGTCGGTAACCACCGTATCTATAAAAAACTGTATTCTCGTGTCTTCACTACTTGTCGCCGTGAGCCGAATGTGTATATAACAACATAATTTGAAACATACTTGAGTGGGTAAAACCTCACTAAATTTGTATAATACAAAAGTATTTTTAATAATATAAAAAAATATGATTAAAAATGGGGTGTGAAGAACACAATACAAGTTCATTTGTGTTTTTTTTTTTTGAATGTATCTTCTCCAAAGACGTAGATACGTATTTCACATTTCTACATGCATCTTCACGCTCTGTCTGAATAATTTCGGCTAGATAGTAACGTAGTTATGTTTGTTTGAATGTATCTTCTCCAACAGGGGCGTATTGAGAATCATGTAGAAATGTGAAATAAGTATCTACGTCTTTGGAGAAGATACATTCAAAAAAAACACAAACGAACTTGTATTGTGTTCTTCACACCCCATTTTTAATAATATGTTTTTATATTATTAAAAATACTTTTGTATTATACAAATTTAGTGAGGTTTTACCCACTCAAGTATGTTTCAAATTATGTTATTATATACACATTCGGCTCACGCCGACAAGTAGTGAAGACACGAGAATACAGTTTTTTATAGATACGGTGGTTACCGACTATAAGAAACACGTCTTCTTCGGCTGTTATTATACAACAGGGGCGTATTGAGAATCATGTAGAAATGTGAAATACGTATCTACGTCTTTGGAGAAGATACATTCAAAAAAAACACAAATGAACTTGTATTGTGTTCTTCACACCCCATTTTTAATAATATTTTTTTATATTATTAAAAATACTTTTGTCAATATTTAATAATGTAATCTGTAGTTTATATTTTATTTATAATCAATAGATATCTTTCTCGTTTATAAAGACGAGTTTTCGTTAGTTTAGCTATTTAGTTTACTTAATATAATTTAGTTTGTTTAGTTTTAAATTAATTAAATTCAAAATTAAATTATTATGATCAAATCTAAAGAAATGTTTTTTGCGCCATTTTCTTTTGCTGCGTTATTTTAAATTAAATAAAATCATATAGTTTAAAATCCTTGAAATTGAGAAAGGAAGGCCTTTTCCAAGACCACGCTCTCTTTAAATTAATAATATTCCACGAGCGACAAATAATCCTGTGTCGGTTATTGACAGAGATACACGTTGAAACTTCATTATATATTTACTAATAAAACACAAATGTTAGTGAGTATACATTGTTACCAAAGATTTATCATTTTCCATTTGTTCTAAAATATATCAGAAGATTCGCTTAACGTATAGAACCTCAAACGTTGAAATAATCCGTAGATCTAACGACTGTAATAAAGAAGTTGTATTCTTTTGTAGAAATACCATTTGTATATTTTCATTTCGTGTTGTAAATCTTAAGGATCATCTAAGCTATCGCGGATTAGCAGACGAATTTGAAAATACAATTCCTTTTCACTTAAATACGTCTTGGCATCTAAGATAAAAATAATTATCAAACAATTCGTTAAAAATTGTAGCAGTAATACAGGTTTCTTAAGTCAGTATTAACAAATAAGTGGTATTAAAAAATCACTGCAGAAATTCGTATTTATACAGCAGAAATGTCTTTTAACAGTTCTTATTTTTGAAAATCCGTTATTTTGAAAAGCGCGTAAAAGCGAAATCGTGTAAATAAAATATCGTGTTAATCGTGAGAAGGGTGTGTTTCACATTTTTTCACATTTTAAATTTTGAAACGTGTAAAATTTAAGCTATAATACTTCAAAACCACAAAACATTCTTTTAGTTTCATTCGAAATATGAGGCTTGTGGATAGTTTCACTTCCTAATATGTATATTATTATTAAGGATACAATTACAAAATAATAAATGTTATTTGCTCTTAACTAATAAAATTGAATTATTAAAAGAAAGTAAAGATGGCATCTTGAAAATGAAATAACTTTTATTATCAAGCAACTGCTAGCAATTTCTTTTGTTAAGAAACTGCGTACCGTTTCATATTTATTATTTCTACTCTACATTTTTTACCCCAGAAGAAGCGACAAAGTCTGTTGCGAAATATAGGGTTATTTAATAAAGGAGTTTTTTAATTGACCGCTTACCCGAATTTAAATTAATTTTTGATAATATATCACGGTCGATAATTTCGTTTCAATTATATATATATATATATATAATATCTTCGTGACCTTTGTATGATAAGGTAAACTTAATAAGTCGGCGATTAAAGGTCTGGTTTATTACTTCAAAGTATATATATTTAAAATAACTCTACATGTTTCGGCAATGATGCCTTTGTCAAGAGAATACAAAATATAAATGACAGAATATAAATGTCAAATAATTAAGTTGCTATGGTTTAAATTATTCAAAGATACATTCCAGTAATAATAATAGATCATGCCTTAGTATTCCAAAAAATAGATAGCAAGGTGTGAACATATGTGTTGTTCGCTGCCAGAAGCTTGTGTCTCTTTCTGGGTATGAACCTGTGTGTTGATTGCTGCTGGCAGCTTGCGTCTCTCTCTGGGTGTGTGATTTTGTATTTGTGTGACCGCGTAAGTGTAGGGTTTTGTATGTTAGTGCGCTTGTGCGTGTGTTTAGTGACCGGTCGCGTAAATTTAGAGAGATCGGATAACCAGCCGTTGCGTAGGGCCGCCAACCCTTTCCCGGTAACGACGGCCCGACCCCCGCCCCAACGAGGCAAGGCGCAGACCAGCGAAGCGCACCCTGCACGGGGTTGCTCATCGCCAAACGAGGGAACACTCTCAGTGGCTACCTCAGTCGACGACGGTCACACTTTGTGCCATCTGAACGATTTCCGCAGAAGCGGGGGCAATGCACACACGTCGAACGTGTGTGTGCAGTTAACAGCAGCCTAGCCAGGTTGCCGCCCAGGACCGGTCCTACTGGTGTGTGCATTACGCGACGCCGTGATTTGCGCCGCGTAGCTTGGTTCCTCACTCCTGCTGGAAAGGCGGAATGGCACCTGACTGCCCATCGGGCAGACCCCCCTAGAGTTTAGTAGCGCATATGCTAGGCTACAATCCAGTAGAGGACCACATCAGCACAAAACAGAAAACAGGGAAAAGTAAGACATGAGTTATTATTACGTATGCGCCCGAGGAGCGACTTAGGATGCAAAGTTGTCGGCATTCGCTCAAAACGAGAAGGAAAACCACGAAAACCTGCTCGGACAACTAGACAGGAATCAAAATACGGAACAGTCAGCATGATAAGCAAAAGTATATGATATTTAAATGTAATTGATATTTAAATAACATAAGGTATATAACAAAAAAAAAAATATTATGATGGTAAATTGTAGATCGTTACAATACATACGTAATAATAACTCATGTCTTGCTTTTCCCTGCTTTTCCCTGTTTTCTGTTTTGTGCTGATGTGGTCCTCTGCCAGGACAAAATTTGCTACTTACCTGTGAGGCAATTCATCAAACTTTACTGCATTAGCTAAACTGACGAAGTCTAGTTGAGACTGAAGCACGTGTCTTTGCCTGAAGTAAACGTTGGAAAATACGGGGTATATGTCCATGTGTACAGATACAGATGTGTGTAATGTATGTCTGTTTCATTTGTAACAAATGCGTAATACGTGCTTAACTTATTGATGTGCTCAAATTTATTTGAGAAAATATTGTGTATAGTGATGTAAATAAAATCTGAAAACTGGCTTTTTAACATTTTTTACAGTTTGGACATGAGTACTAAGTGGCCCACTGCTACAATTGTTAATTTAGGTATCAACACGTCCATTTTCCAGACTTTTTAATCTTAGTTGTTTAATAATATTATCAGCAATTAACGACCAATAAGTATTTTCTCTACCCGCTTCACAGTTACTGCACAACTTCTTTATTTAAAAATATATGCGTGCACATAGCTTTAAAGTAGTAAGATCAACAGTAAGGAATTTGGTTTAATATATTAGTTAATGCTTGAATAAAAGAGAGCATTTGAATGTGATATATACAGATTTCGTTAACGCATTTGATGCTATCGATCATTACATATTCATCAATCAAGACATGGTTTTTCCAAAGTTACGAGGGTGGGTTAACTTATTCGCGCGATTACCTGGACTAGGCCGTGAAATAAAAAAAAATACAGACCACATTTTGACAACCGATGCTTCGTCAGTTTACTGGTAGTGTATGATAAATTTGTGACACAGCTTGTTTTGTAGGCAATTTTTTAAATTTTACCCTGCTACTAATTAAGTGTAAATGGGTAATTTTGAACATCTTTCAATGACTAAGTATATTTTAAAGAGAGGCATCTCCTTTGCCAAAATCTATGGTGATATGCGAGGTACAGTGGGTGAGGGTTGTCCTTCATAAATGTCCGTCAGAAAATGGGGAAATTAATTTAAGCATGGCAGGAGCAGCTTTGAAGATGATTCTCGCAATGGACGACCGGAAACGACTACAAGTTGAGAAATTGTTGATAAAGTCCATGATTTGTTGCCAAGTGACCGACATTTGAAAGCGTTAGAAATAGCAGAGGCAGCGGTTATTTGAAAGGAACGGGTGCTTTATATTTTGCACGAAGAACTTGATGTGAGAAAGTTTTCAGCAAGATGGGTGCGGACGAAACAAAGACATGTTCGCTGTCAAATATCGATGAATAATTTAGACATTTTTAAACGCAACGCAACAGATTTTTTGCACCTATGACGAAACATGGGTTCCTTATTATACACCCGAATCTAAACAACAGTCGAAGATGTGGACCAAACGTGGAGAACTAACTCTGAAGAAGGTCAAGACAATTTTATCGGTGGGAAAGGTGGCATGGGTATTTTGACATTCAAAAGGAATATTGTTGATAGACTATCTTCAAAAGGGCGAGACCGTAAACGCAAATCTTCTAGATCGTTTGAAGACAACTATCGCTGAGAAGAGTCGAGGGATGACTAAGCAGAAAGTGTCATAATTTACCTGTGCATTCCAGTACGGTTGCTGCAAGAAAATGTAAGAATTAAAGCTCGAATCGCACCCCCATATTCGCCAGACCTAGCACCATCTGACTTTCATCTATACTCTAAAGTAAAAGATTTACTCGGAAGTAAAAAATCTGCACAAATGAGGAGCTAACTTCGACAGTGGACGATTATTTTGCAGGGTAAGAAGAAAATCACTTTCGAGACGGAATGAAGAAATTTGAACATAGATGGACCAAATGTAATGAATTAAGAGGAGATTATGCAGAAAAATAAAAGTTTGTTTATTTAAATTATTCCTTTGTTTCTGTATGATCGCGCGAATTAATTAACCCGCCCTTGTAATTGATTCTTATTTGGACAATAGATCGACCTATGCTTGTTACAATGGATACAGCACAAACATATTCAGTCAGTAGGAGTTCAATTTAGGGCCTATACTATTTATAATCTATGTAAATAATCTTTTAAACTCAATTGATAGTATAATTAAATTATATTGTTTTTGTTAGCAAAGTGCAAATAATATTTATTGTTTTTCTTGATTGTATTCTTATCGTTTTATTTTCACAAAAATATATTAGCAAAAATATTACATACTGATGGTTTCGATACTTAAAAGATATCTTCCTGATATATTTCGAAGCGTCTCTATTCACAAGCCTTGTGCTATTTACTTTCAAATGACAGTTAAAGGAATCTTTTTGATGTTATTTGAAACGCAACATTTTAAATTTCGGGTGTTTCGTAAATTAAAATGCAAAGTACTAGTTTACATAAACAAATTTATTCCCAATATTATAAGTTTGAATAATTCGAAGTTTTAAACCTATAAGAAAACATTAAGGGCCGGTTCTACAATACACTTTAACCCATCTATTATACCGTCGAATAACCCGAATGAGGATAAAGTTTATATACGTGTTCAATTTTAAATAAAATTTGGAATATATTGCAGTATAACTTAACACTTGTGTTAAATCGTAGATAAGTTGTTTTGAACAAATATCGCTATAAATACTTGAAATCGCTGAAAGCATGGACGGATTGTAAACACAACATATTAATACAAACTTACCAGGGTGAGCTGAAAAATTCGGTAACTAAAGTATAACAAAAAACAATATTTCAGTGAAATGGGTTTTATTTTTTGACATAATCTCCCTCAAGATCAATACATTTATTTAATCGATGCTCTAGTTTCTTTATGTCTTCACAGTACTCATTTTCCTCGAGCCCCTCAAAATAGTGGTCTACGGCAGCTATCAGCTCCTCATCTGAAGCAAATGTCATACCGCCGAGGTGTTTCTTCAGTTTGGGGAACAGATGATAGTCCGACAGATTTAAATCCGGCGAATAAGCTGAAGCGTTTCGAACATTAATTTGGCCAATTTCTCTTTGACAATTCCGCTCGTATGAACTAGAGCATTGTCTTGATGGAAAATGATTTTGTATGCTTTCTTCTGGATGTTTTTTCGACGATAAATGCCTTCAAAGGATCCAAAAGTTTAGAATAGTATAGTACAGTAACCGTTTGTCCTTTTGGCAGGTAGTCGATAAGCAAGATTACCTTTGCATCCCAGAAAACGGAAGCCATCACCTTTCCTGCGGATAGACTGACTTTGGCCTTTTTTGGAGCCGGTTCACCATGCTTAGTCCACTGTTTTGATTGCTGCTTATTTTCTGGTGTGTAAAAATCGGTTGGATTTTGCCGAAACCGCTACAAAATGGCTGTAGAACATTCCACGCGTTTCTGTTTTTGCTGTGTTGTTAGTAAACGCGGGACCCATCTAGCACACCGCTTAGACATGTCTAATTCAACATTTAAAATGTACGACACCCGTTCTCTGGAGATGAGTGTAGCAATATCTTGCAATGTGTATCGACGATCAGCTTCCACAAATTTTGAAACTTTTTGCATACTTTCTGCAGAAGTGGCAGTTTTAGGACGTCCAGAACGAGGATCGTCATTTACGCTCGTATGACCTTTTTTAAATTCGTTTACCCATTTGCAAACAGTCTTAAAACAAGGAGCTTCCTCACCTAACACATTTACCATATCAACATGAATTTCTCTAGGCCAAGAATATTTTTTCCAAAGGAATTAAATCACTGCGCGAATTTCGATATTGTCCATTTTTAAGAAGCGACCAAAGTACTCTGCTTTGATCGAGTGTACACAACAAACTACATGACATATCGACATGAAGTTTAACGCGTATATCATTGAAGGATCAAGCTATACAATAGGTCAAAGATTGCTTTTACATAGCGCCATCTCATAGTTAGTTATCGAATTTTTCCTTACCTTCGTATTTCCTGTGAAATAAGTTTTTTTTGCCTACCTGTCCTTAAAGGCTTTACGGCTCTGAAAGTAACGCACACGATATCTAATTTCTTCATTGCTATCTGAATCAAAGACATTAATATCCATTTTAATTTATAAAATGTGTTATAGAAAAATGAGTCTAGAAAACTAACATTATACAGGGTGGTCCTTAATTTCTTCGAGAAATTTTAGGGTGCGATTCCTTGGGTAATCTCGAGAGATATAGTTCCTATAAACATTTGTCCTAAAGTTTTCCGTTATAGAGTTACAGGCTTATTAATTTTTCACATAAAAAATTTTTATTTCAAAAATTTAGAAATCGATTTAGGGAACTGTTTTGTTGGTTGTCATGTTTACAGCATTTATTTGTACTTACGTAACTGTCATAAGTATTGTCAAACAATAATTAATTTGAAAGTTCGTACCTACAAATCTTTTATTGTAACTATGGTGAATTATACAAATGCTGAAATGGCAGATATGCATTTTGTGTACGGTCTAGCTAATGGAAATAGTTATGAAGCAAGGCGTATTTACCAACAAAAATATCCTCGACGACTTGTACCTTGTGCGGAAACCTTCAGTAATATTCACCGTCGTCTAGCAGAAACTGGTACATTTGAGAGAAACAAAAATACTCCGGGAAGACCTCAAACTAAAAGAACACCCGATTTAGAGGAAGCTGTTCTGCAGATAATCGATGAAAATCCAGAAACCAGTGCAAGAAAGATTGGTGTAACGGTAAACGTAAGCCATCAAACCATCTTAAGGATATTACACGATCAACAATTATATTCTTTCCATATTCAGAGAGTACAGACTCTTCTTCCGCGTGACTTTCCGCAACGCTTAGTCCTTTGTGATTAGTTGCGACAAAAAATTGCCCAAAATGCACAATTTCTAACCTACATTCTATTTACTTACGAGGCGAACTTCTCCAGAAATGGTATTAGGAATTTCCACAACAACCATTTATGGTCAGATGAAAATCCGCATGCCATAAGGGAGATGCACTTTCAAGAGCAATTTTCCTTAAATGTATGGGCGGGGATAATTAATAATTATTTAATTGGTCCCTTTTTCCTTCCTATACGACTTAATGGTGCATCATATCGGCTATTTCTTGAAAACGAGTTGCCTGGCCTTTTAGAAGATATTCCACTTTTGATCCGAAATAAACTTTGGTTTATGCTTGACGGCGCTCCAGCACACTTTAGTTTACAAGCTAGGCAATTTTTAAATAGGACATATCAGAATAGATGGATAGGTCGGGGAGTGGAGGTTCCGAATCAGCCGTGGTCTCCAAGGTCACCTGATTTGAACCCTCTAGACTTTCTTCTGTAGGGATATTTAAAATCCCTTGTTTATACTTCGCCAATTCAAGATCTCGATGACCTAAGAAATCGCATAATTGTTGGATGCGAAACAATTCGAAACACTCCCGGACTTCCTCAGCGTGTGAGTATGCAATTGAATAGGAGGATAGAAGCCTGCATATTAGCTGTTGGTAGTCATTTTCAACAGTGCCTTTAGGGTTTATTGTAACCGTTTATTAAATTTTTAAAATAAAAATTTTTTTTGTGAAAAATTAAACAGCCTGTATCTCTACAACGGAAAACTTTAGGACAAGTGTTTATAGGAACTATTTCTCTCAAGATAACCCAAGGAATCGCACCCTAAAATTTCTCGACGAACTTAAGGACCACCCAGTATAAACAAGTAATCAGCTGTTTACTATTACTTTTCACATTTACTGCCAACACAAGAAAATTTGATATATTTGGCGGTATAACTATCCGTGAACTAAAAACGACGCGTGGAACGTACGCTGGTATAAATCTGAGGTTATAATATGAAATAAGTTAAAACATGAGATCGCTAAGCGAGTCTTATCTGCGATCGTGTAGAACCGGCCCTAAATACAATTTCTTTAGTGCATGTTTTTTTTTAAACTTTTTAATTATTTTCTCAGAATATCAAATTCAAACTTATAATTTCCATGGCAGTCAGTCTTCTTGTGTTTGCATTAAATCAAATAACAGAAAGCCACATAGCGATAAATCAGGATAATATGACGGATGTTACTTTCCAACGGTTTTGTATTTTTGTTATTGTTGTCGATGTGTGCGGACGATCGTTATTATAAAACAAGCGCATACCTTTGATTGACAATTTCCGCCTTTTTACCAGAAATACTAGTGTCGTCTTACTTTGTAGCAAATTATTATAACGTTCAACCTCGACACTTCTGTTATTTTTTAAGAACAACACCTAAAGAGTTCCAGAAATTATGAAAAAGTTGACAAAGAAAATTTGATTAATTATTTAAAAATTACGTTCCTTTTCTCATTCCCGTAATTACCTACCACATGGATATTTATTTTTCTACAACTTGTGTATGAATTGAATTGAAAAGTATATTTTTAGAAATTTGAGCTATTGTAGAAAATTTGACTTAATTAAATTTCTTCGATAGCAGAGCATTTCGGAACTGAATAATAATTATAAGTTTGATTGTTCAAAAATAAACAGTTGTAGCACAAATGTATGAAATAAAGTGAATAGATATATTATAGAAGCTACAGTAAAAAAAATATTTTAAAACACGTTTTCAGAAAACGATACATGCATCCGCTTTAGTAAATTGATACAAGAGGAGAACTATGGAGTAGATAGAACGAAAAGGATGAACAGGAAAATTAGTGGGAAAAAATAATTCAATAAAAATCTTCGTGAAAAAAGCTCCGTGAATTTTGAGATGATTTTGTAGGAAATTTCATGTCTTTTTAGCAGTGATCTATAACACAGCCCAACACACATTTTGGTGCTTGCCTTTTTTAACTGTTTCTAGGTAATTTTTAGGTGTAGTTTTGGGGTACATTGACCTCTTTAGAAAGTAAATCATATTTTTAATTCATGTACATTTTAGGTTATAAGTACCAGTACCTTTGACAGAGTCTCATAAACAAAACAAAGAATAACATGTAAAAGGTATTTAATTCACAAAGTACATATAAATATGCATTTATGGCTTATTACTAAAAAGCATCTTGTATACGATTTTCTAGAATGGAGTTCAGTCTCGCTGCCGACTCCAACAGTAGTCGGCCATCACATCTTCTTTGATATCGTTCTTCCATCGTCTGAAGGTCCTATTGAAAACTTTTACTCTGTTCTTCACTGTAATCACCTAGTTTTTGTGGGAATTGATCTAAGTGGTTGTGGAGGTAGTGAAGTTTTATGCTTATGTTACAATCAAGAACATTGAATTTAGAAAGCGTATACTCCATTAATTCTGTGTAATTCGCTGCTTTATGATTTCCAAGAAAATTCTGTACTACTTGAACAACTGAATATCAAGCATTAGGTTCAATCTCGCTTTAGTCAGATTTTCCATTCTAGGCTCAGGAAATTTATTAAGTACCCAAAGCAAAGTCCATATCGATTTAAGGCCCACACGAATTGCTTTTAAGTCCTAACTTGATATGCAACGGTGGAAATATGATTTTCTTTCTCGCAACGAAAGGTTCGTTGATTGCGTTTTCTTTACCTGAAACCATGACGTTTCATAAGGGTCAATTTTTGTCAACCCAGTGCTGATCTTTAGTTCTGTTGTCCTGAAAACAAAAAAAAAGGATGTTTTGTGTAAAGATACCATTATTTAATTATTTTTGCCTGTTAGTAAAACGGAATGGATCTCAAAAACTAAAGCTGCTACGAAAAAAAAATCAGGTATATTTGGAATTAGCAAAAATCAGTTGTCAGTTTCTCGGCACCAAGAAAAAAATTTAACTTTGTTGGCTTGTGATATTGGCTGTTGCGTGCCAGATAGATATCATCAACTTTGTAGCTTAGGAGAAGTATTTTAAAAAACATTTGGAAATATATGTAGCGGTAACCATACAGGTGAAGCATACTGCAGTTTAATAACAACAAATTGAAGAATAACGTTTTTAGTAAGGTTAAACCATCAAAAAATTTGCCGCTGTGCAATACAAAACCTAGAGTTTTTGTTACAGTAATATACAATCCTAGTTGTGTATAGCGACAAAGAAAAGAAGGGGTTCTTCTTCTTCTAATTTTTTGGGATCACGTCCAGGCACATGAGCACAGTGCACTTTGTACCATCCCCTGTCTTGTGAGCTCGACAAAAGCCACTATCTTCCTCAGAAGAAGTTTGAGTACCCTTGTAGGATCTAATAGATCTCTTTCGAAGTGTTTCTGTCTGAGTTTCTTCAGTTCTTCAGAAGTGTATATTACATGGAGGCTGGTTTCCTCTTGTTTTTCACATTTCCTACACCAGGACTTGCTAACCAATTTATATTAACCCGGTAATAATTTTAATTTCTTTTTTGTTACTACGAATCAGTTTGGCAGAAAACCTAGCGTCTAGCTCCCTTAGTAGTGAATGGTAATGTGTAATGTTGAGCCAAAAAGAAGTTTTTCTGAGCATGCCATGGATAAAATCAGTTGTGTCTTAATTTGGTTCGACTTAAAGCTATCTCTCACTTTGTTTAATTCAATTCAATTCAAACTAAATATGTAATCTATTTTAAAATATATTTTTTAATTTAATTGTAATAATATTTCACATAACAAAATAAAAAATAAATATTTTAAAGCTAAATATGATTTATTATTATGACGAACAAAAAATTATAGAATGACAAAATACATAAAAGGAAAAATTATATTAAATAGGATGTGTTATGGCCACCACTACGTCCCTGCAGAGAGTAATTATTTTTTTTAAGCGAATTAAGAACGTTTTGAAGAATTTCTGGTGTCTTATTGATTTCTTCAATATTGTTAGTGATCCTCTGCCTAAAATTGTCAAGATTAACAACGGGTGTTTCAAAAATCGAATTTTTAAGTGTGGCCATAAAAAAGAAATCACATGGTGTTAAGTCACAAGATTGTGGTGGCCAGATAGTGTCTGTATGCAGGGCAAAGATGCGATCTTCAAAAAAATTCTTACAAGGAAGCTATGTTTGCATTTGTAGTTCCTGTGGCTCAACATCACGTAAAATATTAAAAAATGGAGTTAAAATTTCTAACTGGTACCGTTCAGCATTAATTGTTCCTAAAATTAAAAAAAAAGACATTATTGCGCCAACATAATGTTCTAGAAATCTAATCAAATGTTTTAAAAAACTAGTTTTAGCATACCTTAAAAAATAGGTCTAATAATCCTTCTCTGGCTAATAGCTGCTCGAACTCCAATTTGTTGAGATTGTAAAAAAGAGTGTGAATTATCTGTACTTCATATTCTCATATTTTGAGAGTGGACATACCCAGAGAGGTGGAACACCATTCGTCTGTAAACATAACTTTTGACAATGCTTCATCGTTGTTATTGAATTGTTTAATAAATCGGCGGCAACATTCAATAGGAAACATCTCATGTGTTGCTTTTGTACGGTAAGGATGCATATGTAGATTATTTTTAAGGATACGTCGACAGGTAGTGTAAGAAAGATTTCATTCTTGATGTAAATGTCGTATAGAAGTTTGTAGACGTTCTTTGACTTCTTGCCTTATCGCTTCGACAGTAAATTAATTTCTGACCATTGGTCTACCACTTCCCATTTTACGATTCACACTTCCCGTTTTTCTGAATAAATTTACAAAACGACGAATGGAAATACAGAAATGGTCATGTGGGACAGCGTCATATACAAATTTGTTTAAATATTTTCGCGTCTATTCACCATCGATTTTTCTGCAATTTATTAAATAAATCTTACCATATATCTCCTTTGCTGCTCATTAAATACATAAGCCATTGTTTAATCACAAATTTGTAAGAATAACCAAAGATATTCGCAGATTGTAAATTTAATCAATGAGTGACAGATGACATTTCACAAACTAGGTATGAATTATACTGCGACGTGACTGCTATAGTTACCTTTCTCGTTCATAGTCTACTTGAAAAGCTTTTTTTTGGCTCACATATAATGTGAAAGGTAACGTTGGCCATTTAATGTTGCGGTAATAAAAATCGCGCTATTCCCTTGTTTATATAGAAATTAATATAATATATATTATGGATTAAATATGGTGGAGAATGCATGGTTTATGCAAGACGGGGCTCGTCCGCATCGCACGGAAGAAGTTTTCAACATTCTTGAAGAACATTTCGGTAACAGAATCATTGGTCTTGACGCTCAACAGTTTACAGGCGGAGGGATAACATGGCCACCATATAGTCCAGACCTCAATCCTTGCGATTTCTACCTGTGGGGATAATTAAAAGATACGGTATATCGCGATGGTATAGACACCCTGGATGACCTTGAAATGGCAATACGGCAGCGAATAAAAGCGATACCGTACGCCACATTTCAGGCAGTTTGTGGAGAATTTGAGAAGAGGCTGCGAAATGTTATCGTTGCTCGAGGCTCTCACTTCGAAAACCTGATTTATTAAACTGCAGATCTTGTTTTTAATACACAAATAAATCATTTTTTTAAATTAATGTTTTGTATGTTTAATATCACTTCAAAAACCGCAACCTTAAATGCCCAACCCTATATGAGTAATACTTTCATACAACAAATGGCGATACAATGTTGACGTAGTAACGAGAAAATTATTTTTGTTTATTCGAGTCCGGCCCTGTCGCAGCTAAATATACGGGCAGAAATATGGGCTTCCACCTCTACTTCATCAGTAATTCTCTTTATCGACGAATTATATTGTTCTATTGGTATTTGTCAGTACCACACATAAATTTAAAGAAAACAAATTATATGGAAATAATTTCATACAAATAATAAAAACCAGGTATCTATCATATTGGACACGTCATGGACACGCTACATAAAGCTTTTTGAATTATGACGATTTTTGTTTTATTATAAACGTATAATTTTACTTTAAGTTTAACGTTCAAATTGTTTAATATTAATCGCGGTAACTAAAATGCGGCATAGATTTATCCACAGATTCGAGGTAAAGGCTATTATTGATATCCATAAAAAAAAACATCGTAATAAAAGCACCATATATGTGGGCATAAATGTTTTCATATGAAAATATCAACATATACTATTTTTATGAATAGGAACTCATGTTAAACGTACCGATTACAATGTCTAGGAATTTCATCGATTTTTTTTCAGGTCAATGAACTTGAATTACAGCTGTATTTTGGTAAATATAGAATAAACAAAGATGTGGACCAACTTTGGAACTACATTTAGGCCCTAAAAATTTGGATATTTTTGATGAATCAAAAAAGAAATTTATTTGTAAATTTCTTTTTTGATTTCCAGTTAGACATTTATACATATTCTTTAGATTCGCATAGCTTGACCGCTATTCAGCAGTAACCTGTATATATTGTTAATATGTGAAATAAAACTTAAATAAAAATCTAATAGAACATCATGACCTTTTACACTATTAATTTTTGTGGGATAGTAGTCGTTAATGGAATGCAATGAGTTAATGCAATGAACTTTCTTGGTGTTACAAACGAAACAGTAAGCATATTCAATCGCTGTCTCTTTATAAACCAGATGTTTTGTATACCATGTAACAGTGTATTAAACATCTATCAATACTTTGATCAAAAAAAGAAAGTAGTAATCAAATGATATAGCATTTGAAATATCATTTTCTTACGTGATACAACTTATACACTCAGAGGAATATTTCATCGAAATTATGCAAGGAATTCGTCTAAAGATGTCAATAAAGAAATTGAAAGAAACACTTTAAGTAAATATTTATTCATCCTACTTATGCATTTAGTTATCTTTTTTTATTTGAAGGAGACTTATTTTATTAAAGAACAAACAGATGGTATTTGCAAATACTTAAACGGCCTCAGTTTTATTTGCCTCGAGAATTATCCATTTATTAAAACAGTTAATTTTAGTTCTTATCTATGGAAGTTATAATTGATTGAAGCGGGGATATTACCATAATATTTTATAATAATGAATAATAAAATTTAAAAGCTGATAAATTTGCTTACATTAAAATGTTAATAGTGAAATTTCTTAGACGTATTTTTGAGCGAGATAGTGCATTATGTATCGCGTGTTAAAAAAAAACTAGCCATAAAATTTTCAAATATGTTTTAACTCAAATACAATATTTTACTGTATTCAATTCAAGTAACTGTCACTTTTATTTATACGTCTTAAATTAATAAAGAAATATCTAAATTAAAATTTAAGTTTAACTTTTAATTTTCGTGGATAATAATGATTTGAACGCGTCCAATGAAATTTTGCCAGCGTATACTGGTTTATAGGTAACTTTCGAATCTATGCAGGTGACTAGATTATATGAAATATAAAATGAATGTTTAAGAAAATATTATTAGTCTAATCATCATTTCCTTTTTTGAAATTATAGCAAATGAGAATTAATAACTATAATCTCAACGGTACAAACTTATTTTGTGAAATTGTAAAAATTAACGCGACACACGTTAATTCTCATTTACAATAAGTTCAAAATATTAACTATATATACACGAAGTACAGAAGTGAAAAGTCATGTCTGTCCAGGATACTGTACATTGACAAGCTTCAATAAGAGTGAAATGCATCTGCGCGTTACAGGATAGGTGTGACTTTTCACGAATTTTTAATTATCCTAACAACAATTTCCTTGTTTATAGTAAATTATTAAGTACTTTGTAAATGTACAGTTTGGTTGCAATTTAAGATTTATGATTTTACATTCAAAATATTGAAAATAAAAGAAACCCTGACTATAGAATTGTAAATATTTCACAAAGCAAAAAATAAAGCAATGCTTTTTTTGGTACAAATTTATTTATAAAATATGTTGAAAATGAAAATGTCCATCGAAATTTTTTGACTTGTTAAACACATTTTCTGAAATATGGGTATTATTACTAATTTAATTAAATTATTAAATGCTCAAGTTCATTTGAATTCTGCACAAGTGTTTTAAATGATCTTGCCGGTCAATGATTCGGATTTTACCCAATAAAGTTCCATAATTTAAAATAGAAATGCATATTTCAACTTATTATTCAGTCACTAAAGTATTTAGAAATTCTGTCAAGTGTTTCACGTGTACAATAAAGATAAAGTGACGTACCATTTTTGGAAATATCCTGGTTGGAGTTTATATCATGCAGTTCATTCATAAACGCCATCAAAAATCTTCAAGACACCTCTCCGCATTAATATATTACAACATACAATAAGTGTGTTTTAGTTTTAAAAAAATATGGGATCACTTAACTGTTTTCTTTATATAGTTGCTGAAACGCCAACCTTTTGCGAATGCAATGGTGACTTAATAAAGACATGAAAATTTTCAATAGACGCATATGCATGTTTTGTGAATTAATGTACCACTCTGATTCATCCGAGAAAAGTTCTCCATAAAATATCATCATGGCTCAAAGTACCAATGAACCATTCAGAACGGGGCCTTTAACGTGGATTAATTGGCAGAAATTTCTGAACGGATGTTATTTTATATGAGATGGTTGCAGATCTTTTTTTACGGCTGCATTACACGTTCCAATGGAAAGTTGAGTTCCTTGTATTAAGCAATTTATTTAGGATAACTTTTCACTATAAATTATCTGTCGAATATTTCTAATTGCATCTTCTAAGCGTTTTCTAAGTCATCCCCTACTTTCTTTTGGCAACATTCTCCTGTCTTACGAAACAGTCACCTAAAGATTTTGAGTTTTACGGAATTGATCATAATCGACAGCTTCTGGGTATTTAATTCGAAATTCAGCTAACATTTATCATTTGAATACTGCGAAATCCCATCAAATCTTTGATAATTTCGAATTATCATTACGATTTGATAAAAAATTTTTTGCGTTCTTGAGAAAATAGCATTATTAGACAATTAACAACATGTTTCTTTTAAACGGAAAGATATTTTCAACTTTCAGGTAAATAAACGAGATAAAATAGAATAATTGAAACTAAATAAACGAACGACAGTTAAGTGCAATGACAAGATAGACGACCGATTTGTTGAATAAGTTAAGACATTCCCTTTGACCTTATAGCGAAATCAAGGCTAACTAGAAGCAATTTTTTTTTAAATGCACGAGATCATCTGCTTTTAACAACAGTGGAGTGCTATTTTGTATTAAAGATTTTAAATTCAAAAATAACTTGTATTGTACTTATATGTATTTGATTCATTCGTCTTTCATCGCAAGAGTAAGTAATATTTAAGAATTTTGAGTTGGATACAAAAGGCATCAACATTAACGAAAAATTTCTTAATTATCTCCAATTTGCGGAAAATGTACTTTTCATCAGCAATAAAGTAAAATAATTCAAAGAAATTATTAGGATTCAAAAGAGAATTCAAGAAACTTGGCTCAGAAATGAACTCATAGCAAACGAAAATTGTGATCATGGTAAATATACATACAAAACTGGAAGTATAAAACATAAATAGTTAAAGAATACTTATATCAACGCCACACTATAAAATTAGATAAAAGCTATTAGACTGCAGAGATCTCGAGACGGATTCGAATGACCTCAGCGGCAAGTGGAAAAATTGGAAAGGTATTAAAAAACAGAAACATGCTTATAAACCTGAAGGAAAAGGAAATTTTGGTTTTGACCATAAAATAAATAATACATTAAGAGCATCTTAATGAGCCATAAAGTGTATCATACTGAGAGTCAATTTGAAATACCATACTACCACTTTTCACATTCTTGTTGCAGTTAAGAAAGCGTATTCCTGAGGAAACCTTGGCGTAAGTCGCATGAAATAAACAGACATCCTAAATTAAATATAGTGTTTCTAGTGTTGCTCCCAATATATCGTTGTATTAATTTCTACAAATAACAAAATCACATTTGCCTAAGAATGTAGCTACAACGCGTCACGGCGCCAACCGTCCAGGTTGTCCGGACAAATGAAAAATGTGTGAAAGCCATATCCATCCGGAATGTGCAGATGCCGACATTTCATAGTTTTTACTAATCATCAGTATACCTCATCCTGAAATAGATACGACTTTCATTTATATACTGCGTGTATATATGCAAATGATGAAAAACGGAATGTTAATGTGAATTAATAATTACTAAATTCCCACATTACATGCAATTGCCGCTCTAATTCGTTGTATTAATTTCTACAAATGACAATATCACGTTTGCCTAAGAATGTAGCCACAACGCGTCACGGCGCCAACTTATGAAATGTCGGCATCTGCACATTCCGGATGGATATGGCTTTCACACATTTTTCATTTGCCCGCACAACCTCGACGGTTGGCGCCGTGACCCGTTGTGGCTACATTCTTAGGCAAATGTAATTTTGTCATTTGTAGAAACTAATACAACGAATTAGAGCGGCAATTTCATGTAATGTGGAAATTTAGTAATTATTAATTCTCATTAATATTGCGTTTTTCATCATTTGCATATATACACGCAGTATAGAAATGAAAATAGTATCTATTTCTGGATGAGGTGTACTGATGATTAGTAAAAACTATGAAATGTCGGCATCTGCACATTCCGGATGGATATGGCTTTCCCACATTTTTCATTTGCCCGGACAACCTGGACGGTGGCGCCGTGACACGTTGTGGCTACATTCTTGGGCAAATCAGATTTTCTCATTTGTAGAAATTAAAACAACGAATTAGAGCTGCAATTGCATGTAATGTGGGAATTTAGTAATTATTAATTCTCATTAATATTGCGTTTTTCATATAAATATATAAATATATATATATATATATATATATATATATATATATATAATATTTTCGTGACCTTGGTATGATATGGTAAACTTAATAAGTCGGCGATTAATTAGATTAGATTTATATATTTTTTTCCTTGACAAAGGCATCATTGCCGAAACATGTAGGGTTGTTTTAAATATATATACTTTGAAGTAATAAACCAGACCTTTAATCGCCGACTTATTAAGTTTACCATATATATATATATATATATATATATTAAAAATAATAGACTTTTTATTGGTTTAGCGACCTTTTATTGAATTTTGACTTTAATTGTTAATTTAATTGTTAATTCTGTCTCACAAAAGCAAACACAGTTCTCATGTTTTCATTGTATTCATTCTTGTTTCTAGTTACTTGAAAAAGACTGAATAATAATAAAAGTCGAAACGTCGTAGAATAAAACATCAAAATTCAATAAAAGGTCGCTAAACCAATAAAAAGTCTATTATTTTTAATATTAAGACACGGCCAATAAAATAAATAAGAAAAATAAAATTCTTATAAACACTAAATATATATATATATAATGTGTGTGTGTGTATGTGTTTATGTATATATAAAGTAAATATATAGAAGTTAATACATAGTTATATAATATTATTAAAAATGGGGTGTGAAGAACACAATACAAGTTCATATGTATTTTTGAATGTATCTTCTCCAAAGACGTAGATACGTATTTCACATTTCAACATGATTATCTATACGCCCCTGTTGGAGAAGAGACACATTCAACAAAACATAACTACCTTGCTATCTCGCAGATATTATTAAGACAGAGCGTGAAGGAATATTCAGCGCTGTCTATATAATAACCGCAGAACTAGCCGGGTGTTTTTTATAGTCGGTAACCACCGTATCTATAAAAAAGTGTATTATCGTGTCTTCACTACTTGTCGGCGTGAACCGAATACGTATATAACAACATAATTTGAAACATACTTGAGTAGGTAAAACTTACCAATATTGTATAATACAAAAGTATTTTTAATAATATATAATATTATTAAAAATGGGGTGTGAAGAACACAATACAAGTTCATATGTATTTTTGAATGTATCTTCTCCAAAGAAGTAGATACGTATTTCACATTTCTACATGATTATCAATACGCCCCTGTTGGAGAAGAGACACATTCAACAAAACATACAAAACATCTCTTCTCCAACAGGGGCGTACTGATAATCATGTAGAAATGTGAAATACGTATCTACGTCTTTGGAGAAGATACATTCAAAAATACATATGAACTTGTATTGTGTTCTTCACACCCCATTTTTAATAATATTATATATTATTAAAAATACTTTTGTATTATACAAAATTGGTAGGTTTTACCTACTCAAGTATGTTTCAAATTATGTTGTTACATAGTTATATGCAAATTAAATAGATAAAATGCATTGTGCGTCTACGTATATAGATAAAAATTTAATATTTATGTAGGTTATGACATTTTGCAAGTTTGATTGCACGTACTAGACATTTCCGCGAATTTATGTTGAGAGTACATTCAAGTGTTTATTTACATTCGGTTATTTTTTATAATCAATAATAACAATATGTAGGTTAGTGAATGGTGTATTACGCTTACAATTAGATTATAAATACACCTGATAATGTACACAAGTGTATAAATTCAATATCGCGAGAATTGGTATTATCAGACATAAGCAGTTGAGTAAATTATAGAGACATCAGGTGTCAAAATTGTTTCGTTATTTCATTAGCAAATTATTTAGTGTAGCTGACTGATAATACCAATTGATTTGTTTTCTATATCTTGTGAAATGACGATTTTTGCATGTATTTTATATCAACGAATATGATAGTACAATCTCTTAATTTCATTATTCTCTTCTTTCGTGGAAACACAACGCAGTAAGGATAATAATTTATTGTTTCAATAATAAGAAAGTATACAGGGTGTTTCTGAATTTATACGAAAGATTTCAAAGGTGATTCTTTAGCAAAAATTAAGGGGGATCTTTCATATAACTTTTTGTTCAACACCCTTTTCCCTCCAAGTTACAGTCCTTCAAAATTAGGTAAAAAAATTTGTTTTTATTTAATATATCCACTTTGGAAAAATTTAGAAGAATGAAATTTGGCAGATAGCTGATGCTAATAAAATGGCAGTTTTTGAGTGTTTTTGTCACTCTAAAATGTAATCACAAGGGGAAATTTTTCAAGAACAACCGTCGATTGCGGACGTTCTCGAGAAGTACGAACTGTAGCACTAGAGGAGGCTGTTCTTAATTTAATTGAAGAATATCCCGGAACAAGTACGAGACAAATTGCCCGAGAGTTAAATGTGAGCCATTGCACAGTATTTAGAATTTTAAAAGAACAAATGCTGTATCCCTACCATATCCAACGAGTCCAAGCGCTCTTACCTCGAGATTTTCTACCTCGTTTAATTTTTTGTCAATGGATAATTCAAATGATCACACAAGCTCCGCAGTTCTTATCTCGTATTTTGTTCACTGATGAGGCAAGCTTTTCTCGGGAATCTATCAGAAATTTCCATAATAATCACATATGGGCAGATGAAAACCCACACGAAATTGCTGAATCTAAATTTCAACATCAATTTTCATTGAATGTGTGGCTTGGTGTTATTGATGATTATTTAATTGGGCCATATTTTCTCCCAATAAGATTAAATGGAGACGCATACTGCCATTTCCTTGAAGAAGAGTTACCCCAACTTTTTGATGATGTTCCTGTGCAAATTAGGCAAGAACTATGGTTCATGCATGATGGCGCTCCAGCCCACTTTAGTAATAACGCTCATCGCTACTTAGACGAAGTTTATGCAAATCGCTGGATAGGACGAGGAGGCATCCAGAATTGGCCTGCCCGATCTCCAGATTTGAATCCATTGGACTTTTGCATTTGGGGTTTTCTAAAAACACTGATTTATTCCACTCCCGCCGAAAATATCGATGATTTAAGGGTTCGTGTCATCGTAGCACGTGAGACTATTAGAAATACACCAGGATTATTTCAAAGAATACGGAATTCAATTAGACGAAGAGTAGAGAATTTTGGTCGAGGGGCGCCATTTTCAACATTTATTATGATTTTTGTGATTGAAATTTTGTCCACGTTATTATTAGTTTTTTTGTAATTTGTTAATTGTTATTAGTAGTACGATTATTGTTCAATCCGTTCTAATTTACAATATTCTTCAACTAAATAAAAAAATGCCATTCTTTCAATAAAGTTTTATTTAGTTGTGAAAAATGTTTGAAGTCCTTATAAAACTGTCTAGAAATTAGAGAAAATCAGGACAATAAAACTCTTTGTCATATGACTTCATTTGACAGCAGCTTACTTGATTTTTTTTTTAATAAATAATAACCTCTCTGTGAATTTATGGGAAAAGAGTCTGAGCAGTATTTTATTTTTTTGTGATCAAACTAACAATTTTATGATAAAAAGTCAAGATATAAAAAAGTTGCAGATTGAGTCTGTCTTTTTAAATAGGAAAATATAGGCGCATTAAAAAGTTCTGATGCAAATTATTATAGCGGTTGTTTTTTTCAGCCCCTTGTGATTACATTTTAGGGTAACAAAGACACTCAAAAACTACCATTTTATTAGCATCAGTTATCTGCCAAATTTCATTCTTCTAAATTTTTCCAAAGTGGATATATTAAATAAGAACAAATTTTTTTACCTAATTTTAAAGGACTGTAACTTGGAAGGAAAAGGGTGTTGAACAAAAAGTTATATGAAAGACACCCCTTAATTTTCGCTAAAGAATCAGCCTTTGAAATCTATCGTATCAATTCAGAAACACCTGTATATAAACACATACGCTTGATATATTTGTTATCACTTCAATGCACTGTAGTAATCTGTAATTATTTTTTGGTTTAATGGTTGTTGTATATATATTCTGAATTATTTCTTTCGCCACAAGGGTTTCTTCTATCTAATTTAGATATTTATAAATGCGAAACAGAATTATTTATTTGCTATTGTGACGCTTCATTGTATGTATATTATACTCGTACATTATCAGCTTCATTTTTTCTTATTACTAATTATATTGTTGTTATAATTAATTTCAATTTAATCTCTTAAGTAATTTGTATTGTATTAAGTATTACCACATGCTTGAGCGCCAAATTGTGTTGATTTTGTTCCGGACAACCAGTAGCGTCCTAACAATAATCAAAATGATTTAAAGTAATAATGTGATGATGAGCATTAAAGGTTCAAGACATGGAATATGCTGAAATAAATGTTTATCAAAAAAAAGACAACGACGTTGCTTTAAGTTTTATTTAATATTTACGGAAAAGAAATGAATCTTTGAAATATATTAAAATAATTAAATAAAAGCTATATGTACAGGTAACGACGAATAAGTATCTACAATCTAAAAAATTAATTAATTGCCTCATAAATGTGATTAAAATAGTACGTGTCTCCAGCAGAAAATTCAAAGAAACACTGACTAGCGTTTCAGTGAGTATGCTTGAACGAGTTCTTGTTTTGAGATATGTTTACCCCTCGAAGGCTAGTAAGTAAGAGAGAGCTTGTTGAGAAAAAATAACCGCAGTAGAAAAGGGCCGTTCTTATGATTTAGTTTAAGGATGATCAATCATATTGCAAATAGCGATGTCTAAAGGGGTCAATTTTTTTTGTAATACGCACATCGACTACGAGCTTTGTTCCAACATACCACTGAAACGGTTTGTGAATGGTCCAGTACATGCGTAATATTAATTTACTGGACTATTAGCAAACCGATTCGGTGGTATGTTGGAACAAACCTATTATATACTGTGAAAGTTATACTTATTTCTATTAATTTCTCTCCTAGTATAGTGGATAAAGGTGTCAAAGTATCACTCTTTACAGGAACTTTGTTATTTAGGTTTACTTCACATGATATCGAAATTTGGCGTTAAGTTTGGTTATGTGTAGAGGGATTCACTGTAAACCAGCGAAGTGCACTGACTAGTGTTCAGACGGCGTCTGAAAAAATTAATATACATGTTAGGATGTGCCGTCGGTGGGATGTTACTCGAATGAACCTCTCTAGTTATGTGTTATAGCCTGTCCATATTTCTAACGAGTTGAGCTTTTGGGTTTTAAAAGGATTATCGGTTATTGTCTGCGACCTCGTACCGCATGTACCGAAAAAACTTGCTAATGAGGTAATGAACCGTATTAGGAGAAATTAGATTTTCTTAATAGAGAAGTAATTACGTTTCGTTTAATATATCCACTGTTTACAATTTAAACTTTATTATTAAGAAGTAAGCTATTCAAGCTGTATAACTGTGATATTATAAATACTATTTAATGAGTTGCTAAATATTAACATACCTTTAACTAAATGAACTAATTTGTAAAAATCAAGATATATAAGAAGGTAATAAATAATAAATTGCTGTTGAAAGACAGTTGTCACAAAGTGCAGACGTTTAGATTTATGAAAGAAAAACATGTGGAGACCTTGGAATACCGATGAAGATTCAATAAATGATGTATTCCTGGGTAGTATTATTTAGCAAAGTGAAAGTAGTGATGCGATAGAAGACGATGTTGATATAAAAAATAATGCAAGAAATCATTGGAATACTGAAACACAGCAGATAATTCTGAATGTATACAATAATTTCAAGAGTGACAATTGTGGGACTAAAACAGAGACCATTATTAGAACATCGAAATTAACGGGAGTGTGTTACTGGACAGTCCAAAAAATCGTTCAGAATGGTTTATTAAAAAAAAAAAAAACTAGGAATGACAAGGGAAAATCGAGGAAAATTAATATGCGCGATTTTGATATTGTGAGAAGAGAAATCTACGGGTTCTATAAAAGAAATGAAGTTCCTACATTGCGAAGTTTGTGAAACTTCTTGAATGAAAATAATAAATTGCTGTGTTGTATCACTCCGTTGTCGCGCTTTATGAAGAAAAACATGGTTCGTAAACAAGCTACTACCGTCTTTATCTCCAAAAAGTGTAATTGTTATGGATAATGCCAGTTACCACTCACGACAAGATATTAAAGTATCTAATAGGTTAAACACAAAAATTTGAAATATCGAAATTTTTAGAGGAAGCTTTATTTTGAAGCAGATTATTCTGTGATAACCAAATCGAGTCATGTATTGAACTACTTATCTTATTCAAGGTACGACCCCGGTCTTGTTTCTATTGTATACAAAACACGACCTCGGTACGTCCAAATTACATACACATACGACCTCGATATGTGTTACACTCTTTCACCACTTTGTTGATCTTATACTGAGGCCACTAGTCTAAAGGAGGACACGCTGAAGTATATAATAAGATCCATTAGATCTTAAGACACAGAGAGACACACAGAGTCCTAGAGAGTGTATTATAGAAACCTCCTTAAGACTAGTGTCTATTTGTTGCTATGTATATTGTTATTGTTGATTTTTTATAATGTGTTAATTAATTATATGTTGTTATCCAAACGCTGACCGTCTATTATTTATTATATCGACGAATCTGCGTACCAACGCAGCGATGTGCCCTCCGGGACCAGGTCACATCACATGGCGATCCTGCCTTTAGTTAGATGATCGGATATCACATGGCGATCACATGGACGCTGCCCACGTCCAACATCACAATTCGAAGAAACAATTCCTGGAAGTCGTACATACGAAAACGTTTCCCAAGCAATATTTTATTGATAATGCTGCCACTGAAGCAGGTCACACCGTACTACGTCTGCCTCCATAGTATGTATTTTCAATCCCATAGATTGATTTGCCTTCATGCTGCTAACATTACATAATCGGCTATTCAAGAACTTGCTTGGTAGGTCATTCGACAGCCTGATCTCTCTCCGTCAGATTTCCACTACTACCGCTCCCTATCAAACAACTTTCGAAGAATTTCCTTTAATAACGGTGTCGCCCTTCAAAATTGACTTCACGATATCTTCACTTCCAAATCCACATTTCAAGAAGAAAGACCGGGAACACATCAAGTCATTTTGCAAAACGATAACGTTTGCCTTCATACTGCTAACATTATAAAATCGGCTATTCAAGAACTTGCTTGGGAGGTCATTTGACAGCCTGATCTCTCTCCGTCAGATTTCCGTTACTTTCTACTACCGCTCCATATCAAACAACTTTCGAAGAAATTCCTTTAATAACGATGTCGCCTTTTAAAATCGAGTTGACGATTTCTTCACTTCCAAATCACTGGATTTCTTTAGGCATAGAACGGTAACGGTATCAATAAATATTTTTAAAGCATAAAACAATTGAGATATTTTTGTTTGAAAATTGTACGTTTTTGAATTGTGTATAAATTGGAGTTTCACTGGCACGCTTTACCATGGTGTAATAAATTCTTAAAGAGATTGCTGAGTTTCTAATCGTCCTTTTGATTAAAGTTTGATATTCTAGACTATCTCTAGAAAGCTTGTATAATTAATAATGATTCTTCATAGTAAGTAGCCAATACTTCAATACCTTCAATGTTTACTTCATGTTAGTCTGAACAGCCGTCAATTGCCTTATTTATTTCCTTTGTTTGATATTTTATTTGACCAATAAAGTGAATTTGACTAATAAAGTAATGTAAAATAATCAAATTATGCACGTCATATTCAGGCAGTCCAAGAAATGCTAATTGAATGCACGTTTTAAACATAAAAATGTAGTTTGAAAAGTGATTTCTGATTTATATTAAATTAAGTATAAATTGCGTTTAAAATTGAAAAACAAAGAGCTTCTTGTATATTTTAAAATATTATTGAAAATTAGTAAAGCATGTTCCAACATACATAATAATTGAAAGGAGATTTTGTGCCAAGCAATAATATGTTTTTCTTTATACTTACTGTGACTCAGTATTTTTACTCACGTATAATTGCCCATTATATAGTATTTATATACATTACAATTTTTAAGAAGGTATTTACAATTTGTTAAATTGTTTATTGTTGTGAAAGGAATTATTTATAGTAAAAAAAACTAAAAATGTTAATTTTATTAAGGAAAATAAATAATTTTTAAACAATCCGATTTATTTTTTAAAAATATTATTATGAAAATTAAAGGTTTTGTTTCATTGATTGTCTTTGTAATTGAGTTAGGATAATATGACATGTTTTGCGCCCAAGTTTTAGTTAAATTAGAATTGAGATTATCCCATACGAGGGGATGTTTCTATCTTCTAGGGATAGTCATGAATACAAGAGACTAAATCACGAATAAAAATTTATTTTTCAACAAAGTTTCCTTGATTTCGAATACAGGCAAAACAGCGTTTCAATAACATCTTAATTCATCGTAAATATATGCTTTCTCTGTTTGTTTGCAAAATGGTTCTCTCCAGCTGGTATAAGTTCATCGTCGTCCCTAAATTTTGTCTTGGAGATTATTTAACAGAAAGTAGTCACTGTGTGCTAAATCGGAACTATAAGGCAGGTGTTCAATTTCTTCAAAGCCACAATTAGTAAGAACAACTTTTGGAAGTCTTGATTTGTGCACTGGTTTATTGTCGTGGAGCAAGACTCTTTTTATTTTAATAGAATTTTTCACTTTAATAGAATCTTTGAGATGATACATCAAGCTTGCATAATACTCATCATTTAACATACTACCCTCATTCAAATAATCAATTAGCAAAATTCCTTGACAGCCCCCAAAACAGTTGCCATTATTTTTCCTGCAGAAGGGATTACTTTAAACTTCATGGGATGGTTCGAGTCCATAAGTGCATCGACTTTTGTTTCGATTATGGATCATAATGATGAACTCAAATTTAATTCACAGTGACAAGTGGGTCTATAACACTGATAAACCCCAGTTTGTTTTTTTTATACACCAATACATGTAGTTTACGCCTTTTATTAAAATATTCCTTGCGAAAAATTCTTTAAAATGATATCTTACATGATATAGGTTAGATAAGGTTACAATAGTGATTTAAATGTGGCTATAATTATGTCAATATTACTACGAAGTCAGTGTTAGCTCAATAATAATCAAAGTTACTAATGAATAGAAGTCGTATGTAATTAATTAATAACTAAATTAAAATAATGTAAGCAAGTTCCAGAATATAAATACATGAGCTGCAGGTAGATAGATTTTGGAGAGTTATTTGTATGGCCAGTGCGATACAAAAGAAGTGCTTTTTCTTGAAAATAATAATAATGGAATTTTTTATATTTTAAATTCGATGTATTTGTAAATAATATAATTTAAAAATAGAATTAAAAACATTCTGAATATAACAATATGGATACATTTTTATGGAAGGAAGTATATATACGCCAACACTTTAAATGTAAAAAAATGAAGTAAAAACCACGATTATAATTGCAATGTTGTTGTTTTTCTTCTTTCTTCCAAAACTATTGCGTCATTTTTAACCACAAATTTGTTTTTGTTTCAGACCGACGGATTAGATAATCCGGCATTTGAATTGACAAACGGTGATACTCATAATAATGGAACGATTCAGAATGGTGGTGTAACAGCAAATGAGGTAAGTTGTATACACATACACATTTTCAAACATATGCATAACTATATTTCATTAAATATTCTTTCACATAAACCTATGTGATTTACTTTCGCCTTTGCGGTTTGCGTGTTTTCTTTATACAAACGTAGGTTTACAGAAAAGAAGGTCACACATCATCAAGGCTATGTAAAGACCTGGAGTCTGCTGTTATGAAAATAAGGAAATCCCCAGCTATACAAAAAAAATTACTAATTAATACAATAATACAAGTTTACTTATTGCCGTTTCATTATGTCTGTTCCTAGTTATACCTCCGGCTCCCATACGTATATCTTTGTGCTTATTATATTTACAATATCACTAAGTATTCAACGCATTGAAACATTAAATAGTTAATTGACGAAGGAGATACTTGTTGAAACTTCATTATAACGTAAAGAAATAAGTAATTAAACTTCTAGTTTCAAAAATTCTTTTATTGTAAATATCACTACAATATTGTTTCGTCACCAGGTGGATGAAATACAGTATTTCATCCACCTGATGAAGCCATTGTATGGCGAACCAATATTGTAGTGGTATTTACAATAAAATAATTTTTGAAACTAGAAGTTTAATTACTTATTTCTTAGCGTTATTGAAACATTACAAATAATTCAAAGTGAACGCTCAAATTTTATTTCTCTACATACAACTCACTTTAGGCATTTCTAATTAAATTAAACATTTGCACGTTCAGGTAGCAAATATAATTTCCAATTTGGAAAAGCAGTTAAACAGAAGATGTGAAGACTCGAAAAGGGTGGAATATATTTAACTCAATCACAATTTTCCAGTACTTAAATTCTTGAAATAATTAAGATCACATTAGACAAATGTATAACCGAACAAGAAACACTGTTATATTCCATAAAATTTCGTATACGGTAAATGGGAAAATCCATGACGCTAGCCTAACTGTCTAACACAATTCCAAGTAAATTTCACTTCTCATCTGATTATATTATAAACTAATGAATGGATTAAAAATATGCAATTTAATGTTGAAAATGCAAGAAATATTCACTTTATGGACATAGATTAAAAATATGAACTAAAGCTTAATTTTATGCAAAATATGTAATTGCTTTATACCGTTAATCGCATTATTTCAGTGATCCACAATATTGGGGTGATATTTCTAATATTAAAAATATGGTTTATACATAAAATCCGAACTCTACTCATTATATATCAGACTTATTCTCCTTATCTCGTCTCGTCATATTTCCATCTCTTTGGCTCTCTATCACTTTCTATAACTTTAGAGAAATTTTATATAATAAATAATTTCATAATTGGGTTGAAAATTTATTGACATCTAACCACCGTATTACGTCATGCATGGAATCGAAAGATTGACAGATAGTTGAAAGCTTTTGGTAAATAATGGAGTCGAAAATATTCTTGATTAGTTCATGTCTGTTACTTGTCAAAGAATTAATAAATATTGAGCTAAACAAAAATACTACGAACTTATAATTCAAATCAATATATATTTGATTATAGAGACAGAGAGATAAAGTTGGGTATGAGTACATATAGTCATGGATCACTACGTCATAAAGGATATCTTTTTTTGTATAGAAATGATGTTAATTTACGAAAAGACGTTTTAATTAGAAAAGCATCATTAAAAGTGTACTATAATAAAAATCCATCTAAAAAAAATAGTTTTTAACCAATTAGTATCTTTGTTAGTATTATATTTGTTATTTCCGAACGTTAAATTCCAAGGTAATTGTATATTGTTACAGAGGTGTTTGTATACATTTATTTTTATTAAAATTCCATAATTATGTCGACAATAAAGTGTTTGTCTTGAAAATTTATGTAAAATCCAAGGACGAACAGATTTTCGTAGACATTTAAGAGTTTTTTTAACATAATTATTGTATCATGTTGCAAGCCCGGCGAGAAATCGTTTCGTTGCTTCAGACAGGCTTCAATTATGCTTCTCTAATTTTTATATTAGAATTTTTTGTATTAGAAATTATTGCGAACATATCTATTATAAAACTAAGATATTTAGAGAATGGAACCAAATGTTAATTGTGGTCTGATTATTAATTACCTTTCAATAGATCAATAGATCGAATGTGCAAAATTATAATTTCGTAAGTAACTCTCCAATAAATCAGGTGAGCGCCTTTTATCCTTTGGCAATGCAAAATTAATTGTTCGAAAGGTGAAAGTAAACATTTCTAGCGAACTGAAGCGAATGAATTTAAACAAATGATGCGATTTTTTCAGCTATCAGAAGTTTCTGTGTAATTCTCTAATGTAACTATTAGCATTTTTTTCTTTACGTTGCTGTATATTCAATTAAAATCTCATCAGTTTTATTTAAATTGTATGACTGTTCTAAATACACGTTTACGTCACATTTCCTATGTCGCAATTTTGTTAGCGTATGTTAAAAAAATATTTTGAAATTTCGATGAATACACTGAAGTTCAAAATATTTATACTAAATAGCGTTTGTCAAAAATCTTTTTAAATTAAATTTATAAAAATAGTACTAGTTGTAATTAGTAAAAATTTTTAACAAAATAAGAGCCAAATATAATAATTAACACCTATTAAACTTATTAAATTCTTTAAACTTTTGTATTAACAGTTTCTACATTCAGAATAGAACTCCAACAAGCCAAATTATACGGAAAGCCGGTTGTTAATAATGGTTTTATAATTTCTAAAACTAGCTGAATCATGCGATGCTTTGCTATTGCTAGATTTGAGTATATATCTAGATTAAATCAACACAATCGAAAGTTTAATATCAATTATTGTATTTAGCTAACATTAAATATTTATATATACGTAATTATTTTTGTCTTGGATTACATAAACTATAATTATTGTTGTATTCAATTTTAAGTTCATTAAAATGCTCTTGGATATACAATGTTCAACTTTCACTTTATAAAAGTAAGGATGTAAACAAATACAATTGCTAAAACAACAGCACTCGATCTTACTTCTACGCATGCGCGACAGCACTTCGAAAACATCAATATGAGAAGTACTGTTTCGTGGCGCCATCTACATGTAAATAATGGTACAGCTACTATTGATATTATATTATTAGACTTTTAACTTTCTTTCCACTGGTCAGATTGAGGATTTCAATAGCTTTAAATCGTTTTCTTAGTAGTTTTTTAGTCTATAACGGACACACATACGAACATTGCTTAATATATATATATATATATATATATATATATATATATATATGTATATATATATATAGTAAATTCAATCAGTTGGCGATTAAAGGTCTGGCTTTACTTTAAAGTAAGCCAGACCTTTAATCGCCAACTGATTGAATTTACCATATCATACCAAGGTCACGAAAATATTATATATATATATATATATATATATATATATATATATATACATATATATGTGTTTAGATAATTTCTTAGCCGTTTATTAAATATAACAATTGATAAATTATTGGAGTTTTTCGGCTTTTATATGAAATATTTACAAATATCAAATTAGTATGTATGTAATTGCAAAGTAGGTGGGGATGTAAACATTGCTGTCTACAAATTACAAAGCAAATCATACGAAATTTTTAATTGAAAAATATTGTTTATGTTGCGACTCGAACCCAAGTCTACAGTTTGCCGGACTGTCGCTTTTACCACTTAGCCACAATGGACCTAGGTTCAAGCTGTTTAGAAATGCATTATAAAGTAACATTGTTAATGAATGAGATGTCAGTTATTGAATGCAGATGTTAAGCTGAAAGCAGAAGTCAGTTTTGAAAGCTCATGTCAGTTTTAATAGCAGATGTCAGTTAGTGAAAGCAAATTGAAAGCAAATGTCTGTTCGGATATATACAAATTTTTCAATTAAAAATTTCGTATGATTTGCTTTGTAATTTGTAGACAGCAATGTTTACATCCCCACCTACTTTGCAATTATATATATACTAATTTGTTATTTGTAAATATGTCATATAAAAGCCGAAAAACTCAAATAATTTATCAATTGTTATATATATATATATATATATATATATATATATATATATATATATAAATTCACAACTATTTGGGTTATCGGTGTGTTTTAATTAAAACTCAATTGTTCTAAACTCAGTATTCGTCAATCTATTTTTTGACTTCATCTGGAGTAGTTATAACACTGCAAAATACACGTTACTTTTACATATCACTTTTACATATTATATATATATATACAAGGTGTGTATAAATTGGCGGACCCACTACACGCGGCGATGTTCTTCGTTAAATTCGGAGTCCAAAATCCTAATACGAAAATGTTGTACCATGCTCCATATCTTTGCACGAGGTTCCTAAAGTTCGGACTTTCAGTCTTGAAATAAGCATTATTACTCGATATTTGTTGACAGAAAGAGCTACAATTTAGAAGAAAGAAGAATTGTTGTTATTATCCTTTCGTTAAAGTTTTCTTTTTGATTTTAAAGTTTGTTTTTAATATTTGTTTATTAACTTATTTTGACGAAAAACACATCTGACAACGTTGTAAAACAATAAGTAGGCAGCCTAATGTTGTTCTAGTCAAATACATTACTACTGTCAAATTTTGACACTTATGTAATCTACCTATTTCATTCGAATTGCTTATTTTTCGTGTTTATTTGTACAATTTTGTTTAGTTTTCTGATGGATTTCAATTCGAAAAATTATGTAGGTAATAATTACATTGATTTCTATCAAGAAGATGTACAAAAATTAGTCAATATTATCAAAAATTTTTAAAACTTTGTAATATTTTCGTAATAAATATGTAATCTAAGAAACCAATTTTATTTCGTTTGTTTCTTTTTTAAATTTAAAATGTAAGGTTCACATGACGACGTGTAAAAATGTTCCGAAGATTATAACTAGCACATGTGTGTTCAATGTTGCCAAATATATGTTTCTTTCAAATTCATTCTGAAGACAAAGGAAGCCTGATACATCGTTTTAGGATTAGGACTTTTAACTCAAAATTTGACCAAGAATGTCGCCACGTGTAGTGGGTCCGCCAATTTATACACACCTTGTATATATAATTAAAAAAAAAATATCGACCTTACTATATTGGATAAAATAAATTAAAATCGGGAAGACCGCTTGCCCTCTTTTAATTGATTTTGTCCTATATATATATATATATATGTATGTATATATATATTTAAAATAATCTTACATTCGGCACATAATGCCTTTTTCAAAGAAATTAAGAGTTAAATGACAGTATATTTATGTCATGTTTATATATCTGTAGTTGTCATGGATAAACCTAAATTATTCAAAGATACATTCAAGTTTAATAGTAATAATTCATGCCTCGGCACTTTCCAACAGCTAGACGTAACTACGGGGTAATGACAAGCCATGAGTTATTATTATGTCCAAAGTTCGAACTTTGTGGCACACCGGAAGGTAAAGGAAATGAATTCAACCAACAGTCATTATCATTAAAATACACATATCCTCTTCAACGAAATAAAATATGATTTTATACATAAGCATTCTTCATATGTACGAGTGCATCAACGTAAGAAGCAAAGTATACAACCTAATGTTGTATAATATAAAATAACAGTATGTCTACATGATTATATGTAAGTAATTATCGCAAATAGTACTATTATCATGCAAATACGCATCATTAATATTCAATGTCCGTTATGGTATTCGATTTTATTTAAAAGTAAATACATGCTTATGAAATTCCAAATGATAATTACAATAATTTTCCAAATGCAGTTAAGTTACTAATTAATCTAACTATTATGCAATTGCAGCTATTAACTTGTTTTTCTTTTGTTTTATTTCTGTCATAATGTTAGGTGCACATTTTGTAAAGGTATAATATATTAATACTGAGTAACTATAAGCGTTTGAAGCAAATATTTAATTTAGCAACTTTGAGAAAGTGACTTGCCTGGTCATTCGTTTTATATTTATCTTTTTTCGTTAGAATATTTGACATAAGTAGATAACAGGTGGTTAGAATTACTAGTAAATTAATACTAATTGATATCAGAAGTTAGATTTAGATAAAATAATAGTTGATACATATTTTACCAACCTATATTGCAAATAATACAATTATGTACAAAGAAAATTAACAAAATGTTGGCCTTCTACTTGCAAAAACACTGATTTAATTGTGATCAATTGTATATTTGTAATTGCCTCTTTCTTCAATTACGTACCGTAGTTATTGTTTATGGGATTTCGGAATATTACGTTCTTTTAATAATAGAAGGAAAACCCGGAAGATGAATCAGGCGAAACAGTGAAAAACGCAGAACTGGAAAAAATGAATACGCAAAGTTTAACTCAGATCATAGGATATGCAGACAACCTGACGTTGATAGTAAGAGACAAACGAAGTCTGGAAAAAACACTACTACGATTAGCTAGAGAAGCTGAAATCAGAGGGTTAAGAATTAACCAGAAGAAAACGAAATATCTTATAGGCCCACGGACGACATATAGTATAACAAACCAGAAAATAAGCAAATCTAACTTTGATAAAGTAGAATACTTCAAATAACTACGGAGTAACGACAAGTGGGAAAAATAACAGAACTGCAGAAATAAACGAGAGAATCAAAGCAGGGAACAGAGTGTACTGGAAATACCACAAACCGTTCAAAAATAAAGCCTCAACAAGGCAACAAAAGTCTGTAAAGTAGGAATACGACCAGTAATTACATGTGTGGCAGAAACCATGTATCGCACAAATAAAGACGAAGAAAGGCTGAGAGTACTGGAAAGAAAGATCCTAAGAAAAGTCCTGGAACCAAAGTGGATAGAAAGGGAAGTTAGGACACTCATGAACTTCGAAGATGTACACTTAATGGACGGCGAAGACATAGCAAAATACATAAAAGTTCAAAGGCTGATATGGTTTGGACATATACAAAGGAGACCTCATGATGAAGTCATCAGAGATATAACAAACTGGCGTCCTGCGGAAGCCAGATCAAGTGGAAGACCAAAGGCTAGATAGCAGGACCAGTTAATGGAAGACATGCGAAGGATGGGAAAAGAAGCCTGGAGGGAAAAAGTTAAGGATAGGAGATAAAAGAGAGCAGAAAAACGATCAGTAAGGCAAAAAAGTATCATTGGATATTAATTAATATTGGTCTGGTTATTCGTTCTTCAAACACCAATTTTAACTGAATGCAATGGTAACAAGCGTTCATTTGAAAAGTCAATCTAGTAGCATGTGATTTACTGAGAACATTTTGAAGTATGTCGTAAATTAAAATTTACTACTTAACCTACGAAGTCGTATATTTTGACAGTTTCATACATACAAATAAATAACAAATAATAGGTATTTATTGAAAACTATAACAAATGTTGAAAATGTTGTCCTTCAAGATCAATGCACTTTAAAATCCTCCGTTCAAAATTTCTGATGATATTCTGCAATATTACTGGATTGTTATTAATTTCCATGCATTTCTGTTCGATTCTCTGTAGCATATCATTCAAATTCAATATAGGTGTTCGAAATATGTTATTTTTTAGATAAGGCCACAAAAAGAAGTTGCAAGGTATTAAATCGCATGAACGTGCAGGCCAGGCAATTTTTCAATGTTTCGACTAATTATACGCTCATCAAAAAATTCTCTTAAATAATCCAAAGATTCAGCAGTACAGTGACAAGGTTCTCCGTCTTGTTGGAAATATGCATTTTGAAGTTCATCATCATGCAACTGATTGACAAATGGTTGTAAAATTTCAGTACGGTACTATTGAGCATTTAACGTTCCCTGAAAAAATATTGGCCCAATGATTCGCCTTTGGCTTATCGCTGCCCAAACACCAATTTTCTCTGGATGTAGCGATTCTTCATTAATTACATGTGGATTTTCACTACTCCAAATTCTTGAATTTGGTGAATTTAGGTATCCCGTTATATAAAACCATGCTTCATCAGTAAAGATGACTCTTTGCGAAAGTTCTCCATTATTGTTCATATTTACAAACCAATTACAAAACTGTAGTCTACGTGGGTAATCAATTTCTGACAATTCTTGTACTGCTGTGACACGGTATGGATAAAGTTGCATATCTTTTTTTAATAACTTGTCAGTTATACCAACAGAAAGGTTTATTTGTTGACTCAAATGTCGAACAGATGCTTGTGGTTCATTTTCCATTATTTCTTCAACACGATTGACAACTTGAGGTGTACGTTTCTTAACTGCTCCGCTGCCCGATTTTCTTAAGAGACTACCAGTTTCAGAAAAAAGTTTTAAAGTTCTATTCAAAGTATTCTTAAATTGTATATAATCTATTACAAAATGTGAAAATTCAACTTGAAATTCTACCATACAATCTTGAACTGAATAAACCCATAAACCATCAATTTCATTACAACTTCGAAAATAAGCCTGGACTAAACAAATTTTATGTTCTAAAGTGAAAGCCATTTTAAAACTGAGAAGCAATTTATGTAAACCAGAATCGACGCACGATAATTTTATGCACTAACTAATTTGTGATTGACATTATCAAATGTCATTTGGATTTACTTACAAACACATACTAATATATTTGCGTCTTATTCAATCAAAATTTCAAAGTAACCTAGATTGACTTTTCAAATGAACACACGTTACTTTGACTAGATTGTGCGAATTATCTGTTGATCAAGTTTTATAATTCTCCGAATTAACATAACCAAACAGGTGAAATCAATGTTAATATGTAAATGATATCGTTATCAATATCGTTAAATATTGCTTCTCAATATGTGTAAAACCTAGCCCAGGGTGTACAAAGGGGAGGTAATCCATAGTTAGATCCACTAACAGAATTAAGAAACAAAATAAAAAGATGAAAAAATAACAGAATTGTCACAATGATATTTAATTATAAAAATTAAGCCTTTTCAAAAACAGCAGTTATAAAAGAAATCGTATCAAGCAAACTAATAAATTATTAATTAATAAACTAGTATCCAATAAATCAAAACCAATAATAATGGTTACAATCAGAATTTGAGTAATCAAAAGATGTCACTTTGATAGCTATCTCATATAAGAATTGGAGCAGCCTCGCCAAATTCGGCGAAAAAAAACAAATATACACTTAATCTGGAATACAACCAACAATAATCAAAGTTACCATTAGAAAAAAACACCACAGAAATACACAAAGTTATAATTTTGAATTTAAAAGACGAAGTACATTTGAATATGTCATTTGTGTGGCACGCTCGATTCGCAACCAAACACTTTAAAATACGAATCATGTGCTTTCATTTGTGCCGCAAGGAAGTCAACTGAAACTTGAATGTTGGATTTGGTGGTAGTCGGATCAATCAAAACCGTTACCCGAAATTTAGATATTGCTTTATAGATTAGTATTATTGCCCTTTTTTGTTATAAAAGTGATTTATGCACTAATAGGTATATAAATTTATATTTGGCTTTTGATATGAAATAAATAAAAATGTAAATGATAATTAACCACTGACAAAACTGGATTCGTTGTAGAAAATCAGGTCGGTGAATTTGATGAATAATTGAAAATTTATATGGGTATAAAAGTAGTTGTTTTTTCAGATTCCTTCGAAAGAATTCATAGGAAAGTTCTAGAAAGCCATAAACTAACACATTAATTGTTGTGAAGTTTACCTGTTTACCAAGTTTGACAAAATATCGAGTGTAACAACAGTGTGACGACCAGTAGATATACGTTTAGCCACATTACCAGTGGATAAAAACCGCTCGAATATTCTAATACTGTTTTGTGAAAAGTAACGATATCTAATCCAATTTCTTTTTCTGGATACATTTCAACAAATTCTTTATATTTCAGCGCTTCGAATATATGAAATTACTATCTTCATTGTGGAAGTAAAAACAACAAAATCGTTTTATTGATTTGCTTGTCTGACTTTTACTTTACCAATTTTTTGATCAATTTAAGTTTAAAAGACAAACATATCAATATAAATTTGCAGAATTGTTGCCAGCTTAAAAAAAATCAATCATTTATAGTCGCCTGTTTTTAGTGAATCAGCATAAAAACATAATTACTTAGACAATGTAGGAGTTAGTAACTCTCTTCTATTTTAATAGGGCACCTAGGGATGGTGTATTTAAATTATATTCAAAATTATATTTATTTACTTTTTGTGGTAGAGTAATTCCAATAATATCCATTAGCTTTGGACAGCCTAGAATAAGTGGTCACATACATATGTATGTGTTTTGTTTATTTTTTGACTTATACTCTTAGCGAGCTGCGGTTTCGGAATTCCGTCATCATTGTAACATCCTTCTGTGAATATTTAATCGGTTTTTGCAATGTTACGTTTGTATGAGAGCTTGCTGAACGTAATGGCTTATGAATTAATGGATTTATTGATTTTACATTCTGTGCTTGACTTGCGGAAAATGCAGATAAATATTAAAAACATTATTAGCCAATTCTGCCATATACGAGTATATATGCGTGTTGTATAATCTGCAAATTGGGACTTTTTACTACTTCTCATCTCTTCAGTTCGTAATTGACTTCTTCGGATAATAATCTCTTAATGTTCCTTTATCCAGTTCAATTACGAATTCCAAGAATAAAGGATAGTTAGAGAGGTTTGAAATATTAATGAACAGTGTCATCGAATTGGGGGCTTTATTAGAACTTTATTAGTATCTAGAAATCTATAATTAAATATTTTCCACTTTTCAATGAAATACTTGTATTAGGATAAAAACTATATTTTATATGTTAATATAAACCCTATATACTTTTATTTGATTTTACAATTTGTATAAGTCGTCTAAAAGTAATCTGTCGGGAGCTTGTCAAAATAGCAATTTGTTATGGTCCTCACTTCTTAATTTGTTCTGAATCTCTTTCCAGTAGAACGTCTTTACAAGTTTGGAAACAAGAAAAAAACACTCGCAACTATATCTAGAGAATATGGTGAATGATGGATTCGTGTCCTAATTAGACAAATTTACTGGTTGCAATAGCGGGTGAATGACGGCGCGTTATCATGATAAAATAAAAAAACATTCTATGTACCGGATTCTTTTTTTTTATTATTACTAAAGACGGCAGACTATGTGCCCACACTGTTAAATTTAATAAATAATACACATAAGGTGTATTAGATAAAAAGGTAGATTTTACAAAATTAGGGCAACTTTTTACCAATACTGAAGATCCATTGTACAGATACAAAGAGCGCTTTAACTATGCAAATACAACATTTCTCAACGTCGAACAATCCTTTTCAGTATATAAACATATATATATATATATATATATATATATATATATATATATATGAAAAATTTTGTGAAAAACTTATCTGCGCGGAATGTGCATATATCGATATTTCACTGTTTTTTACAGATCATCAGTGCACCTTACCGAAGACAGACATGATATTCACTTCTATACTACGTGTATATATACGAACTGTAATGAACTTCATGTGTATGAGAATTAATAATTATTAAATCTCATTTTACATGCGATTGTCGCTATAATTTGTTGCATTTAATTCTACAATTCGGCAAATCACTTTTGCCCTAGATTGTAGACGCAACAAGCCGCGACATCAACTGTACAAGTTGTCAGTACAAATGAAAAATTTTGTGAAAAACTTATCTGCGCGGAATGTGCATATATCGATATTTCACTGTTTTTTACAGATCATCAGTGCACCTTACCGAAGACAGACATGATATTCACTTCTACAATCTACAATCTAGGGCAAAAGTGATTTGCCGAATTGTAGAATTAAATGCAACAAATTATAGCGACAATCGCATGTAAAATGAGATTTAATAATTATTAATTCTCATACACATGAAGTTCATTACAGTTCGTATATATACACGTAGTATAGAAGTGAATATCATGTCTGTCTTCGGTAAGGTGCACTGATGATCTGTAAAAAACAGTGAAATATCGATATATGCACATTCCGCGCAGATAAGTTTTTCACAAAATTTTTCATTTGTACTGACAACTTGTACAGTTGATGTCGCGGCTTGTTGTGTCTACAATCTAGGGCAAAAGTAATTTGCCGAATTGTAGAATTAAATGCAACAAATTATAGCGACAATCGCATGTAAAATGAGATTTAATAATTATTAATTCTCATACACATGAAGTTCATTACAGTTCGTATATATACACGTAGTATAGAAGTGAATATCATGTCTGTCTTCGGTAAGGTGCACTGATGATCTGTAAAAAACAGTGAAATATCGATATATGCACATTCCGCGCAGATAAGTTTTTCACAAAATTTTTCATTTGTTCTGACAACTTGTACAGTTGATGTCGCGGCTTGTTGCGTCTACAATCTAGGGCAAAAGTGATTTGCCGAATTGTAGAATTAAATGCAACAAATTATAAGGACAATCGCATGTAAAATGAGATTTAATAATTATTAATTCTCATACACATGAAGTTCATATATATATATATATTATTACGCATACATTTTTCCTATGTGTAACTTAAAAAAGAAAATTGTCAATGCATTAGCGGCATAGTAGGCAACCGGTTATACACCAGTGAAAGATTTACTTATATACTCTGTTCACTGTAAGTTCCGATCCTTAAAACGTCACTTCCCCTCCACATTGTTGCCGGTTAATTGACAATTACAGAATAGGTAATTTCTGATGTCACTTAAGTCATATGTGGGTTATGTTTTTGTATTAACCCATGCTGATCGCGTAGTAATAAAGTAAAGAGCTATTAATGAAATTTAGAAGTTATTCAAGTAATTTATAACTACGTACATAATATATCAAATACAAAAGAGCTAATATTGGTACCAATATCTGCACACGAAACAATTTTTGTGATCAATGGTACATGAAATAAATTTAATGAGCGATCGCATTACTTTGCTTGAATCAATATCGAAATCACCAATAAATAATGTATAAACGTCCAATAAATTAATTAAAAAAGTTTATAAAGGAACTATTTATTTGAATATTAAACTGGAGAGGATCTATTTACAACAAATAGAAAATATTTTGTAATACCAATGCACCAATTCTATTATAAACATACGAAACTCATTATGTATATTATACAAATATAGTAATGAAACCACTTGCTTTAAGATCTATTGATCTTTAAGCAAGCAAATTACACACAGCATTATTAGAGACTGGATAGAAAAGTTATTATTTGATGTCTTTACTTAAAATTAATCGGATTCAACACTATCACTTGTATCAAAATAAATAATAAATTCTGCCACTTAATTTCTATCAATCATAATTTCCCTTTTTCACCAGTCTTCTATAATGTTTTCAGATTGGTTGATACAATTCTTCCACATTTCTGGTGTTATATATTCCAGTGCATCCTGCCATAGTCTCAAAACATTCTCTGCCCCTCCTCCATATATCCATATATTATCTGAATATTTTTTCGCAATTCCCCATACATTTTCGATTGCATTGAATGTACAATGATATGGGGGTTATCTAAGTATGTTGTGTCCATACTTTTCAGTCAACTTATCTGCCACACACTTTTCTTAGTATATTCCTTAAATTACATAATTAAGTAGTGCTAATTATAGAAGTACAAAAGCTAACTGCTTAACAAGTTGCAGGAGTTGTGATTTCAAAGAGTTGTCATCATATTGTATTTTATTTTCATTTAACCAACCCTGGATGATATCAATCTTTTTCGACATAGAAGTTGGGAAACTTTTTTGAGAAACACTATGATAAGGTGCATTGCCCATGATGCATGTAGCTGTTTTTCAAACCATAACAAAAGTTACTTGAGTTCATTTCTTCATGATAGTCTAGATAATTTCCTTTTGATGGAAATGTAAGCGATGCTTCAGTTATAAATCTTTTTCGATTACCAGCATGAACAATAATATATCTAGAAAGCACCAAAAAATCTACACGACCAAGAATAATATGAGATTGTTCCATTACTGTTACCAATGTTACGTAAAATTATTGATAAAGATGTTCTACCACCATTATATATGCTTCTCTCTTGTAGGGTGTCATGCAAGGTGTTAAGCGTAATGTGTTGTTCTGAAGAATAACATATGATATGATTATGATATAATGAGATACAAAAAATGGAACATACTATTTCAATACATATCATATATTGTATTTCGAATAGCGGTTTGATCAAAGTCATCAGTATTAGTGACTGGCTTTTACGATCCCATCTTTTTTTGGAACTGCTCAAGGGTGTAGATTCCTTGATATCTTTCGATATAGTCGAAACAGTACTAGAATGAAGTAGCAAAGCATTAAAAAGTAGCTGTGAATATATTAATTTTTTTTTAAACAAATGTTCTTTTTAAAGCATTTATTTTACCTTTCGTATATCCCTTGGATCACTATGATCACGTTCTTTCTCAAAATAGCAACTCAAAGAAGCAACAATTCATACACTTCGGCATTCTGGGGTTAGATCTAGAACTTTTCACCAGATAAGCGGAAGATTACTATAGCGATATAAGTGTTGATATAAAAATGCGAAATTTAAATGAAAGAGGGAATAAGTACATAGTAATAAGGAAAAAAAAACGGTAACAATTAATTCAAGGGAATTCAAATGTCAATTGTCAACAGCAGTATTTAATTACATACATCTTCTTTTATATGTTGTGTTTCATATCATTAGAAAGCTTATTTCACAAGGGATATTTTAATAATATTTATGCCATCGATAGAACACCTCTTCAGCTCCCGCTTCTTATTAATTATTATTCAAGATATCGACTTCGACTTAGGCCATAAAACAGACCTTTTTCTAAACCATTGTTCTATCGACGCAAACTATCTGACTTCCTCTGGTTAGAATCTTCGTAAGTGAAACATCTTACCCGCCGTACTGGTCAATTACTGGCATCATACACGTGCCCTTATATCTCTGCAATTAGAAGGTACTCTTGTATTGTTTAATATATATTATTCTTTTAAGTGAATCCATATTAATTCACATTGATTTAATTAACTTATTTCTTGTTCCTCCGGCCAAACATCGCTCTACATATACTTGACCAAGTATATCTTCGCAGACCACGTGGCCGACCACCTTTGCAATTAAATAACTGCTCAATTTAACGTTCGTTTCAGTGGTGTTAATTTTTAATTACGTATTTACCGCTCCTCGTGTATATTTACTTTTGTTTAATTACTTTTAAATATACCAAGTTCTATTTCTTTCTTATGTACAAATAAATACAGACTTTAAGGACAACGCTCCTGTGTTTTATTTAGTTAGTAAGTTGTAATATATTTATTTAATTAACCATTATCACGCATGTCCTGGACCTTTGATGAAACTTCACCAGCACCACAATTATTTTATTTTAGAATAATTTCATTATTATTAGCACGGCAGCCGAAACCAGAAACCTGCAAAGCCGCGGTTTGTAATAATTGATAATAAAAATGAAATATAAAAAATATAATACTCACTATTACTTAATTCTTTAATATGATTAGAAAAAGTATAGTATTAAACTTGTCAGAAATGGCCATTTGGACTCGAATGAATTACTCCGCTCGCCTTCGGCTCGTATCACAAATTTCATGGCCAACTTTCTCATTGAATTATATACTATTTCTGAATATTCTAAATACATTTACATGAATTAAACAGTTGTTTTAACATATTTTATATTTTACAGTTTTATTCGTGTTCGTTTATCAAACTGCTGTTTTTAAATTGAACATTTAGCAACATATATAACATTAGGATAATTAAAAATTAGTGAAAAGCCATTTCCATCAACGGGAACGTACAGACGCGTTTCGCTCTAATTGAAGCTTATCAATGTACGGCATCTCGAAGACAGTCACAGCTTTTCACTTCTCTACTTTGTGTATATATAGTTAACATTCTGAACTTACTGCAAATGAGAATTAATGAATATTAAATCTCATTTTTACATGTCAATGTCGCCTTATGTGATGCATTAATAACTACAATCCGACAAACCAAGTTTGTACTAGCATGTATAACACACCTCGTTGCGACTACGATATGGCAGGTTGTTAGGATAATTAAAAATTAGTGAAAAGCCATTTCCATCAACGTCGCGACGCAAAAGTCGCGACGAGGTGTGTTATACATGCTAGTACAAACTTAGTTTGTCGGATTGTAGTTATTAACGCATCACATAAGGCGACATTGACATGTAAAAATCAGATTTAATATTCATTAATTCTCATTTGCAGTAAGTTCAGAATGTTAAATATATAACATTACCGATTAATTAAGGATATTTTTCTTGTTCCTAGAATATATATTTTTAGATCAGCAAAGTTGAACTATTACAATATATACAGTAGACGCTGAAAACTGTAAATGAATTGAAGCAGGGCGTATTCACATGTTTTGTTTACGTTGACGAGAAGCTGAGAACTCTATGCTTGGAGCGATGTGATGCTAAATAGTGAATAGTAAAAATAATGTTATGAATAAAAATAATGTTGTGAATCTACACATACATCAAAATATTCTAAAATATTGATTGTTTTTTGTGATTGTTTTGCATTATATTACATGTAATAATTCACGCAAACATTAGCGAGTACTGACTTGATAATAGAATCTGAGGAAATCGGCGATATGAAATCAGCTGTTTACGTTAGCTAATATTGGCTTGTTCATGTTACATGGCGTTCAATGTTATGGACATAATTGTGTGCTATATTTAACGTATAATGAGTTTGCCAACACAACCAGATGAAAGCAACATGTACTAATGTGGTGATATAATATTATCAAAGCCGGTGTTGTACCGGTATAATTAGTGGCCGATCCTGAAGACTACAACATAATAATGGGGAATAATAACTATATTCTATATATTTTATAATAATATATGGGCTTTGTTCGAACAAAAAATATGAGATATACTAGAAAACTATAATAAATTTGTAAATATCTAAACACGCAATGAAACTGATGCTACATTTATCACTATGATACTTTCCTTTCCTTTGCTGACAAAAAATTGTCTGGGTGGTGGGGTGCACACGCTGTTATTGTTGTTATGACAGTTTCTGCTAAATTGTTTAATTTTTGAGAATGAATCCTATCGTGTCAATATACTCACAAGAACAGTTGATCCAATAGTTATTATAAAAAAATATTTAAGCTTAAAAATTAACTTAGTAATTAGATATAATTAAAAATATAACGTAGCTATTTAAAGCTTGAAACTGGTTCTGTTTTTGCGCAGGGGTAATGGTACTCAAGAATTGGACAAATAAGGATGAAAATGAAAGGAACTATAAATTTTCGCTATACCGTTTTAATTTTCATATATGAAGTTATAAACTATAGATTTAATTGATATATATATATATATATATATATATATATATATATATATATATATATATCAAGGTCTACAATTACCGCAACTGCTGATAAATTCTTACGTTGCTTTGATTCATGAAATTAATAATAGTGAAACACTTGTTGGCATATTTTGCGACTTGCAGCGCTCGATTGTGTTCATCATGACAGAGTATTAGAGAAAATGCATAGATATGGAATCAGAGATTGTACGGCTAATTGATTTTCTATTTACCTGAAAGATAGAAGGCATTTCGTCAAGTTAGAATTTACAGATGGGCAGTACAATATAGTATATACGATACCATTATCTATTTACTATCATTAATATACCCCAAGTTCTTGAAACTATCCTATTAAGGTTACACATAAACGATATTGCATTATTTCTGTTTGTGTAACATTGACGATTTATGCTGACGACATATCCTTTCTCTATTTGAAATACATCGATAGCGTTGCGATAGAAAATAATCTACTGCGAATTCTTTATGAATGGTTTTCCGAAAATAAATTTTCATTGAGATCCGACAGAATAAAATATTTAAAAAAAATGTTTATGATCTTGACCTTCAATTAGACAGTCACATTCTAGAATAACCAAACAAAGTTTCTGTAAGTTACTATTTAAGAGATTTGCATGTGGTGGGGATTCGGTTCGTGACCTAATATTGCGACTCGAAGAACTAAATATTTACGATGAATCTGGTTTCCGGCGGAGATGCTTCAACCCCAGTTACTAGAATCACGATGTTTGCTTCACCGTGCACATATTGTAAGGCTGTATCTACTTCACCTTTTGAATCTTCCGTGACTGTTTATATGAATAAATGTACTTTCATCTAAATATATTTATTTACACTATATACATTTATTTTCGGATCTACAACGACTTATACTAACATAAAATTGCTGTTGAGGCTAGTGTCCATTGTTAAAGTATGACTGTTCTGTTGTTGAGTTGATACTGTGTTTGAGAATGTTGTTGCTTGTTATGACGTTAGGAATGAGACAGTTGTATTAAGACTATGTTACAAGTAGACTATACTTACTTGTAAGCTACCCCTACAAACTATTACATAATTAACTGCGTGTATTCGTTGTACATTGTATTGTTGGACGTCATAGCGGGGAATTCCTGTGTTATTAATTCGTGGAAATTGTACCTACGGGCAATAATATCCAAGGTTTACAATAAATTTTTAAAATTCTAATCTTAACTAATAAATAATAAAATATCATTACTAATTAAGTATTGGTGTTGTAAATCTAAGTTTGTAGTGTCGGATTGTCCCTTGTTAAAGTAATAAAATTTATTATTCATATTTAGGAATCACCATCTTAAGAATGGATATACAGATTAAGCTCTTTGTTCACTGTAACCCAAGGTATTAAACAAGCGGTATAATATATAAGGTAATAAATAAATTTGTAAATATAAAAGATGCCGATTATTAATAATTCTAGGTAATAAAACAAAATGATATTAAATGTATCCTCGACAACAATGTTGTTGTTGTTGTAGGCAGTTGTTTAAAAAATTTCTACGTTATCCTACAGTCTGCTGTAGTATTATGGGGTAATTCGCTTTCTGTAGAAGATGTGATTTTGAACTTAGAAAAAAGCAGTTAGAGTTGTTGTTGGTGTTCGTTATATAGAATTTTTAGGCAATTGGGCATATTACCACATTGTTGAATTTATATTCTACAAATATACGAAAATAGTCACATGTCGTGACATCTAAAATAATCCGTCTGTTACTACGTTTAAGATTCGTTCATAAGGCTTATAGGGGTTTGATTTTCGTTAATATACACTGTTCCAAGAACGAATAAATATTTATTTTATTTGCTGTTAGAAAACTTGTGTTGGCATTTGGTGTTGTTTATGGTGTTAGTTACATAAAATTAAATCACATACAATAATAATTTAAACTATCAGTTTTAACTTGTGTTTATATCGTGTTTTATCTTGGTAAAGTTATCTTATTGTTTCTTGTTCTACCTTTTCATCATTATGCAATGTGAATTTCGAAATTTGACGAGGAGGGAATGCGCGCAAGACGTGGTGTTATTAGAGGAAGGCCGAAGTTATCGCCGAATAGGAGAAAGTTTCGATGTGTCTCATACATCGGTATCCCGAATGATACAAAGGTATAGGGATACTGGTAACCATATCCGACGACCTGGTCAAAGCAGCCATCGTGAATAGGATCGCTTTTTGAGACTTTTTGCTCTAAGACAACGATTTGTTACAAGCAGGTGTTTGCAATCTCAACTACAGGAAGTTAATGGTACTCGAATTAGCATAGAAACAATTCGTAAACGTCTAAGAGAAGCTAATTTGGTGTGTCGCGTGCCAGACTGAGGTCCAGCCTTGTCAATAGAACATCGGAGACTTCGCTTGAATTTTGGTAGAAATCATGTTAATTGGTTGCAAGATGGTTGGCAACGAGTTCTCTTTACATACGAATACAGATTTTGTCTTTATAACTATGATAGACGTGTTCATGTATACAGACGACCAAATTAACGTTATGCTCAATGCAAAGTTTTGAATACCACGTTATTTGATGGAGGTTCAGTAATGGTGTTGGGAGGCATTTCTTTGGCAGCTTGTATGGACTCAGTAGTGTTAAACAATGGAAGTATTAATGCTGATGAATACATAACTAACATCCTTCAAGACCATGTTGTGCTATTCGCGTCTTATATCGGACCAAATTTTTGATAATGCACGACCCCCACAGTGTTCGCATAGTTCAAAATTATCTTGAGAAGGTTGGAATCGACGCCATGGATTGACCAGCAAGAAGTCCAGACTTCAATCCAATAGAGTATGTCTGGGACATGCTTGGCAAATGCCTACAAGATAGCTTGAAAGAGCTAGGACGCCGCCTTGTGGAAATATGGAATGGATTAGAGCAGAACGACAAAGCTCGCTTATTTTGAGTATGAGTCGTCGATGTTAAGCCATCATTAGAAGCAGAGGTGGAAATACGCGACATTGAGGCTACTTCATTAAAAATGTTAATTAATATTTGTTCGAAATTTTCCCTTTTTCATTGCTTTTCACTGTGTGTTAATTTGTGAAGGCTAATTTATTAAAATATTAAACAATTTTATTTATTAAAGGTTGTTAATATCAAATAATCGATATACTTATACTCTATCTAGCCAGATACGAGGCGTGTTTTTAAAGTAAGTACCGCTTCAAAATATAAAAAAAACTACGGAACTTTTTATAACAATTTCTATATGAAAACCTGTACTTTAACCAACTTTTCCACATAATTGCCGGCATTATTGAGGTATTTATCATATCGAACAACAAGCTTTTGTATCCCGTTGTCATAAAAGTCCGCCGCCTGATTTGACAGCCACTTATTCCCGGTCGTTTTGAGGTTATCGTCGTCATCAAGGTGCTTACCTCCGAGGTGCTTCTTCAAATTTAGATACAGGTGGTAGTCACTGGGCGCTAGATCTTAGCTGTATTGCGGGTAATCAAGTTGTTCCCAGCCAAACGATGCGATAAGACCTTGAGTTCGATTCGCTGCGTGTGGCCGGGCATTGTCGTAAAGCAAAAGGATTCCTCTACTCAGCATGCCACGCCTTTTGTTTTGGATTGCTCGAAGCAGTTTTTTTAATGTCTCACAGTAATTTTCAGAATTTATTGTTTCACAACGAGGCAAAAAGTCGACAAGCAACACTTCCTCCCTGTCCCAAAACACGGTACACATGATTTTCCTGGCTGAAGTTGTCTGTTTTAATTTCCCTTTCTTGGGTGATGTTGAATGCCGTCATTCCATGGATTGCTGCTTTAATTCCGGCGTAACGTAGGCCACCCACGTTTCATCGCCTGTGACAATTTGGTCTAAAAAATCATCACCTTCAGCAGCACAACGCTCAAGGAATGTCAAAGCGCTGCCTAAACATTTTTGGTATCCATCTTAAGCACAGTGTCCGGTAATGTAAGCGTTCGGTGACAATTTCATACATTTCATACATAACACTTCTTGAAACTTGAGAAAATTTCTGAGATAACGAAGAGATCGAGAAGTACCTTTTCGTCAACTTTTTGCATCAAATCGTCAGTAATGACAGAAGGTCGCCCAGTTTGTTCCTCATCATGAACATTGTTGCGGCCATCTTTAAAAGCTCTAACCCACTTCCTTACCATTTCATCACTCATAATCTTTTCTCAATACACTTCACTAATTTGTCGATGAATTTCAGCTGCTTTCACGTCTTTAGCACTAAAAAAACGGATAACAGCGCGTACTTCAGAGTAAGCGGGATTCTCAATCGGCGGAGGCATTTTAAATACGCACAAAACAGTGTAAACACGGTCGATTGTTTCCGTAAGGGCGTCTGTGGCTTGGCAGTAGATGAAGGATGACAATGCGTATGCGCGAACTGCCAATCGCAGCGCTGCAGCACCGGAATTTCAAAACGGTACTTTAGTTTAAAAACACCCCTTGTACTATAGCTTAATATAGGAATCCCTAGTGATGCGTTAGTTTCTTGGAGCAGTGTAGTTTGTAATTTATTACGATTCATACAAAAAGTTCTTTATATAGAGGCCAGTATTCTTCTTCTGTTTTCATTATTTTTTTTTAATAAAATGTATTGCAAATCGTTTAGAGCGTTTCTTTTGGCTTTTCGCTAGTCTTTTTCTTCTTAAATAAATCATCAAAAGATAAATGGCAAAACAATTTTCTAAAGTAACGTATTTTTATAAATTGTCTGTGCATATCTTAGAACTCTCGTTTGCAATTAACAAAAATTAAATCTGACAAGTTCAATGTGTTTAGTTATGAATGAATGTTTACATCAAAATTCAAAGCGTTATTAAAGCAAACATCGTTTCATTCTTTGGAGTAGTATTTTTCATTTTCTAAAGAGATTTAAAGATATTTCTTTGATAATAGCAGAACAGTCGTTAGAATTATTCTAATAAAACCAGTGAAATATAGCCAAGTGGTTTATTCTCAATATTTAATTAATTCAATTACAATATTTAGCAAATGATAAGGAATAAAAATAACTCATTTGCTATTAATAATTTTTTTTATTTTGCAACGCTAATTTTCTGCGACTATCTGTTGATATGAATTCTGTCGAAACTCATGTCTGGTATGCCACGACTCTGATACGCTCAATATCTGTAGGTATGAAAGAAATTTTATATCAGGATCAAAAGCAGTATTTCTCACACAAATAAATATTCTTTTGCGCATTTCATATATATTTGGTATTTCATATATGTGTTTAGATATGCTTAGGTACATAAATATATAATGAATGAATAACAAGTCAAAAGACAATTCAATAATTTGTAATTATAATATTTAAACGAATGATAAGAAATAAAAAATAATATGTTACAAAAACAAATTTTTTTAATTTTTTCAAGACAAGATAAAAATTGAAGCAAATATATATATATATATATATATATATAGGCTGATTCATTTTCGGCCCTCACCATGGGGATCTCGCTTATTATTGGAGATAGAGTATAGGTTTAAATTTGGCAAACTTGTTAAATTTTGTGTTATAAATTTTTGTTATAAATCCGTAAAGAAAATAGACCTGTGACAAATGCCCTTCGTTATTAAAAAAAAACGCGAAAACCCCATTTTCTTCTTTTACCTGTAGCACCGACATTTGGCCTTGTAGAGAAAAAATTAAAACACATCCTTGTGGCCATTTCTAAACCTTTATCCAGTGGTGTACTCTAAATTTTTATACGACCTTTCGTTTCTTTCTGGCCATCATCAACTATCTAATTTCTTATAGGCGCCATATTGGATTTAGACATCCTCAGAAATAGTTTTTTTTTCTGATTTCAACAATGTACCACATGCTGACTAAAGTTTTTGACATTAGGTTTTATTTGAAAGAATAAATTATAAGATTAAATAATGTAGCCATGGAATTTCAATCTATCAAACATTTCATTTATTGTTCATTAATAATACAAAAATGTCATACACTAACGAAGAGAAACGAGATATGATAAGTATTTTTTATTCTTCAAACCGAAATTCAACAGTAGCGAGTACAAGATATCTACAATTATATCCAGAACTACAATAGCCTCATCGTACCATTTTTCTAGATCTCGACAGAAATTTGGTCGAGAATGGATCGTTTACTAAGCCGCGTAATGGTCAAGACAACAGGAATTTAAATGAAAATCGACACGATATTTTACAAATGGTAAATTAAAAGCGTGTTTTCAAATTTCATGTTAATCTTGTATTTTTATAGATAAATAATAATCCATTAATTTCTACACGCGAAGTAGCGTCAGAATTAAATTTGTGCCAGTCCAGAGTTTGAAGAACTTTACATAAAAGTAGGTTTAAACCATACAGGATCCATGTTAGTCACTCTTTACTGCCTTGAGATAATTTGAGAAGGCTAGAATATTGTAATTGGTTAATGGGAAGAATAGAAAATGAGAAAATTTTTTAAGCAAAATTATCTGGTCAGGTGAAACAAAATTAACAAATTCTGGAATGTTCAACAGAAATACGGAGCACTATTGGGCAGTACAAAATCCCCGACAAAACAGGGCTAGAAGACCACAACATCGTTTTGGAATAAACGTTTGGATGGGTATTTTGGCAAATCGTCTCTTAGGACCAGTGATGTATGAAGAACATTTAAATGGAGAAAGATATTTAAACATTTTACGTACATACGTATCTGACTATCTTGACGACAATATCCCATAAAATCAATTACAATATTTATGGTGGCAACAAGATGGCGCACCAGCACACAATGCAGCTGTTGTTAGAAATTTCTTAAATCAAGAGTTTGCAAACCGTTGGATTGGAAATAGAGGAGTTGTTGAATGGCCTGCGAGATCACCTGATTTAAGTCCGCTGGATTTTTTTTATGGGGATATGTTAAAAATAATATTTATAAAGTAGATGCGCCACAAAACATTGAAGAATTACGAGACAGACTTCAGAATGTCTTCGATGCAGTTCCTAGAAGAACTATACAAAGGGCAGTACAAAATGCCAGAAGGCGTGCCCAATTGTGCATTACCGAAGATGGCCAGATAATTTAACATTTACTGTAATTGTTTATTGTTTACTTTTCTATGTATTTTTATTAATGTTTTTGTTATCTTGTACTCACTACTGTTGAATTTCGTTTCGAAGAATAAAAAATACTTATCATATCTCGTTTCTCTTAGTTAGTGTATGACATTATTGTATTATTAATAAACAATAAATGAAATGTTTGACAGATTGAAATTCCATGGCTACCTTATTTAATCTTATAATTTATCCTTTCAAATAAAACCTAATGTCAAAAACTATTGTCAGCATGTCGTACATGGTTGAAATCAGAAAAAAAGACTCTTTCTGAAGATGTCTAAATCCAATATGGCGCCTCTAAGAAATTAGATAGTTGATGATGGCCAGAAAGAAACGAAACGTCGTATAAAAATTTAGAGTACACGACTGGATAGAGGTTTAGAAATGGCCACAAGGATGTGTTTTTATATTTTCTCTACAAGGCCAAATGTCGGTGCTACAGGTAAAAGAATAAAATGGGGTTTTCGCGTTTTTTTTTTTTAATAACGAAGGT